>OY856409.1:1335645914-1336245914 GCA_963693085.1 Alisma plantago-aquatica | reverse complement strand
TTTCCAGGCAATCGGATACGACATCGGAATTGGACATTTAATTCTATGGATATGGGTTCAACGTCGATCCTCGATATAAACCAACTATGATAGGAAATTCTAGTGTCACTCCCCCAAGAGTTCAAACTGTTATAGTTGATCTATCATACATGTCTTTAATCAGGTCAATGTATTGGATTGGCACACCCTTTCTATTTAAAACCCCTCCATAGCACTTCCCAAGGTATGCGATCATAAGTCTTTTCCAAATCAGAAAAAATCATGTGAATATCACTTTTGTTTTTTTGTACTTCTCCATAAAGCCTTCTTATCCAAAAAATAACATATGTTGTTTCCAAATCAGAAAAAACCATGTGAATCTTGTTAATATACATAGAATTAAATGTCCGATTTCGATGTCGTGTCCGATGGCCCAGAAACAGAAATTTTTCGAAATTTCGCACTAAATTTCGATATTTACGGCCCTAATGATTTCGACGACCAAATAAGCGAATTAAATCATGAAAATTTACCAAGATGATCTAAACGCCAAGATCTACTCAAATATGCAATAATATTTCATATTGGATATGTGGGGGGGGGGTCTCCCACATTTGTAATTGAAGGAAGCTGAACAATTTTGACAGAATTTCGATGGAAATTTCGATGGTAAAATGAAGGAATTAAGCTTTGAAATTCTGCAAACACAGTCTAGACATAAACACACTAGATTATATAATAAATTTATATATTTAGAGGTTAGGGTGGGATCCATGTCTTGATGAGTGAGTGCACAAATGAACAGAAATGTCAAGTCTGCTAGACAGTTAGAGACGAAGTCTATTACAAACTTACAAATTTCAAGTTTAAACAAGTACTACTAGACTTTAAAACTTACAGTTACTTACAACTTACAAGTTACAAGTACAACTTGCAAGCTTACAAATTACAACTTGCAAGCTTACAAATTACAACTTATAATATATAATTATAAAATAAAACAAATTAACAACTAACAAACTTACACATTATGATGTTCCATAAGTCATGCGTAGTAGTAAACTAGGAGTCCAACAATCCTAGTTGAAGCTTGAGTGTCGTGGTGGTTCTTGTCCTTGTGGTGGTTGACCATACATATCCTCATTGTCAAGTCCGTTAGACTGTAAATGAGTGGGATCCATGTCTTAATGAGTGAGTGCACAAATGAACAGAATTGTCAAGTTCGTTATACTGTAAACATCTTACAAACCCACAATTTACCACTTAGACCTTAAAACTTACAGTTGTAAGTTACAAACTTACATGTTACAACTTATATAAGTCTAGTGTTAAAATTTAGTTAGGTTACATGGGTCATGTATACATAGATCAAAGAAAATGCATTATTTTTAAGTCATTTTATGTATAAATATGTGTAATAATAACAAATTTATTGTAGAATTGCAGACTTAATACTATTATTTCATAGATCCACAAGTTTGTTTGTAGTTCATGTGATTTTCCAAAGAGAATCGCCAAAATACCTAACATATAGTAGCAACACTTAGAACTTTGTTATTTTTCATAGTATCTCTTCACATATATTAGAAGAGTGTAAACATAGAAAGAGGTATACATGGGCTAGGGATAGGGGAAACGTACCTTAGATACAAAGAAAATAGCCTCTATAAGCAAAAGATACAAAGAGAATTGCCAAAATACCTAACATGTAGTGGCAGCAGTCCTAGGAACAAATATCTCAAAATTTCTATCGAAATTTTGTGCCATTTCGCGAAATTATGGCCCAAACTGGGCGAAATTTGCACTGTTTTGCGAAATTTCGCACCTAAGTGCGAAATTTTAGCGAAATGACGTCCCATTCTCTGCGTACATGCGTTTCGATGTCCGATTGGAAAAAAATCGAAATTTCGATCGAAATTTTGTTCCATGTTAATATATGTCTTTACTTATTGTCCTGTTATTTTATTTTTCTATAAGGACCTACCTGTAATTGTTCCACTAATATATATATCAGGGTACACACATTGTGTAACCCTACACTTTCTCATGGTACCAGAGCAGGGCTAGATCCGAGGTGCCGTCTCTCTCCCTCCCTCCCTCTCCTTTATCTCTCCCGGCGCCGCCCCCCCACGCCACCTGCGCAGCCTGTCGCGCCGGGCCTGCAGCCGCCGTTGCCGCAGCGCCACCGCTACTGCTTCGTGCAGCCGGCTGCTGCCGCCGCCGCCGGGAGGGCTGCTCCTCTCGTCTGGCTTGATCCAGGAGCTGCTGTCCTCCCGCTTCGTTCTGTAGATCTGGTGTGAGTCTTTTGGCTCCACTCTCCTGCCTGCCCTTGTAGGCCCTTAAGCCGCCGTGTTTTTTGCTGCGCCTCGGCGTAACCCGTATGTAACTGGTCCGTCCAGTTCTTCTACTGTGCCTACTGCCGCCTAGCTGAGGAACTAGGCGATCATCATCTGCGTGTACCTACCTATTTATACTCACCTTGAGTGTCGGTGCTCTACCTGTCATGGCGTCTTCACATGACGATCTGCGTCGTCAGGTTACTACTGTTAAACTTGATGGGCGCAACTACCAACATTGGGTCTGTTCCGTGGAGATTTATGCAAAATCCCAAGGGAAACATTCTCATCTGACGCGTGATCCACCTCCGGTGCCTGCTGCCAATGCCGACTCCAAGGATGTCAAAGCTTATGATGGCTGGGTCAAGAATGATTCCACCGTGATGACCTGGATTCTCAACAACAGTGAGACGAAAATCAGTGTCACCTTACTATACCTGCCTACAGCAAAGCAGATGTGAGATCAACTTGCTAGTACTTACTCTCACAGCCATAATCCTAAGAAGGTGTTTGATATCAACAAACAATTGACCCGTCTACACTTCTCGGGATCTGACATTGCTGATTACTTCTTTGCCTTTAAGGGACTCTGGGGCGAATTGGAGGCCTACCATCCCTTGTCTACTGACTTGGCTACCATGCGACGTCAACGCCAGTAGTTGCAGGTGGTTCAGTTCCTGTGTGGTTTACCTGATCCTATGCTGGGGTTGTGGATTAGATTTTTGCCAATGATCCACTACCTACTTTACATAGTGCGTTTCAACGTCTTCAGCGACTGCCGACCTCCTCGTCTGAGTCACCTTCTGACACTGGAGATACTATTGCCCTTGCAGCTATGTCTGGCGGAGGTTGTGGCCGCGGTCATGGTCGTTTTCAAGAGAACCGCCCTCCTCTTGGCGCTGGAAGGGGGTGGAGTTTGTCTGGTCGTGGAGCACCCTATGGTCCTCCTAACGCTGCTCGTCCTCAGACTGGTCAGCGTTTCTGCAGTTTCTGTGGCCGGTCTAATCATATTGAAGAAAAATGCTGGGAGAAATATGGGAAACCAGCCTGGGCCAATGCAGCTTCTGATGCCCATGCTACCTCTGAGGTAACGTCACAACCTACTGCCACTGATGCATCCAGTTCCACTACTGTTGACTTTATCCGTTCGGAGGTGGAGCGTCTACTGCTCGAGCGTATTGGATCATCCTTTGGAGCTGCCACTGGAGCTCATGCTGCTACATATTCTGGTTGTGATACTGTTTTTTATCAGTGCACCATCGCCTAGTACTGGTAATAAAAAATGGGTGATTGATTCGGGTGCCTCGTCTCATATCTCTGGAAATCGGTCTCTTTTCAAAACCTTATCTAGACCGGTCTCTAATTCCTATGTTATGCTTGCTGATGGCTCCAAGACTACTGTATCTGGGATTGGAGACATAGTTTCTCAGTTTTTGTTAAAATCTGCTCTATATGTGCCTCAATTTCCACTGAACTTATTATCTGTTAGCAAAATTGTACGTAGCCTGAACTGCAGTCTCACATTCATTCTTGGTACTTGTATTTTTCAGGACCTTCGCACGAGGATGAAGATTATTGGGGGGCATGAAGGACCTGATGGCCTATATTATCTGGATGAATTGAAAAGGACTGACAACTTGACGCTAGCTTTAGCTCTATCTTCACCAGTTTCAGCATTGCAGTGGCACTACAGACTTGGACACCCATCTTCTGAGAAGCTGAAACATGTCATCTCTGGTGTAGGAACGCACGGTTTTCAGTGCGAGTCGTGTCAGTTATGGAAACAGTCTAGGACTGTCTATCCCAAACGATCCCAGATTAGTAGTAAAAACATTTTTGATCTTGTTCATGCTGATGTATGAGGTCCGTGTCATGTTCCAAGTCTCTTTGGCAATAAATACTTTATTCTGTTTATTGATGATTTTTCTCATGCCACTTGGTTGTTTCTGTTGAAAAATCGGTCTCAAGTGCTATCTACAATAAAATTCTTTTTTGGTGAAAGAAAAACTCAATATTCTATGCCTGTTAAAATTCCGAGAACCGACAATGCTTTGGAGTTTGTTCAGAAAGAAGTTGGACTGTTTTGTCGATCTGTTGGTACTATTCATCAGACATCGTGTGCCTATACCCCTCAACAAAATGGAGTTGTGGAGCGGAAAAATAGACATTTACTTGAGGTTGCTAGAACTATAATGCTGCATTCTAATGTACCTAGACTTTTCTGGCCAGAAGCTATCCTGACAGAATGCCATCTTCTGTTATTGGCAACAAGATTCCTGTACAAGTTCTACAGCCTAATGTACCTCTGTTTTCTGTACCTCCACGGATATTTGGTTCTACCTGTTTTGTGCGGTTACTTGGACCGAACTATGATAAATTATCTCCTAGAGCAAAAAAATGTATTTTCTTGGGTTATTCTCGTACTCAAAAGGGTATTGGTGCTATAGTCCTACTACGAAAAAATGATTCACGGGTAGTGATGTGGTCTTTTTTGAGAATACACCGTTTTATTCTGCTAAAGGAGATATCCTGGATTCTGACATAATCACAACACCATTGCCTGTCACGAGTGATTGCATATCTGATACTTTAACTGCTGAAACTACTACTCCTCCACTTATTGTGTATAAATGCAGGAACATGTCACAACCTGCTCAAGACCCCCCCCCCCATGCAACACCAATCTTCTCCTCTAGAAGGTCCTACTCCTACTGAGGTAAACTTTGACTTAGATCTGTCTATTGCTATCAGAAAAGGCACTTGTTCTTGTACTTCTCATAATATTGCTAATCATGTTTCTACTGCACATCTGAGTATTCATGCTAGTAACTTTGTGGCTGCCCTATCTGCTATTGCTGTTCCCAAGACTGTACATGATGCCTTACAAAGTTAAGCTTGGACGACTGCCATGAAAGAGGAGATGACTGCTCTTGCTGATAGAGGAACTTGGGAGCTGGTAGATCCACCTCCTGAGTGCAAACCTGTTGGCTGCAAATGGGTTTATGCTGTGAAGTATCAACCAGATGGAACAGTAGAACGTTTGAAGGCATGCCTGGTAGCAAAAGGGTATACTCAAGCTTATGGCATTGACTATTTTGAGACATTCTCGCCTGTTGCCAGACTTAACTCTGTCAGAGTTCTACTTTCTGTTGCTATTAATTTAGATTGGCCTCTTATTCAACTGGATGTTAAAAATGCCTTTCTGTATGGGGATCTTCAAGAAGTATGAGCAACCTCCTGTGTTTGTTGCTCAGGGGGAGTCACATAAAGTTTGCAGGTTAAAAAAATCTATCTATGGACTCAAACAGAGTCCTCGGGCATGGTTTGACAAGTCGAGTAAAATCCTGACTACCTTTGGTTTTTTGAGATCACAGGTTGATCACTCGGTCTTTACGAAAAAGACCTCTTTTGGTATTGTGATTCTGATTGTTTATGTTGATGATATCGTTCTATCTGGCAGTGATCATTCTGAGATTCAGGCTACGAAAACACACTTGTGCAAACATTTTGCTACTAAAGATCTGGGGAGGCTAAGATATTTTCTGGGCATTGAGGTGTGTAGGACCTCTAATGCTCTTGTATTATCTCAGAGGAAGTATGTTCTTGACCTGTTATAGGAGATTGGGATGCTTGGTGCACGTTCGACTGATACTCCTCTGGATCCCAATATTAATTGGGATGATGATTCTTCTCCTATGCTTCCAGACAGTAAAAAATATAGGAGACTGATTGGTAAGATGATCTATCTAACTGTTACTAGAGCTGATATATCTACTGCTGTTAGTCTTCTTAGCAGGTACTTGGATAAGCCTCGACAATGTCACTGGGATGCTCTTTGTAATATTCTGAGACATCATAAGAAATCACCTGGCAAAGGCCTCTACTATAGAAAGCATGGACACTGTTCTCTGGAAGACTACTCTTGACTCTGATTATGCTGGAAGTAAGATTGACAGAAAATCTACTTCAGGCTACTGTACTTATGTTGGAGGTAATCTGGTCACTTGGAGAAGTAAAAAACAAAATGTTGTTGCTAGATCCAGTGCTGAAGTTGAATACAGGGCGATGGCCCACACTACTTGTGAACTCCTATGGGTACAATCTCTCTTGAAAGATTTTGGGGTTGAGTCTTCTGCTGCTATCCCTATGCATTGTGACAATAAAGCTGCTATCTTCATTGCTAATAATCCTGTATATCATGAGCGTACAAAACATATTGAAGTTGATTGTCACTTCATTCGAGAGACTATCTTATCTGGCAAGATCTGCACTCCTTTCACCCGCTCAGAAGATCAGGTTGCTGATATGTTTACCAAGCTGCTGGCCAAAAAACATTTCAACTCGCTTGTGGACAAGTTGGACATGATTGATATCTATGCTCCAACTTGAGGGGGAGTGTTAATATGTCTTTACTTATTGTCCTGTTATTTTGTTTTTCTATAAGGACCTACATGTAATTGTTCCACTAGTATATATATCAGGGTACACACATTGTGTAACCCTACGCTTTCTCCATTTACTGTTTCTCAAATCTCTTTTGTTTCTTTGTACTTCTCCATAAGCCTTCTTATAAAAAAATATCATATGTTGTGGATCTTCCTTGCATGAAACTAAATTGATTGTCTGGCATCTGCTATAGATCCTAGCCTTGGCTTAATAATCCTCTTCGAAAGCTTCATCGCTTGACTCATCAACTTGATGCCTATGTAGTTTGTGCACCTTTGAACATTTTCTTTGTTCTTGTAGTTGTAGATGGGATTGTGGTACTGTTTGCCAACTCATTGAACATTTTGCTGGTCTTCATATCTTATAGAAGAAAGCGTTAACCACACAACTCCTTCACCCCCCTTATCATTCTATACATCAATAGGAATACCATCCGACCCACATTCCTTTCCCATTCTCATCTTTTCAAAGCATTTTTGCCTCAAATAGTGAAGGTAGCTTAGTGTAAGCGATCTCTTGTTTCCATGTCAAACATGTCTTTTACATTATACAAAGTATCTCCATTATTAAATAAAATTAACAAAAAGTGAAATTTATTAAAGTTGCAATTTTCATGTGAAAAGCATGTTCAAGGGATTTGACAAGACAATAAAGAGTTGCCTGGACGCACAAAGGTCTTTTCATGATCCACCATTTGTTGTGCAATGTTTTTAAAATGATTATGCATACATAAAGTTTACAAGGGTACATGCTAAAATAATAAGGAACACCTAAACACTAATTAATGCTATTATATAAACGATAGTTATCAAGTCTCCTTGGGCACCAGAGGAGCACTCCAACCATTGGCGGTTAGGTCCTTAGGTGTTCTGGGTGGGCACCTAAGGTCTTTTAGGCCATGTTTTTATGACCAAATTAACTTAATTTAAACCTAAATTAGGCCAAATTAGATCAACTCATGCCATATTAAGGTTGCATTGGGTGTGATATCGATTTTGTTTGGCCAAATTAGGTTTCATCTAGCTATATTAGGTTTGATTTTGGCCAAATTGGGGCAAATTAAGGCAAGCTAATAAAGATTGGTCTCCTCGAATTGCATAAGAAAGATGGAGAAAAATCCTACCTGCAAAGCTTTTCGGATTGGGAATTAGCAATAAGGTATAAGATTGGATTCTGCTTTCACTAATATCACCAGTGCTACCTCCTCTTTTGAGACTTTGCTAGGTGACAGCGTGCATGTCTTCTTCTATTCGTCTTCTATTGATCCCTCAGAAATCTCTCTTATTACCATTGCGAATATGTATGGGATTGGCTCTGTGGTGCAGATACCCAACGAGCGATGAATGAGAGGCCAAATTAAGTCTAATCTATACCAAATTTTGGCAATATAGGTCTAGTCTAGGTCAAATAGGTCTAATTAGGTCAATTTAGGGCCATTTAGGCCTAGTTTTAGCCGTTTAGTTCAAACTAGAATTAATGAAGCTTTGAAAACATAAAAAAAAGTAGATATAAATGTTTGAATATAAGTAAGCATACATATATATATATATATACATGCATACATACATACTGTGAGAAGATGTGAGGAGGAGAGGAGACGAAACACCGAGAGATTTGTCGGCTGCAAGGAGCCGCTTTCTTGAGAGGGCAATAGCCGTCTCACTTCTTTTTATATATTAGGGTAAGATACATTGTGGTACAAAGGAGAAAATAATAGAAAAACAATAAAACAAATAATGTAATGAAGATAGAACCAGGGGGCAGATCGTCGATTTCCGCCGCTGTGACAATCTCGATACCATCGACATGACCGTCGATGGTATCGACAGAATGCTGTTCTGTTGCTGTAACAATTTCGATACCATTGACCTCCTGTCGATAGTATCGACGGAGATGCAGGTTGTTTCACACCCCCCTCAAGCTGGAGAGTACACATCGTGTATGCCCAGCTTGCCACATAATCTCTGAAAAACTGCTGGACCCAAAGACTTTGTCAAGATATCCGCCAGTTGATCTTCAGACATGACGTATGGCGTCACAATAGTGCCATCTATGATTTGATCACGAATAAAATGGCAATAAACTTCTATGTGCTTTGTACGCTCATGAAAGATAGGGTTCCTGGCAATGTGTATAGCAAACTGATTGTCACACTTGAGCTCCATAGAAGACATGATAGTGATTTTTAACTCAGAAAGAACAAATTTGACCCATTGTAGTTCACAACATGCATGGCCATATCATGGTATTCAGCCTCAGTGCGGGATCTAGCTACCACATGCTGTTTTTTGCTTTTCCAAGTAATCAAATGATCACCTAGGAAAGTATAATAGCCTGATGTAGACCTTCTATCAGTATGATCACCAGCCCAATCTGCATCTGAATACCCTGTGAGAGTCAAAATAGACGGAGTCACCTTGGGTTTAGAATATGTGATCCCCTTACCAGGAGCACTCTTCAGATATCTTAGAATCCGGCAAACTGCTGTCCAGTGTGACTGTCGTGGTGAGTGCATATGCTGACTCACGACGCCTACAACAAAAGAAATGTCAGGTCGTGTAACAGTCAGATATATTAGCTTGCCAACTATTCTCCTGTAATATCCTGGATCTGAGTACTCGACATCATCAACCGTCTCCCTGATGTGATAATCCATAGGAGTAGATACCGGTTTAGATTCAGTCATGCCTGTCTCCTGTAGTAAGTCAAGCACATATTTCCTCTGAGATAGGTTGACACCTGCATGAGATCTAAGCACCTCAATGCCCAGAAAATATCTCAGTTTACCCAGATGCTTCGTTTGGAAGTGTTTCTGTAACCCTTCCTTCACACGAGATATGCCTGGAGAATCACTGCCAGTAATCACTATGTCATCAACATATACAACAATAATGATAGAGCCACAAGAAGAGCTAGAGTAGAATAAAGAGTGATCAGTCATGGAGCGAGAGAAACCCATCTGGAGTACAACCTCACTGAACTTGTCGAACCAAGCTCGAGGAGACTGTTTCAGCCCATATATGGCTTTCTTCAATTTACACACTTTCTGACACTCCCCCTGAGCAACAAACCCAGGAGGTTGCTCCATATATACCTCTTCCTGTAGATCACCATGTAGAAAGGCATTCTTAACATCAAGCTGAAATAGGGGCCAATCAAAGGTAGTAGCCAGAGAAATAATAATCCGGACAGAATTTAGACGAGCTACTGGAGAAAAGGTCTCAAAGAAATCAACTCCATAGGTCTGTGTGTAGCCTTTTGCTACCAATCTGGCCCTAACCTCTCAACAGATCCATCCAGATTATGTTTGATGGTGAAAACCCATTTGCAACCCACTGCTTTCTTCCCTGCAGGTAAGTCAACAAGATCCCATGTGCCATTATGCAAAAGAGCTGACATCTCAAGCTGCATTGCCTGTTTCCAGCCACTGTCCTTCATAGCATCATAGTGATCCCTTGGTATATCAACAAAATCAATCCCAATAGCAAATGCGCGGGCCTGCTTATATAAGTGGGACAGACAACACACATTTGTAATAGGATGTCTAATAGTACAAGAACGAACACCTTTCCGAACAACAATAGGAAGATCAAGATCTGATGCTTCTGTAGGAATCTTGTGAGTAGAAGACGATGAGAAAGGCTCAGGGACTGGTGTCGCTACCTCTTCTGGATCTTGTCTGCCTCGTCTACTATAAACATATGGGTACTGCTGAATAACAGGCCTGTCAGCTGCCTGCTCGTCCTGAATAAAAGTATAATCAGGAATAATGGGTGGCGCTCCCTCACTCTGCACAGATGGTGCCACTCTCACTCTGAAAATCTGGTGGCACTCCCTCTCTCAACTGCTCCCCCTTACTCATAGCATCGGAGAAATATGGAGTGGTCTCATGGAAGGTAACATCCCTAGACACAAACATGCGACGAAGACTAGGACAGTAACACTTGTATCCTTTGCTAATACTAGAATAACTAAGGAACAATGTTTTAATAGACCTAGGAGAAAGTTTGTCAGGCTTAGGGTCAAAATTATGGACAAAAAAAGTGCAACCAAACACTCTGAGGGGAACAGAGAAGGGCTGATCCGTGGGCCGTAACACAGAGAAAGGAGTTTGTCCTTTAAGAACGGAGGATGGTTGTCTATTGATTAAGAAGCAAGCAGTTAACAGAGCTTCAGACCAGAATTTCTTAGGCACATTGGATTGAAACATGATCGATCGAGCAATATCAAGAAGATGACAATTTTTCCTCTCAGCCACCCCATTTTGTTGAGGGGTGTGAGGACAAGACGTGCGATGGATCATGCCCACAGAACTACAAAAATCAGACATAGCCTTTTGAACATACTCTAAAGCATTATCAGATTGGAGAGTTTTTATATTGCAATCAAACTGAACCTTTATTTCTTTATGAAAATGTTTCACAATAGATAGCACAGACTCTCGGCTTTTGAGAAGGTAGATCCATGTCATGCGGGAAAAATCATCCACAAAGGAAATAAAATAACGAAAACCATTATAACTCTGGTCTTTAACAGGACCCCATACATCACTGTGGACTAACTCAAAAGGACAAGATGCCCACTTATTGACACGACTGGGATAAGACAACCTATGATGTTTTCCCAGCTGACATGACTGACACTCTAAAGATGACACTTGGGACAACTCAGGTTCCAACTTCCGCAGGCTTTCTAACGATGGATGTCCATATCTGCAATGCCATAGTAAGGGGGAACCACTCAACAGGATGGATGGAGCTGGAGCAGATACTGGGCGAGGCAGACTGTCACCGTGGAAAAGGTAGAGATCACCTTTCCTAGGCCCCCCACCAATCGTCCTCATACTCTTGAGATCCTGTAAAACAAAACAAGAAGGCCCAAATGTTACTGTACATTTTACTGTGTCAACCAATTTTGCAATAGAAAGAAGATTAAAAGGAAACTCAGGCACAAAGTGTACAGATTTCAGATCAATCTTGGGTGTTAGAGAGACAAATCCACTAGCTAGCATTCTCCTCACTGAACCATCTGCCAGTGTGACAGATTGGTGAGGAATATATGAGTCAATAGTTTGGAGCAATCTCTTCATACCAGTCATGTGCTGTGATGCGCCAGAGTCAACTACCCAAGATGTAGTAAAGCCAGAAGTTATGAGAGATGTAGCCTGATTACCCGCAGTAGATGCCAGGTTTGCTGATGATGAAGACGAAGATCCCACACTCATGTGCTGTGTAGCATGAATGAACCGATCATACTCCTCTTGAGTAAGAGTGATGCCGGTCCCAGAAGTGGTGCCCACAGCTGAAGACGGAGAGGAATCTGTAGAAGTGGCACAATGTGCTGCCCCCACAGGAGGTGCAGCATGTCTCCCATGTTTCTTGCAACACTTCTCCACTGTATGTCCCGGTTTATCACAGAAGGTACACTTCGGACGTGTCCCACGTCCTCTGCCCGTACCAGGTCGTCCTCCTCTCACCGTAGCAGCTATGGATACATGAGACTCCCCAGAAGATATAGTAGAGACAGGATTAACAGACTCAAAAATAGACTGTTGAATTCTCGAATAGGCTTCTACAAAACTTGGCAATTTATTAGAAGCCGGAATGACGCTCCGGGCAGAACTGCAAATGGAATTAAGCCCGGATAGAAATTTAGCAGTAATCAAGTCGTCTCTATCTTTGATCTGTGCAGTAGCTGTCACAGGATGATAGTAGCTCAGCTCCTGAGCAAGTGCCTGAATAGCTCCAAAGTATTCCTCAAGAGACCTATCACCCTGCCTCTCAGCAAATAGACGATCATATATCATGAATAGCCGAAGAGCATTCTTCTCCTGGGAATAGTGCTGCTTCACTGCGTCCCATATCTCTTTAGCTGTAGTATAGAACATAAACCTAGCCGCAATTGCAGACTCCATACTATTCCATAACCAAGTCTTCACAAGACTGTCATGACGCTTCCATTCAGCGTATCCTTTATCAGTAGTGTCCAGGGGACCTGAGTCAACATGTCTCGCCTTATCGCGAGATTCCAAGACAGTGTGAACAACGTTCATCCATAGTAGATAGTTTTTCCCGTTGAGTTTGATAGAGGGGATAGGAGACGCCTCGCCGTAGGGAATCTTGGTGTCCTCCATTGTAGACGGGAACTCAGTGACAAATTGATACGCGTCACAGAGAAAGCTGAGGTGACGGAGAGATACACGTCACAGAGATAGATGGGGTGACGGAGAGATACACGTTACAACCAAAAAGGAATGGATAAATGCGTTACTGACGCATTCACAACCTCCAATCGATTTTCCTAGTCACACATGGAGGAGATGTGACTAGGAGTCCAACCGTCGGGTGACGAGTCCTCCGATTTAGATTTTAGACGGCCGTCGAATCACCTGAAGATCCCCAACAACTTGTGGTGGAGTCTACGACAACGTTGGAGATCTACCGAAGACCCAACGTAGAAGGAGATAACCCTGCAAGCCCGGTGCCTCACTCCAGATTGGCGGATGGGCTGCAGCCGGCAAAGAGGAAGAAGGGGGGAAGGGAGAAGCGGTGGCGGAAGGAGAGAGAGGCCCTAGATCGAGCTCTGCTCTGATACCATGTGAGAAGAGGTGAGGAGGAGAGGAGACGAAACACCGAGAGATTTGTCGGCTGTAAGGAGCCGCTTTCTTGAGAGGGCAATAGCCGTCTCACTTCTTTTTATATATTAGGGTAAGATACATTGTGGTACAAAGGAGAAAATAATAGAAAAACAATAAAACAAATAATGTAATGAAGATAGAACCAGGGGGCAGATCGTCGATTTCTGCCGCTGTGACAATCTCGATACCATCGACAGGACCGTCGATGGTATCGACAGAATGCTGTTCTGTTGCTGTAACAATTTCGATACCATCGACCTCCTGTCGATAGTATCGACGGAGATGCAGGTTGTTTCACACATACATACATACATACATGCATACATACATACATGCATGCATACATACATACATACATACATACATACGCATGCACGCATGCGTACGTACGTACGTTTGTGGAAGGTGCTAGTGCATGATTACTATAAATCTAAAAGCTTGTAAATTTGTGGTTATTACTTTGTATGTGTCTACATAAATTTATTTGCTTCTCTATGAATATGTAAGTTATTTGAAGCTGAATACAAGCTCCAAATAAATGTTATAAGCTATGTTATGAAAGACAAATCTTTACTTTAGTAGATATGGAACTATGACATTTGGTCTGAATTATTGATTCTATTAGAGAGTCTGGTTAATTGAGTTATTTAAGTAATTTGTGTCTAATTGTATATGGGCCCAAGTATGTCTTGGCCCATCAGGGTTTAGTCTAAAGTCTGTACGCTTCCCCTTCTCCTATATAAAGGAGGGGGGTTTCTCTTATCAATATATCGGTTGGCCGTCTTTTACTTTTTGATATGGTATCAGAGCAGTGATTGAACCTAACCCTACAGGAGACAAAAAATCTACCGTCCGCCTGCAAGCGACACCATCCTTTCTGGCTTTGCCGCCCGCTAGGCATCTATCATGTTCTCCTTCGACGTCCTCATCGACCAATAGCTAGATCTGCTTGCTCTACCCTGCCTGTGATTTGATTCGATAACCAACCCAATTACATGTACCCACTTATCTAATAAGGACCAAGGGTATCGGAAAAAAGAACTGGCCGCACACAACATCCTCGCCCGCCCCCTCCACGAGCAAGCATTGTCAACTACTTCCGTAATTTGTACTACCGCCATATTCTTCTTGCCGCAATCCCAACAACTATTCCCCCGCAACTACCCTCTTCCTCCCTTCTTTTCTCGTCAAACCCACTATTGCCCCTTGGCTGCGGCTAGGCAACGTCATCAGCCACCGGCTATCATCTTCGTCACCACATGATTAAGGCAGTTTGTAGTTCTCGAGCAAGCCACGACGCTGACCTCATGCAACTCGAAACTCATCTGCGCGACCGGAAAGTACTTGTCAATCCGTCAAAGCTATTGGCATCTGCTATAAATTATAATAATATATCTCATCGCCTGAACAATTACCCCAATAATAAAAGCCTGGCGTGAGGCCCAGATCGAACTTACCCTTCCATAGTGCTTGTTAGAAATCTGCTTTTCAAAAGCGTGAATGGTTTGGTTGTCTGATGCATCAGAATCAGAATCCAAAGCAATGGTTTACTGGTTGGCATTGCATAATATTATCTAACTTGATTTACCTTTTCTTTTTAATATTCAAATCCATCGTTGCTTCCTCCTTCATGACTACAAGTCGATGGCCTATGCAATTGAGAAAAGAAAAACAAAGGTTGGATTCCTTGTCCGTATTCAAAGCATAGTTGAATATATAGTATCTGCTGAGATGCTGATTGTGCGCGGTTCAGATCCATATACTCTACATGTAGACGATACCTCGTCATACACTCCTCGGCTACTCTTGCCTGTGTGTGTAGAATTTGGAGGGAAGTTCACTCTTTGCCTACTGCGTTTTCAGATGCCCCACAGCTGATCCTTATTACTCAAGGAACCATATGTTGGGAATCAGTTTGCGTAATTGTGCTTCTCCACGTTTTCGCCTAATGAGATCGATATGCCTGCTGTCTTGATATGTTTTTCTTCTGTCTACTTCATCTATTCAATGGCCTCCACAAAGATTTGTGCTTGATTTTCTTCTCAAAAATCAGTGGGCTTGTTTTTTTTCTGGAGTGTTTCATTATCATTGTCCACCCCAACCACTCTTGGTTCCTTTCTGTGGTTGGTGAGGGGGAGAAATAGAGGAGAAATGAGAGAAGGGAGAAATTTATTCTGCTTGTATACGACCTTTCTGCTGCTCTATATATTTTTGTGGATCTTTATTCACTTCTTGAAGAATTTGTAGACTTCTACTACTGATATTTGCATCTGAAAATCTTTTGCTGATTATATGCTTCTTGGAGAACTTACTATTCTGGAGCTTCATGTCTATTGTTTGCTTGTTTAAGCTGATGGTCTTCTATCCAACTACGTCGACTCTACTTTCTACTTTTTGTCCGTGCTTTATTTGCACGTTGACATTGTCCATGCTTTGCGCATGTTACTCTTTCCTTGTCCGTGTTTTCTTTGCACGTTGACTACTTCTATTGTGAGCCAACACTCTTTGGACTTTTCTACTATGAACCATCACTCTCTGGCTTGTTCGTGCGTGAGCACGTTGTCTCTCTAGTTGTCCATGCTTTGTGTGCATGTTGACTTTCGGCTACCATGATCCAACACTCTCTGGTTTGGCTGTGCTCTGTTTGCATGTTGACTACTACTGCTGATGTGAACCAACATTCTCTGGGCTACTATGTTAGTGAGTGTGATGAAAACTATGATGCTTTGCTTCTTACTTCTGTTCCAGATAGCACCAATATGATCAAGAAGCTTCCGCAACCTGTTTGCCTACTATGGAGTATCTACTTGAGGGAGGTGTTTGAGTGATGAGTGCTTTAATGTAATTTTGAGGGGGAGAAATTCTTGTAAGGGTTTGGTTTATTTTTTATTCTTTATCCTTCTTTTTAATTTGTTTGTCTGCTTGCAGGCTGACTTAGGATTTCTTTCAAGCTTCAGCTTGAGGGGGAGTATTAGAGAGTCTGGTTAATTTAGTTAATTAAGTGATTTGTGTCTAATTGTATTTGTTCCCAAGTATGTCTGGCCCATCAGTGTTTAGTCTAAAGTCTGTACACTTCCCCCTTCTCCTATATAAAGGAGGGGGATTTCTCTTATCAATATATCGCTTACCCGTCTTTAACTTTTTGATAGATTCTATCCCTCTTACGTTGTTCATAATCATTTCCTTGTCTTTGGCATTAATGTTTATCAGAAATTGTTTGAAATGTGTTTTTTTTACCATAAATACATGTATAAGACGGAAGATAAGCAGAAATACATGTATATCCATACATACAAATCATAAAATACACGCTTTAAAATATGTCTTGATTCTCTATCTTTTACATTGTTTAGAAATTATTCTCTCCCCCTTTGCGGCTCCTATGTCAATATATTATAAATGATTAGAAATGTAATGTAGTCATGTTTTCATACCATTAGATACATGCATATGAATGGATTAGCCAAATATACGTATTACATGCATGTATAACTATAAAATATATTTATTTGAGGGGGAATTGTTAATGGAGATCATTATACACAATTACAGATATACAACTATGTAAATTGTACCAATTTTTTGTATGCTTTTTATGTTGCTAAATGCGTCAAGGCACCTTGTCCTCTTAAAAAGCGTGGAATTTATTGAGTTGTAAGCCTCTATACGTTTAATGTGTGACTTGTCAAAATTTGTAGTGTCATGATTATTTATATATGTATATTATAAAGTTGTGTAATATATATTATATTGAGACAGGCTAGAATACACTTGAGAATATATATTGCTTCGTATACTCGTGTGATATACTTATTAATACATGTTTTATGAAAAATCCATACAATTGATCTTCTTCACTCTGATAAATATAGCAATATGCAAAGTTTGAGCACATTTGGATGCTTGTAAGGCACTCAACCTAGAAAAACAAAATCAACGCGCATGCAGTTTTCCAAGTGCATCATTTTGTTGTCTTTAGATGCACGACCAATATTTGTCCAAATGAGCTTAAACTTTTATGTATGCTATTCATATAATTTTAGAAGATTAATGGCTTGGATTTTCCATATAAGAATTAAATGGTACTCTTAAATAATAAAAGATGGCTACTTGTTATATTAGATAAGAGAAACCCTGCTCCTATATATAGGAGGACAGGGAAGCGTACATACATAAGACCAACCCTAATGGGCCAAAACACTTAGGCCCATATTACAAACTAATAATAAAAATAATAATTAAATAACTCTCAACACCCCCTCAAGCTGAAGTTCGGAGAATCCCAAATCAGCTTGCAAACATAGAGTTGGACTAAAAAACAAAGAAACAAAAATAAAACGATAAACCAAGCCCATACAGAATTTTCTCCCCCTCAATATTACAATTAAGCACTCAAACTCTCAGACACTCCCCCTCAAGTAGATACTCCATTGCAGCAGATATCTTGGTAGGCATTGAAGCTTCTTGATCATCATAGTGGCATCTGGAGCAAAAGAACGAATAGCAGATAAGCACCAAGTCTTCATCACAGTTGTCGTCGTAGTAGCGAGAGAGTGCTGGATCACAAGTCCTAGAGAGTGCTAGGTCACAAGAAGCAACAACAATCAACGTGCAAACAAAGCACGGACGAACAAAGAGTCAACATGCACGAAGCACGGACAAGCCAGAGAGTGCTGGCACACAGAAGCAAAGATCGACGACGTAGGCGGATAACAGACCAATGTACAAAATAGCAGACAAATACATAGCTCCAATATGCAATGTAGATGAAGCTCCATGTAAAATCACAACAAAAGTCTTCATCATCTTCCCTCTTCATAAAATATCCATCACAGTAGTGGGCGTCAAAGTCCAGAGAGTGCTGGTCCACAGAGTCCAGAGAGTGCTGGTCTAAAGAGTCCAAAGAATGTGGGTCCTCAGAGTCCAGAGAGTGATGATCCACAGTAGAAAGTCAACGTGCAAAAATAGAGCACGGACAACATATAGTGCAAAAGCACAAAACAACAGGTAAAATGTGCTAATCATAGCACAAGTAGCAACAATGACGTCCCAATATGTAACTTCATAGCAGCAGACGAGGTAGATGATGAATAAGCAATAATAGCAGCAGTAAGCTCCACATAGCAGCAACACAATCATGAACAGTCCACATAACAAAAGAAGAATCCATATCGAAGCAAAAGGTACACCATATAACAGCAGAAGGATCCATATATCAGTAGTAACAAGTGGCATTAAGATGCATGTAGCGGCATACTAAATTCTCTTCCTTCATCTCTCCTCCATCTTTTCTCTTCCCTCTACTCTTCATCCTCTATTCTCCCCCTCACGCCAACCACAAAAAGAATCAAGAGAGTGGTTGGAGTGGAGAGTCAAAAGCAATGGTAGAGGCAAGGGTTGTATAGGCAAATATGTAGAGGAGGTAACCGCTAATGCGAGTCAAGGTGCAAAATGACCCGATTAGGTTGATCCGGGTAGAAAAATAAATGGATCTCTCCCCAACCCGATTAGGCTAAAAATGGATCCGATTAGCACAAATATGTGGAGTATATGTGGGGGGGGGAGTAAAAAATATTGAGGGACACAATTTTTTTTTAATGCAGGAAGGACTGTTTGGTAGCGATGAGAAGTGGTGGGCTGTGATGGAAAGTAGTGGGTGGCTGCTGTTGGTAGGGCGATAGTGACGGTAGGGAGGCTAGCCGCGAAGGGCAGCGTGGCAACCTGCGACGCTGCAAGAAGTAAGGGCCAACGACGCAAAAGCGGCGTGGAGTTGGGGCAACAACAATATGGAGGACCACTAGCGGCGGCTAGGCAGCAGTGAATAGAGAAACGGGGCGACGGAACGACATGGGCGCAACAAGGCGACGGAGCAGCATGGGCGCATATATATATATATATATATAACAACGATCCAGTGAGAAACAGATCTTGGTGAGAGCATGAGAGGCATTTGGATAACACCCCATGGTGATCAAAATTTCATAATCCAACCGTACATATTCAAAGTATACCTTAATACTTCCAACAAAATTTCATCACCATCCGATTTGTAGATCATTCACAACAATACAATACTTTTCGACGTTCTATAATGAATCTCAGGCTGACTGTTGGATATAAAAAGTGTATATTATACATATGGACAAGTATCAAATATCTGATTGCAATGATTTTTTGTGGGAAGATAAATATATGGTCTTTCCATCTATACGGTTGGATTTAAAAAATTTAATTATAAATTTTTAGTTATTCAAATGCCTCATGCTCTCACCGTAGGATGTTTCTCATTGAATCGTTGCCCAATATTGAAATGATCTAGTGAGAGCCCTAAGGTGGTGAGAGCATGAGAGCCCTTCGAATAGCTCTTTATGATGGCTTGCTGTACATGATTTGACTATATGAATTGAAAGGTTACCATTGCATCTACCTACTTACCTACTTGCATCTACCTACCTGCCTACAAAATTCCATTCTCATCGGTCCTATAAGTTTCTAGCAGCAGTAAAAAACTTTTCTTTGTTTCACATTGAGTTTTGGGCTGACTATTACGATGCAAAATAACGAAATTGTTTAGATGGATAAGCAAACAACGCACCATCCCAATCATTTTTCATGGAAATAGAAAGGAGATAGTCTTTTCACCCATATGGTTAGATTCTTGAAACGTGCCCTAACTTTGTATTTTTTTTAAGGGCTCTCATGCCCTAACTTGTGTGTCTTCTTTTGTTTTTTGTCTAATTTTGGTTTGTTTGTTTTGCTTCTTTCAATTTCCTTGATTGCAATAATTAGTTTTGATTTGTAGTTTGAATCTTCACATCTTGGTTAAACTATGACGCATAATAGAGTTGATTGGAAAAAAAGATTCATGTAGCCGACCATAGCATGGTTGGGATTGAGGCGTAGATGATGATGAATCGATGATGAGTTAGAGGACAATAATATGTTTGATTTGTGAATAGTTGACAATGCTACATTTCGTGATTCTGATGGCCTAATTTACAATTTTTTTATCTGATAACCTAAATTACCACAATTTTTATCTGATAACCTAATTTGCTGATTTTCTCTTATTTTTCTTGAATGCATTTGTTCCCACAACCTTAATCGCGCTCAACAACTTGGCTATCCTCTACACTATCATCCTATTGGTGTTCTTTTTTGAAGTGATGTTGTTGGGCGGTTACTTCTCCGCTCCTACAACTCCAACCACGACATCAAAGAAAATCTTGCTACTGCCATAGAACAACAAATCCGACATGTACTGGTGATACGATGCAAGTACGATAACTCTCGCACATGAACCTTGGGTTCTTGTCGGGAAAGGAGATCATCTATCAAGGAAAGTCCCAAGTAGATTAGTGGAAGACTATATAGAATCCACCTTAGTGTTACATTGATTAATGTACATGATAGCACAAGTTATTAATGGTCGCTCATCCGCCAAGATCTCGTGCCTCAGGCTCACAAGTGGTTCAAGCAGCCCACATGCATCCACTGTCATTTCCTGGCTCATCATGGTCCTCTCTTGTATCGTGTGGCTGGGAAGCATGACATCTGGGTCGTCATTGAGTTGCGCCCTCGATCTGATGGTCCTCGGACTTCGCGTTTGCCCCATGCACACCGTGGGTGGTTCCATCCCACTATGGTGGCAGTGTCTCTGGTGCCGAGGGATCTAATAGGATAATTAGTTAATGGGCTTAAGTGTCTCGGCCCATATAGCCTGCCTTGAGTCCCAAGTCTGTAATGTCTCCACCCTTTCTCCTATATATACGATAGGGGTGTGCCATCTAATATAACAACATCACAAGTGAGTTTCCCCTCACACCTTTCAACAAAAAGATTTGGGTATCATTTTTCCATTGCCAACTAATTATATTACAATTTTTCCTTAAAGCATTTGATGTGTCTTACATGATATATTAGAAAATCCATATTGGACCGAAGTGACACGATATATGTTTATATCATCTCATATCTAAATCTTTTGTATGTCTAGGTCATTGTCATCATCATTTAAGTCTGGATCCCAACCATGTTAGAGTAACATCCCTGGATTTCAGTGCAGAAACCCGAGACTGCTACTTAAGGCATCAGAAGTGCACACACGGAAGACACAGATCACTTGCACATGAAATAATCACACAAACATCCAAACAATATAATGCACATATATATCTGTTATATGATTTTTTACAGAATTTGATCACATTTTATCGGTAAAGTGTAGCTGAACATGTACGTTATCTGACATGATCTACAATAACTGTCCACCAAATACTTGCTTGCTCTACACATATCACCATCCTGTATCCATACTATATTTGAACCTGAAAAACATGAAAATAGGGGAAACAGTAAGCACAAATGTGGTGAGTACGTGGTGCCCATAAAGGACATAACTACTGTAAAGAAAGCATAATAGTGTAGTATCAAAATATAGCTTGGCAAGGCATGTAATAAGAAGAAAAAGTAAACTCAACACTTCAGAAAGGTTCTTATTAAAAAAAGTCATCTTTTAATCATATTTTCTTCCATCATATTGGGTGCCACACATGCTAATCCACTTATAATTATAGAAGGGTATTATAAGGTCGCCACAGATGCTTAACCACTTCTAAATTAATGAAGGGTATTACAAGGTTGTCACAAAGGCTGATCCACTTCTGATTAAAGAAAGGTATTACAAGCTTGCCTCACAAGCTAATCCACTTCTAATTAAAGAAGGGTTTATGTAACAGAATTTGTCTTTGTTTATGTGGAGGTTCATCATCATAATTATTAATTATACAAATAAAAAAAGTCATATGGAACAAGCTAGCTCAAACAAAAAAATATGCCAAGCTGTACAATATAATATCAAAACATTTCAAGAGGAAACATATTATGCTTCTAGTCCCAGTGGACTAGATCTTCATCAAGGATGATAATCCCACGCACCTTGGTTCAAATTCCTATCAATCTTCGAGTCACATGACTCAGATCTAACCTGGTCATTGATGCCAGGCCACAATACTATATTAGATTAAAAATAAAAAATTATATCTTGCGTCTTAAGCTATATGTTAATAACTCATCCTACCCCTTTATTATATCCACGTATAAGCGTTGTTTTTACCTTTTCTTGGTAAGGGTCGACGGTTGGATCTCCATTCCAGTGTAATGGAAGTCACATCATCCCTCATATGCATGACCCCACTCACAGTTTCGACACATGTCACATCAGGGCGGGATCCATGAACCTTGCATGACATTGTAGTTGCTGGTACCTGGTCGTACGTTGCACCCTGCCAGCGTTCTGCGAACAATTCACATCCTTACTATCACACTGGCCTTACACGCGTCCAAATGAACAACCTCAAACGTGTCATAGCTGTCCCGCACAAACACCACTACACGTTAACACCCTATGTTCACACAATGGATCACCGTAACACCATTGTATATATTACCACCCTGACCATACACATGGGTCCCACACGTTATTCACACTGGCAACTAACAATAGGACAATCCATACTAATGTGTCCAACGTACAAAAACAAGACTCATATTTTCACCAATAATCGAACAACAAACCTATCATCATGACAACCATGCACCAACCATAATGCCACTCAGAACACCAATCTACCACCACCATCATCACCACTGTACAACATAAAGAAGGACTTTGTTGCACGACCACACCCTTGTTCTTGGGGAACACATGATCCCTCGACAACTTCCACTGAAGCACCACACATACCAAGCACTAAAGTAATTATCCACCAACATGTGACAAGGTTGTCCTTGGCTGCTAGTTGTAACAACAAGAACAACAACAAAGAGGAAGGCAGGAGATATCGAAGAAGAAATGGGCGGGGCCAACGACCTCTTCATCCAAGGCAAAGTTCCCCATCACACAAGATGGAGAGGAAAGAAGATAAGGAGGCGGCAACCAAAAGCTGCTGGTGTTGGCTGGCAATGCTACATGAAGTAAAAGCCTAGTATGTAAGGTGGGAGGGGGGGGGGACTTGGTGGGCCAGACAAAAGTGGTGGCGCTCGATGGGCATTAGGTGTATCGGGTAGAGGGAGTCCAATCAACCACTATACCGTTGTTGACGTTGCCGCAAGCACAACAAAAGCAACCTTTGCTTCTGTTGATGTATGGGCTGTAAAGGGAGGGGCTAGGAAGTAGATTCGTTAGAGGGGGGGGGGGAGGAGGGTGGCGGCTAGAGCAAAAAGCCCACTACGACCCTTGCTAATCCATTCTCATGCCTTCTTTTTTCTTCACTTACAGAACAGTCAAGCTTTTCCATGTCTCGCAAATCACTTACTCCATTACCTACTCCCTTTTCTATCTTCACCCATTCACATCTTTGCTTCTCTTCATGGATCAAAACATTTTCCACAAAATGACTAGTCAAAGTTTGACCACGTGATGGCTGGAGACATTGTAAACAAGCCCAAAGCGATAGCGATTCATAGATTTAAACTCTCACGTTGATTAATCAAACCAACAATTATGGTTAAAGCCAATTATACGTTTTCAAAAATAGATCTTTCAAAAATGCATATCTTGCAGACCAGAAATCTAAATCAACAAAATTTTGACAGTTGTTCCCTTATAGTAAAAATTGGCATCTTGACCAAAAAGGAAACCAATAATAACTCTATGTGACCATTCAAACAACTTCCTTGCCAAAAACATACATATCAATGTCTTAAAAATCGTCAGTGGTCGCTTAAGCGTCGCAAGGTCCTGACTGATTAAAATGGGCCTTAAGCGGGTGTTGAGTGGATTGGGGTTAAGCGACCACTTTTCGCCCGCTTTTTCCCGCTTTTTAGCCCACTTTTAGCTGCTTTTTGGTGGGGTGGCTTAAGTCAGGCCTAAAACCTTTTTTCTTCTTCTTTTTATTGTGATGTACGAGTGCTTTTATACAACACCTTGTTTCCTCTTACTGCTTGTAATATTATCAATATGTTTATGGATTTCATCATGTTATATACATATCTTCTACTGTCTAGCGTTAGCACACAATGTATTATGTTACATACATATCTTCTACAGTATATTTGATGTTTGCTGTTTTATACTCGGTAAGACAGTGACACTAATGTCAGTAATGTGATTTGGTAGTTATCTATTCTGGATATATATATTTATAATTTTATATGCTTATATCAAATATGAATATAAATGTATCGTCGGCTACTGATTGAATATATTCTTCGCTGTTGATTTTATATAGCTAGTTAGATAATTTATACTCAGTAACATTAATGTTAGTAATGTTATTTGACTTATATGAGTATATACTTATATGCTTATATTAAACAAATATAAATGTATAGTTAGCTACTGATTTGATATATTCTTAGCTACTTATCTCATAGCTAGTTAGCTATTTTATACTAATAGTAACAGTCTGACATTGATCAGGTGATTTGTTGTAGATGGCTGAATTTATTAACTCTTTATTGTTGTTACTTAGTATTACATTTAAAGGAATACACATGTTAACTATTTAAAACATTCACAAATAATATTTTATGCATGTATATTTGTATATATAATGTTAAAAGGTATTTGAAAAATAAGAATCCACTTTTTAAAAAGCGCCCTCTTAGTCGCTCGCCTGGCGATTTATCGGCTACAAGGTCTTGTCCTCTCGCTTCCCGCTTCGCGCTTTTTAAACATTGATACATATAAAGCGAACATTCATCATAAATGCTCTTCAATCTTTTCAATAGGGTTTTCCACACTAACACGATAAATTTTATATAAATCCTCTATCATTCATTTGTCTAATAATTATATTAACCACCATTATATCAAAATCTCTCATTCATAAGTACGCAAGTTAAACACGTTTTTCTTAAACGCCTTTCCAAATATCTCATATGACAACATTGCTCATTATTTTTGTAGTCATTGACTTAAAGGATGCCAAAACATTATATTTAGACCTACATTTTCAAAATTATATTATTTGCCTAACAATGGTCTTTTTGTGAAAATTACCCCAAAAGTTAGGTTATCAAGGTCGGATTTGGTTACATGAATCCTCCTTTTCCGATCAGCTATGTTGTGGGTCATATTCTCATCAAGATTTAAGAACCAAAATCTTTCCTTATAAGCTCTTTCTGGTTAATCTAAGCCTGCCTCTTCTTTTACTGTGTTGACTCAATAGCATTGCTTCAATTTGGTCCACTTTTTAGTCTGCCTTGCACGTCCACATCATCTTAGACGAGCCATGTCCTCGATGCTCGCCACCTCCACTTTGCTCCATATAGTCACAGTTGTTGAGACGGACGCCTAGGCGCTACATGGGAGCCCAAGGGGGGTCTTCCCGGGCCTTTCACCTACTTAAATTGACATTTGGACTGCCTGGGCGAGCGCCTAGGACCGCCTGGGCTACCGCCTAGGGCTGCCTAGATAGATTATCTCTCCAGTTTTTAAACATTTGTATGTGTCATGTTAGTATCATGTTTGACATGTATAAATGATTTCACATTTTAATAGACTTCTACTTCACTCTAACATGCTTATTTAGAATATAGAACACTAAATATACCTTATATAAGTGCTATATATTGTTTATCATATATCATCTTTCTGAGGAATACAAAAAAAGGATGCGACCAAGCGCCCACCTAGGCAGTCTAGGCGCCCAGCCAGGTTAGGCTACTGCCTGGCCGCCTTGACAACAATGTATAGTCATTTCTCAATCGGTATATGTTTGTCTTTGTGCATGTCCATCTTAGCGCA
This sequence comes from Alisma plantago-aquatica, assembly GCA_963693085.1. Lineage (NCBI taxonomy): Eukaryota > Viridiplantae > Streptophyta > Magnoliopsida > Alismatales > Alismataceae > Alisma > Alisma plantago-aquatica. Next base: position 1,336,219,765 of record OY856409.1, on the reverse strand, counting down.
CACATTTTGACGACTTATATTTTGTTGAGACGTTTCTTCACCACCGAACATTCACTCCCAATGTAGTTTCTGGTCGTATAGCTGTTCATGAAACTAGTTTTTTAATCAACGTGGGATTTTTCGATCACATATTACTCCAGTTGCACTCCATTTCAATCATCCTCCTGTGGTCCTATGACAAACATCATCTTGAATAATACCATCCATTTGATGTGTAGATATAACAGGTTTTTAATTCAGAACTGTTGAGGTTTATCTTATGGTCCTGGCTTCCTATTAGTTAATAAAAGAAAAAGTTGGGAGTGAGACATGATGAATCCGCACCCCTAGCGAGCCTTCTCTTATGTAGCAAAGTTGAGGTATGTATTGTGCTTGTTGGGTACTAGAAGAATCATGTAATGAGATATGTTAAATCTATGACAAATCATAGAAGCTTGATGGACAACAAACATTGTCATAGTAGGAAAAACTGGAATATATCTTGATTTATGAGGGGTAATAAACTCCACTCAATTCCACCTCTTTGGGTAGAATAAAAAGGGCATAATGTGAGAATACTTTTTCTTATTATTCCACCACTTATTCCTCTTGAAATAACGTTTGATGTCTTCACATGAAGGGATAGGTCACCGGCGTCATAAAGACAAAATAATCTTAGAGCAGAGTGGATAACAAAAATAAAATTGAGGGCACGCCAGATGAAAGGGCAGCTTGCATATTTTCTTTAATTGATGTTATGGTAGAAGTTAGATTTAGGAAGATAATTAGTTCTGTGATGCCCTGCTTAAAAATTAACAATCACACATCTACTTAGCCTTGTCTTATGATGCAAGATTGAGGTATGATATAGATGACAATGCTCGAGTAGAGTAAATTTCATGAATAGAAGGTGACTCTGTGAGGGAATGGTATATTCAATGGAAGTTAGTACTTACTACTTAGTAACAAGATGGTCCTATGTGAAGCTTAGTGAGCTTCAGATAGCGATCTGTGAACTAGGCTAAGCGCCAAGAAAAGCTACAACTATATTGGAAACCAAAAGATAGAATGCATAACGCAGAAAGAGGCACATAATAACTATTGTGTAAGGTTCACTTTACCATAGTTAATCATAGGGTACTTATACATAATGCAATATTGTCCAACTTTGTGGAAATTGAATAGAAAAGCAGAATACTTAGTTATTGGGGTGCTATGATAAAAGAGCAATCGACATATGAAATAGACTTTTTAATTTCTTAATTGCGATATATATAGCATGCACATCGAGCAATTAAATAACAACATAAGTTCATCACAAACTTCGTATTCCTGATGAATCATCACTTACCATGCAATGTGTCTAAGTACTTGCGTGAAAGAAGATTCCAAATGGCATGAAATAACGAATAGAAATCACGTTGGCAACTATTAATTCTTGGCATGTTTTTCTAAGAACCACCCGAACTAATGCTCGGTGAAGTAACATCAGCGGAATTTCAAAGTTCACAGTAATTCTCATACTATATTAGCTGTGCGTACCTTCTTCTATAAGGGCACGAGCATGCCAAAAGATCCGTGCAAGCCGTTACTTTAGAGAATGGTAAACAATCTTTGCCCTTGTAAAATCTCACGGCCAACTTACAATAATAATCATCGTTATGATCTAAGTCTCAATCCCAACCATGTTGGTGTCAACTACATGGATCCAGGGTTGTCAGAACCAAATCGAACCTGGGATGGTCCGGTTCTCTCACAAATCCAAAAATGTCTTCAACTTAACCAGTCAATTGATCGGTTGAACCGGTGAACCAGTCCTGATTTTCTCCAACCGGCTGATTCTTGACCATATGAATACTTTGACTACATGACCCAATCTTATGTTTACTTTCACTTGCTCCTTCTACCCCTTTTTCTCTTCCACTATAAAATTGGCACATGAAAAGTAGTGTTGGATTAAATTATTGAGGTTTTCATGATGTTTTCACTGATTGATATGGTTATATTTCCTTAATTTTTTATATATTATAAGATATTAAAAAGGATTATGATGCCATGCTGACGTCACAGGTTAGACCATCTAACCACTGGTTGAACCAGTGGGTTGAGAAGCGGAAGCCTCACCGGTTCGGTTATGAAAACCTTGCATGATCCTTCTTTTGCAATCAACTTTGTTATGGTTCATATATTGATCATAAAGATTGAAAATCTCTCCTTATAAGCTCTTGCCAGGTAAATTTAGGCCAGCCTTTTCTTCTTGTAATTGTTCTCGACTCAATAGCGAATAGGCACATTTTTCAGTTGGCATTGCACTTCCATACCATCCAAACGATCCTCACATAACTTCTCCTCAATACTCAGCAGCCCCACTTTACTACTGATATGTTCATTTTGTTAAGCAATATTTCCGTATTTTCCCACAAAATCATCTCAACATACACATTTCGGCCACATTCATCTTATTCATAGTAACAAGTTCGGGATTCGGCAACTTTTCGGCTGGCTGGAAAAAATCGGAATTCGGAAAAAATCGAGAAAAGTCGTGAAAAGATCGATAAATTTCGGTCAAAGTTATGTCAACTATTCGGAAATAATCGAGAATAAGTCGGCAATATAAGTATATACATATATATATGTATGCATATATATGCATGTATGCATGTGTATATATATAGATAAATGTATGTATGTACATACGTATATGATGCATGTAACTGTTACGGCCACAAGACATACAATCTTAGTGAGTAAAAATGTAGGAAAAGAAGTAAAAAATAGTTGAGAAATAACATGAACTGTCTAGAGGAGTGGGGGCTTTGAGGTTTAGTGTGTATTAGGAATTTTGTGTACATGGTTTGGTAAAAAAAGAGCAAGCGACTTGAAAGAGAAAAATCGTGAAAAGTCATGAAGAATCGTAAAAAATCGTATAAATCGCGAAAAAGCGGGATTAATCGTGAAAAGTCGTGAAAAATCGGCGATTGGCGTATTAATCGTGATGAATATTCGGGAGCCTATAACATCGTGAAAAATCGCCGATTTTTCGTAAAATTCGGAGACTTTTGTTACTATGATCTTATTGAGACTGATTATTTACTGCCTAACATTCACTCTCATATAGCATGGATGGTCGTCTAACTGTTCTATAAAAATTATTTTTTTATTTTGAGAGGGATGGCCAAACACTACTCTAGTTACACTTCATTTCAACCATTTTGATGTGACCCTATGACACATCATTTTAAACATCATATCCATTTAAATAATAGAATACAAGTAACAAAACATATCACATTTTGGTACATCCACTCCATCTAACTTGGTCTCACCATTCACAATTCTGGATTGGCTGAAATTGCAATACATATTCTTTGCTTTGCTTCTACTGATCTTAAATCCTTTAGATTCTAACATATTTCTCCAAAGTTCAACTTATCATTTAGTATTTCTCCATTTTCATCTTTTAGCACAATAACATCAATGAATCACATGCACTAAACAGTTTCATCGAGAACAGGCTTTGTTAGAACTCATCTATAACAAGAGTGACTAGATATGGGCTTAGTGTAGATCCTTGATGTACCCCAACTATGATAGGAAACCTTGGTGCCTCTCCTCAAGGAAGTCTAACATTTGCAACTGAGCTATCATGCATGCTAATTGTATTGGCACATCCTTTTTCTCCAAAACCCTCCACAACATTCCCTAGGTACTTGTTAATAAGCCTTTTCCACATCAACAAAAACAATGTGAATATAGTTTGTGCAACTTTGAACATATCCTTTGTTCTTGTTGTTGGCGGCTATGTTATTGTTTCTCCACCCAACCAACATTTTCTTGGTCTTAATAATCTTATTGAAAAAAGTCGTTAACCACATAGCTGCTTCACCCCCTCATACTCTTCGGCTGTTCCATACATCAATAGTAATACTATTGGGCTGACACACCTTTCCTAATTTTCATATTTTTCAAAGCATTCTTAACCTCACGCAATGAAACTCGTAGTGTGTAAATGATATATGTTGTATTCATGTCACACAACTCTTTCACATAATTCAAAGTACTTTCACTGAAAAGCTTGTGAAAGTACTTTTTCCATTTGTTCTTAATATCATCATCATTTATTAAAACTTTACACTTTTCATTCTTCATATTTTACTTGAGTGAAGTGTCCCTATATTTCCTTTCTCTTATGCAAGGCATTTATAGCTATTGAAGTATTAATACTTTTATGGCCAACTTCTTGTATATCACATCAAAGTATTTAGATCTGGCTTTTTGAACTGCTTTTTTAGTTTCTTCCTTTACTAGTTTGGTCCTCTGAAAAGTTACATTATCTTGAGATTCCGACAAACTCTTACAAATCTCCCTTTTAAGTTAATAGCCTTCTATAGTTTATCGTTCCACCACCAAGTCTCTTTCCATGGAGGCCCATGCCTTACGACTCCTCGAAACCTCTCTAACAGTTCTTGTTATGTCCGAGCTCATTTTTATGCCACATACTGTTAACATCAGAATCCAAGAACCAAGTGGCCTCCTTGATAAGTTTGTCATAAAATGTCAATTTCTTTTCTCCTTTAAGATTCTACCACTTGATCCATCTATCTTGGGTTTTATTTTCTATGCCTATATCGATCTTCAAGTTTATATCCAAAACCACCAACTTCGGTTGGGTGGGGAACTATTGGCTAGGGACCTCACTTTAGAATATTAGTATACTATTTGATCCACTCACACTATAAGGAAGTAATAATATGGCTACAATTGCACCCACTCTTTAAAGTAATCATATCGGGATCTCTTTCAAATGAGTATTAGCAAATATCATATTATAGCAACTACAAAATTTTATATCCTCTCTCCGTTTCTACTGCCACATCCTAATCCATCACGAACTCTCTCATAAGCATAACCAACATTGCTACTCTTCACATGGCCTTTTAAGTCACTAAGTGTATTGAGGGCATATCAAGGCATTTTCATCTTAGTGAGGTGATGCGTAAGCCTCAAGGCGTCTGAGGCGTAAGCCTCAAAATATGTACGAGGTGCTTACTAAATAAATATAAATATACATTCATACATGTGTGTGTGAGTGTGTGTGTGTGTACATATCTACACAGTATACACGTATATATGTATATATAAGTATTAAAACTGAAAAGAAAATTTTCGGCAACTTAATAGGGATACATAGGGACGAATAACAAAGTTAATACTGAAGGCCACCACAATAATAGTAACAATAATAATATGTAACAAATCATAAGATTTTATTGCTTTTTACTATTAGATACAAAAATGCATTTGAACAAAGAAGATTAGGGGAATCATAATTTAAATTAGTAGGAACAAGAAATAAAAAATTATTTCATTGGAAATTTCAAGTTCATCGATATTGTAAATAAAAAGGTAGCATAGAACTGATTTTAGCAATGAAGATTGGTAAATTTGATCCAAAATTTATAATTTAAATATTAACAATGATAATTCTTCAACCCCAAACAGAAACTTTTAAGGAAAGTATGCCAATAACCTCAAAAGTAGAAAGGTTAGTATTTAGCACACGACATTATAAAGTTTAACTGAGGCTTACGCCTCAAAGCCTCAGTGCTCTGAGGTGAGCCTCAAATATTTCTATGCGTAAGCCTCAATCAAATAGGATAGCATCGCCTCAAGGTATAAGCCTCATAGGCCTCAAGGCTGGTGTTTTGAAACCACACTCTCAATCAGTAAATTGAAAATCGTCCTACTTGGCTGCTTAATCGGCCCAACACTCCAACCGTTCGATTTTGCCATGGGTTGCCTTTAATCGTGTGCTTAATGCCTGATTTTCCCGATTTTTTGGAAAAACGCCCAACTGGGCCCCAAAATGGCCCATAATTTACTGGATTTGTTTCTGATCAACTTTTCTACCTCAATATGTATGCTAAAGTCTGTAAATGCTTATATAGTTATATCCATGGTTGTATATGGTTATGTATGTCATTATTTGTTGTTTACATAATCTGTATCTTATACAAGTTTGTGTTTCATTTTTGTGAGTCTTTTTTGTAATGAGTTATGCTCTGAAGTACTGTGTAACTATGTTTATGTCAGTCATTCACCTATTGTTTTACTTCTGCTGTACTAAATACTAATCTATTGCTGATTTAGATGATCCGAATATTGCTGTAGCCTGTATCTACTGATATGATAAGTCTATTGTTTAAATGCTAAGCTATGTAAACATACGATAAGTCTATTGTTTAATGTCATAAATTTATGTATTTATTTGTATTTGTTTAATCATTATTTTATAGTTGTGTTATAAACTATTTCAATGTTATATATTGTTCTATAGGTGTTTAGATATATATAAAAGTTCCTTACAATATATTCAATATACATGTGTAAATTTGCATAAAAGTAAATAGAAAATTGAAACCCATTTTTCCATAAATCGCCCGTTTAATTGTCCGCTTACCGCTTAACCAGTTTACAAGGTGCTGTCCGCACGCTTACTGCTTAACATTTTTTGAAACATTGCTCTCAATAATGATCTTCTCCTCTAGTGGTATTCCTCGCATCAACTCATCCCTGGTATTCCAAAAATCCTTCTCAGCCTCCTCACTCAGGCTAACTTGGGGGCATAAGCACTGACAATATTAAAAATCTTTCATCCAAGAACAAGCTCGATAGCTATGATTTTATCACCCATCTTTGTGATCTTAACAACATCCTTCAATACCTTATGAAAAATATTTTGCACGTCATTACTATATTTGTTAATACATGTGTGAAACTATAAATAGGATATTTTGAGATGATAAAACAATTATAAGTCGTCTCCTTGTATGAGATAATTAACGAGGATAATTACAGAACTAAGCAATATGGGATAAAAGACACGATGTAAAGCACAAAATATAACAAGAAATAACACAAAATACTAAATATATTGATACCATGGCAATAAATTTGTCTTCGGCAGTGGTTTTGTGAAAATGCCAACGAGCAGAGCTAATCCTCAGTCCTAATGTAAGGTGTGGATATGCGCCTGGACATAATAGACTCCCATGCAAAGTGGCAGTCTTCTTCAATGTGTTTGGTATGTTCATGAAATGTAGGATTCCTTAGAACTGGACAATCATATTTGGTCGAATACCTAGCGACAAACTCTTCCGTTCCTTTCATTACGGTATTTCCGAACAAGTTCCTGTATGACAAGCTTAAAGGTTCTATTGATGATATGAATATTGATGATAGTGAGGATATCAATATTGATTATAGTAAGGATATCCATATTGATGATGACCTTGATACGAAGCTGCTAATTATGACGAGAGTGCTAACTACATATACGAAAATAGACCGATTTGATATCACCCCTCAGTTCAAATTAGCAAAAGCAACGTCTCCTTGTATAATGTAAGTTCCAGACATTCATGATCCGTATTTGAATGACTCGAATTATTTATCCCTTGGTCTAATAGCAAAAACGATGAAGAGTGAAGCCTTATAATTACATAATATCGGGATAGATTCAGAATCACAAATATCAATTCTCAGAAGACCTTAAATCCACATCAATTTGCAAGTAATATGAGCCATGGCTCGATACTGAATTTCAACACCAACAACAATTTGTTTTTTAATGCGCCATGTAACAAGATTTCCTCCTAAAAGTGCAATAACTAGAAGTAGATTTGTGATCAGATCTACAACTAGCATAGTCAGAATCAGGATTGTCACTAATCTTGCAATGCCCATTTCTTATATAGAAGACTTTTTTCAGGAGAGCATTTTAAGATTTGAGAATATGGCTGACGCATCCCAGTGACATTGTCGACGTTTGTCTAGATACCTACTGATAACTCCAACCACTTAATATCAACTCTCATAATAGTTGAGTAGATAAGGTTTTCAACTAGTCTTCTGTATAGCTTGTTATTAGAATAGGGAGGAGAAGAGTCTGTTGGTAGTATGCCCTAAGAGCCAGTCATATAATGATTTTAATGGCACACTTTGTAATTGATTTGATTATTAATAAAGGTATTTCCAATTATTATATTTGCTTTAAGTATGAGATGATGAATAAATGTATTAATGTCCTAACAATGAATGAATCAATGATATGATTTTGGGTTGAGGACCTTGAACATGGAATCATGTGTATGCTAAGAGTATCCATTCTTGTCTAGGTCCCTAGTCGAATATTATTGTGGAAATTAGGACAACAATAATACATTAAGACTAGTATGTGTTGACCTAGGAAGCACAGACACTTCCCCGGGGCAGCCGTGGTTGTCCTGGACACGTGTCAGACACGGACACGACGTAGACACGGCTGGACACGGCTCAAAAGTGTCCACTTCTTTTTAAAGCATGGACACGAGATGGACACGACGTGGACAGCTTGGACACGACACGCTGTGGACATGACAAGCCCAAACTAATTCCCTATATAAAAGAAATATAAATTATATACTCCTCTCTCCCCCCTCTTATTCCAGCACGGTACCATTATGTATCCTCCCCATCCTTCTCTTAATTGTTATTATATATTTATCTATTATAAATTTATACATCATACTTATAGATATAATTCATCATTCTTGTAAAGAATGTTATAAGAATTCCACATACAGTTCATTGTAATTCATCATTCTTCATTCATACTTGATTTCATATCAAATGTATTCTACATTAATTGTTCTCCATCGATCATTTATATTCTCATAACAGAAACACACTAGTGGTTTCTTACAAAGTCTGCATTCATATCATAAGTGAATTCTGGGTCTGATTTTATGTTTCTTTTAATTTTAATTCTTTTAAATCTCATGTTATTAGTTACTTTACAGCCTTGGATGCATGGATATTATATGCATTAAATCCATGTTATGTGTATGTATATGTATATTTGTGCACATGTATATGTATATGTATATATATGTGTGTATATATGTATACTTATGCATATATATATTTATGTATATGTGTATATGCTGTGTTCGACGCCCTGTCCGTGTGCTATATTTTTGAAAATTGCCGTGTCCTGTGTCCGTGTCTCTGTTCATGCCTTGTCCCGTGTCTGTGTCTGTGCTTCCTAGGTGTTGACTGATGATTACGTCTCATTACTCATGATATTGGATATCAAGTCAAACACATAGGTACTTGTTATGAACAAGTGTAGTGGACAAACCCACCTTGCATATGATACATGGAAGCCATAAATGGCAGTTAGAATCATATCTCATGTAATCGTGGTGATTGTAATCTAGAGTTGAAGTTGCTACGATGATCACATGTTCGGTATACTTTAACACTACTCAACATGGCCTTGAATAAGGGTTGCCATATAGGTAGTGCTTTGGTGCACTGTGACACATGTGGATTATTGTGTGAGTGATCTAGATCAAATTTGTCCCTTCAATTGGAATGATATCCCTGCCCTTGATGAGTGAGACTATAAAATGTATGGCCATTCTCATGTCGGTCAATATATGATGTTGAGCTCATATATATCTCAGACAATCTACTCTAGATCAAGGAACAAATATCAAACATTAAAAGAATGATAATTCCATACCTCGGATTCAATCTGGATATTTTATACGATCATTGTAACCCTGGTCACAATACTAGGTTGAAGTTGTTCTCCAACTTTTCCAGTTACTTGGGTGGCAATGAGGTCTTACCAAATACCAATCATTGTTCGTGTAATTATAATATGATTATAGATATCACTACCAACGTAATTTGGAGCCTATATGGTTACACATATAGGATGTATGGGGAAGAAGAGTATAATAAGGACACATGATTAATTGATTACTAAAAGGTTTAAGAAATCAATGAATCATTAATGGATTAACTGGAGGAAATCAATGGATCATTAATGGACTAACTGGAAGCCCAATCAGTTGATTGGACAGTCCAGTCATCTAGTTGGACAGACCGGTCGATCAACTGGAAGGTCCAGTTGATTGACCAAGTCGAGATCCGCACAATCGATCGACTGGCTGGCCCGGTTGATCGATTATACATGATCAACCAATCAGTTGACTGGCTAGTCCAGTCGCCCAACTCACTAGATTGAATTAATGGATCGACTGATTGGATCTAGTAGGTTATGATCCAGTCTAGTCAATCGAATGGACTTGCCAATCAATCGACTGGATGTTTCGGGCGGGCTGCTGTAAAGCAACCCATCCAACCAGCCGATCGACCAACTATCCGCGAGCGTGCTGTTATAAGGCGTTCACCGTCTTTTTGTTTCATTGGGTTTATTACAAATCTTGATTGCCGGCCTTTCCTATAAATAGGGGCATGATGACCAATGTTTTGGTTACACCTTTAGTTTAGCTGTCATTATCCACAAGGAGAGAGAGAAGGTGAGTTTATGCGAGTACGTTGTCAATGAGAAGGCTGTTCCTTCTTGCTGACTCTTGGAGTGTGATTTGGAGTTCCCTTCATTTGCGTGGATGATATAGAGACATAGACGCCTTGGTGGCTACATTTGGAGAACGTCAATGACATTCTCCATCGATATTTTTGTGAGGACCGTCTCGAATCTACTCCGTGACAAAGGTATACCTCGTCCTTTTCATCTCGGTTTATGATATATTGTTGTTGACCTGATCTGCTGGGGGGAACATGAATAATTTTTTTTTTTTTGCATCTGCTGCCCCCTATCGCATCCACGGATCGCTACAGAGTCAACATCCCAATATGTGTTAGGATCAAGAGGAGTGTTGGCTTGGCTCGGTTCCCAACATGCCTGTTTCTTGCAAGAGATCGCAAATATACTTCTGCTGGGAAAGACAAACTCCAGAGGAAGAATGTGATACTTCAATTCCCAAAAAATAGCAAAGTTTGCTTAGGTCCTCAGTAATGAATGTTTGCCCAAATATTCTTTAGTAGCTTGAACGCCATCATGATTACTACCGAAAAGAATTATATTATCCACAAACACAATCCGAATCACTAGCCGAACATTATTTTTTTTATGAAGACTGAATGGTCAGAATCATAGTCACAAATTCGATATTCGGGATACGTTCGGTTGAGTTGAAAAGTTTGGAATTCAGCAATTATGTGGGAAAATTGGGTAAAAAGCGGTCCACACACGGTAAAAGTATGGTCAAACATTCGGGAAAAAGTTAGGAAAAAATCGGAGGATATATACATATATTGCATACATATGTATGTATATATATGTATTGCACACATATATGTACATATATATTGCAAACATATATCTATAACTATTACTTACATATACATATATTACATACATACACACATATGCATGTACATACACAGACACATATATACACTCAAACTAAGTTAAGAGTCTTAATCAGTATACTACAGGAAAAGAACGTATAAAACAAGAAAAAAACATTTAACATGATTATTTCTCAAAAAAATATGGGAATAATACGTAATATTTGGGAATTAGGATTTATTTGGGAGTTTCATACGTCTAGGAAAAAAATCGTGTTTTTAACGCGACTTTTTCAAAAAGTTGGAGTATATTGTGACTATGGTCAGTGTTAATATATTTCATATTTATTCTATTTTGTAATTTCTATATCCTGTTGAACCTCTATGTAAATTATCCAGTTTCTCTTATTAATAAAAAGGGAGAAGGTCTATGGCCTCTCTCAACGCTGCATTGCACGTTGCATTGCGGCATCACATTTCACATGGTACCAGAGCAAGGTTTCTAACCTAACCCTACCCAGCCGTCACAACCCAGCGCCCCCGCCGGTCGGCCGGCCGCCAGCCTTCCCCGACCGCCAGCGTGAACAACAACTCTGTCGGTGAACAGTACATCCGGCGGTGAACAGTACTTTCGGCGGTGAACAGTACGCGACGTAAATAGTAACTCCGACGTATGTTGATGATATTGTTATCACTACTCCGACGTATGTTGATGATATTGTTATCACTGGTAGTGATTCCACAGGCATATCTCGTGTGAAAGCGGGTTTGCATGGGCACTTTCACACAAAGGATATGGGAAAACTGAGATATTTTCTGGGCATTGAAGTTCTTAGATCTCATGCAGGTACCAATTTGTCTCAGAGAAAATATGTGCTGGGTTTACTACAGGAAACTGGTATGAGTGAGTCCAAGCCTGTGTCTACTCCTATGGACTATCATGTGTAGGAGATGACAGATGATACTGATTATCCAGATCTAGGATATTACAGGAAAATTGTGGGAAAATTGATATATTTGACAGTCACACGTCCTGACATTTCTTTTGCTGTAGGAGTGGTGAGTCAGCATATGAGCTCTCCAAAATAGTCTCATTGGACATCTGTCTGTCGTATTCTGAGATATCTGAAAGGTGCACCTGGTAAGGGAATCACCTATTATAGGCCGAAGACTCCTGTATCCACACTGTCTCTTACTGGTTATGCAGATGCAGATTGGGCTGGTAATCTGAATGATAGGAGGTCTACGTCTGGATATTGCACATTTCTTGGGAATCATCTTATTACCTGGAAAAGCAAAAAGCAAAATGTTGTGGCAAGATCTAGCACGGAAGCTGAGTATAGAGCAATGGCACATGCATGTTGTGAGTTGCAGTGGGTTCAATCTGTACTTTCTGAATTAAAGATTCCTGTTTTGTCTCCTATAGAACTCAGATGTGACAATCAAGCGGCCATCTACATTGCTAAGAATCCAGTATTCCATGAACGTACTAAGCACATTGAAGTTGACTGCCACTTTATCAGAGACCAGATCAAGAATGGAATTGTTGTGACTCCACATGCCAAGTCTGAAGATCAACTTGCAGATGTTCTTACGAAGCCATTGAGTCCAGCAGCTTTCCAGAGTTTTTGCAACAAGCTGGGTCTACACAATGTGTACACTCCAGCTTGAGGGGGAGTGTTAATATATTTCATATATATTCAATTTTGTAATTTCTATATCCCGCTGGGCCTCTATGTAAATTATCCAGTTTCTCTTATTAGTAAAAAGGGAGAAGGCCTATGGCCTCTCTCAACGCTGCATTGCACGTTGCATTGCGACACCACATTTCACAATCAGAATGAGAGCATCTAAAGTGAACTTAGCAGGAATATGACTAAACTTATCAAACCATGCTCGTAGGCTTTGTTTCAGGCTATAAATTGCTTTTCTTAGTCTTAGAACACTCCCCCTGAGCAACAAACTAGGCGGTTGCTCCATATGAACTTTCTCATGTAGGTCGCCGTACAAGATAGCATTTTTCACATCGAATTGGAATAAGGGCCAATTATTATTGACAACAACAAAAATAAGCACACAAACTGAATGAAGATGGGCATCATGAGAAAAAGATTCAAAGTAGTCTAATTCATAGGTATGTGTGTATCCTTTTGCAATCATGCAAGCTTTGAGCCTTTGGGGCGCTCAACTATGCCATCGAGATGGTATTTGACAGTAAAAATCAAGGTTGTCAGACTCAAACTGGTCAGCAAACGGGTGAGGCCTCTAGTTCCCTATTCACTGGTTCAACCAGTGGTCTGACCGGTTCAACTGGTGACGTCAGCATTACGTTGCTAATAGTTTAAAAATATATAAATGACTTTGATACTCATAGAAAATATCCATGCAAAAGTTACGAAACATGAATAACAACACAATTGCTCACAATAACTTGATAAATAGACCAAATAACAAATATGATTTTATTCATGGACGTTTATGTACCAACATTTATATAGTATTCAATATTAATTAACAAAAAATAGCAGCAACAATACATTTACTTGCTAAGTGAGAGAACCGACCGATTGGGCTAAAACTGGACCGGTTCGCTGGTTCACCGGTTCAACTGGTTGATTCACCGATTTGATGCCGATCATACTTCATTTCCGGCTTTGGGAGGGGATCAACCCGGTAGAGTGACCGGTTCCCTATTCAACCAGTCGGTCCGGTTCGGTTCTGATAACCATGGTAAAAATCTATTGGCATTCCACAAGAGAGATGTGTAGGTTATTCAACCAGATCCTAAGTATGTTGATTACTAAAAGTGCCCCTTTCAGCTTCAATGGCGTGGCGCCAGGCAGAATGTTGTAGAGCGTCAACAATAGTTTTAGGGGCAAAACTACAGAGAGTAGAGGTGAAGTGGGCAAAACTATTGTCAAGCAATGTTTTATAAAGCGGGAAGCAGGAGGCGTGCAGACAGCACCTTGTGGCCGCTTGAGTGCCAGGCGGGCGCTCAAGCGGGCGCTTTTTGAAAAAGTGGGAGCATAAATTCATATATAATTTATAGAAAATTACACATATATGTATATGAATAATATATTATTATACATATATAAACCATGTGATGAGTATAGAATTACTGAATTAACTCGATTATAACATACTCAATCTAGTAACTAGTAATATATTAAATTAAATATATACAAAAGTAGCCCATACTAGATGATATATATACACTAGTGGTACATACTACATAGTATATGAATATATAGTAGCAGACAGTACATGATATATGTAATACGTTATGCTTTAGAGGTACATGCTACATAGTGTAGAATATGCATTATACAGTAGTAGGCAGTACATGATATGTACATTATACCGTTATATGTATTGCAAACTACAAAGTACATCTACATAGATAATACATTAGTTGAACGCATAACAATACAAGAAAAACTAAGGTATGAATGTATGTATAGGTACAAGTATAATGTATCAGTAAATATTAGTGGTTGAGTTCATAGCAGAGCAGCAATGTATGTACAAATGATAAATATGTAATGTAGGTACAACAGTTCATACATAAAGATGTAAATGGGTGCAGCAGTACATACATACAGAGCTTATATGAAGTAGGAACGATTTTGATGCATGTACAACTCAATTAAAAATGAGAAACGCATACTAACCTTGATTTATAAACATAAGTTGTGTTTTAAAAAGAAAAATCAGTGTAATATATACACTAGTTAACTGTTGTACAATATTTGGATACATATTTAGTTGTTTAGCACAATAGTATTATATTAACATGTTAAATAATGTTATACAATGTTGATACATACTAACATATTGATTATATTTCATTTTGGGATGAGGAAGTGGGCATAGAACCTGATTTTAACTTAAGCGGCCTTAGGCGGGCGCCCAAAAGCAGTGCTCAGGCGGGCGCTTAAGCGGGCTGAGTGGGTTTGAAGCGGCCGCTTAATGGAGATCTGCCTGACTACCTGCCTAAAGCCCATTCTGAGCGGCCAAGGGTCTGGGCCGCCTGGGCTGCTTTTTAAAACACTGTTGTCAAGTTTAGCATTAGAATATAAATTGCTGATAGGATGTAAAGTTCAAGAGAACACTCCTTTCCACAAACTAATTGGAAGATCCAATTTAGAAATGACTTGAGTGGCGTCTTCATCTGCCGACAAAGGTAGAGCATTGGAAGATTGAGGGCCATGGAGGGAGTTGTAGTTTTGCGGCGTCTCTGATAATACCTTGAGTGTCGGAGAATGAACAAAAGGATAGTCTCGTGAATCTGGCTCAACAAACATAGGATGAGGGGTATCAATGAGAAAATTCGTAGATAGAGTCAAACCCAATTTTAGAAGAGTATGAGGTATTTAAAAAAACCACATCGACACTCACAAAGCACTATTTAGTAGATGGGTCATAACATATGTACCCTTTCATATTTCTGGAGTAACCCAAGAAGATACATGTAGAGTGTGGGTCAAATTTTGTCAATCTGGGCAGAAGATTTCGAACAAAGCAGGTACTACCAAAAATTCTAGGAGGAACAGAAAACAATGGTGCATCTAGGTACAAAATATTGTATGGCACTTGGTTGTTCAACACTGAGGAGGGCATCCGATTGATCAGAAAACAAGTTGTAGAAACACATCAATCCAAAAAATCTTAGGGACATGATAATGAAAAAGAATTGTATGAGCGACCTCCAGAACATGACAACTTTTTTTGTTCATGGGCAACATTTTGCTGTCGTGTGTAGGAACATGAGGTTTGATGAATGGTGCCCATATTTCCACATAATTCACTTACAGAATGTTGCATAAATCAGTTCATTACCAATGAAAAAGGTTTGTGTGGGTTTATCAAATAGAGTTTCTATTTCAACAAAGAATGCTGTTATAGTTTCTAGAACGGATGTCCTCTCTTTAAGCAAAAACACTCAAGTAGCCCGAGAAAAATCATCAATGAAAGTAACAAAATATCTTAATCCTGACAAACTAGTCACAACATATGGTCCCCGATATCAACATGCACAATATCTTTTTTTGATCCTAACATGCACAATATCAAACACACATTGAAAGTCGTAGTCTTTTTATGAGGAAAAATAGGTCTAGTTTGTTTGCCAAGTTGGCACCCTTCACAGTGAAAAACAATCTCAGATACAATCAATATTAAGCTCTTGAGCTTTGAAGCTGATGGATGTCCAAATATATAATGCCACTAAAGTCCAAACACAAATGAAGATAGCAGTAGTAGTAGCCCGTGGAGAAATAAGATAATATAAGATATATGGTCCCTCTTGGCCCAAACCAATTCTCATCTTTGTGGGAAGATCTTAAAAGATAGAACCATACGAGTCAAATGCAAGGAAGCACAAACACGTTTCTAGACACGGACACGGACACGGGACCCGGCAAATTTCTAAAATGTAGGACATGGACAAGACATTGGATGAGGGGATTTTTTTTTAATATATGCATATATATGGGTGTATGACGTATGAACTGGAATTTATCTTAAAATTTGTCCATATTAATGTATCTATGTATGTATAATCTTATATGTAGATAGATGTGTGTCTTTATGTGTATGGTAAAAATAATATGTAGTAGAAACCTAAATGTATGTTTCTTGTAAATATATATGAGTTCGTCTTACTCATTACCAACTTATTAGACTATAATCTGACTTGTAATATCTGATTCAGCTTAGAATTTGCATATTAGTTCTTTTTAACAGATTTGTTTGTAATTATGACTAGACCTCAACTCTTATGTTATATTTTCTCAGTAATAAGGCATACACATCAGCTGTATATTCAACATTTGCACTCTGAAATAGGCTAATGCAGCAGCAGCAGCTTCAGTGATGTGTCCAAGAAGTATCTGGGCAGTGTCCAGCTGTGTCCGGGGTGCAAAATAAGACCAAAATGAGCTGGACACGTCCCAGCCGGTCCAAAACGTCTTGGGCCGTATCCGCGAAGTGTCTGTGTCCAAAACGTGTCTGACACGGACACGGGGGCTGTCTAGAAGTGTTTGTGCTTCCTAGGTCAAAAGTAATAGAGCACTAAAGATGTTTCATAGTTTTGCTAACAAAGTGCAGATTTAAAGGAAATCACGGAACATAGGGGGCAAATTTGAGTAAAACATTATTGGGTGTCCAAATATTTCCAACACCATGCACTAGGGATCGACTCCCATCAGCCACTCTGACAGGATGAACTGCTGATGTGGTAGTCATATCATAAAAAGAGGGCAGAATTTCCAGAAATATGAGTAAAAGCACTAGCGGCGATGATCCACTTGTTTTACCATATGGCGCGAGGCACAGGATCACTGTATGGTCATGCAACAATGGTTTGAGCTGGGAGTCGTTCTTGGAGTAGCTTCTCGAACTTAGAGTGAATCTAGTCAGGGATTGGATGTAGTAGGGTTCAACGGTGGTACATGATCAAACTGGATGCTGTTCATAAAATGTTGATTAACCTAAGTGGGTTCTCTTTGTTTGGCCCAACAACGATCTTAAGTATGGTTATTGTGGCAGTAAACGTTACAATGCCTTGGTCTAGGAGGCTGACCACGTCCAAGTCCAGGAGGCTGGCCAACATCTAGGTCCAGGAGCCCTTGTAAAGCAACCATGCCCATGACTATGACTAAGATCTCGGCCACAACCATATCTCGGCCACAACCATAGTCCCCATATCAAACGGCCACAACAAAAGCACCATAGGAGGCAGTAGGTTAAGAGGAGACGAAAGGGAAGCGCTGGACTCTCTTGAGAACATCACAAGTGTAGGTAGGGGGTCACTGGACATGATTTGATCAACCACTCCAAAAAAGAAAGTAGGAAGCCTAGCAAGAAATTGAATTAATTGGAATTCATTGCCATGTCTTTGGACTTTAATGATGTCGGAAGAACGGGAATGGGAGACCTCAAACTCATCCCAAAATGCACAACATTAATTATAGTAATCTTTAACCGACACAATAGTAGACAACTCTTTGGCTAGGTTGTTTAATATTCCAAACATGAAACACCTTCTTGAGATTCTGTTGATGAGAAAAGACATGAGAAAGTTGGTCCCACATCGTCTTTGCACTGTGAAGGTGAAGAAGAGTCTGACTAATTTTAGGTTTGACACAATTCACCATTCAAGTCATGACCCTCGAGTCTAATTTAGCCAAAAGACCATAAGCATGCTTGGTGTTCTCATCGGCAATTTTGACATGGGTAGGAGGGGCAGTAGTAATAAGGTGAGAATAACATCCTTGAGCCTTGACATACAACTTAAAGGATGCATACGTAGTTGGAATCGTCCTACTTGACAATTGTCACACAATGTCTGGATGGCATCTGTAGATGCCATTATAGTAGGCGTGATCGACCACACAGACAACAACATATAGCACAACGTGGCAACATACATTAGGCAACTTATCAGTAAAGAAAAAAGATCGGGCGTAACAAATCACCCCTAGCTGCAGTACTACTGAAGTAGACAAACCCAACTCACGCACATCCGTAGTACATAGGGAACTACATCACAACATCATTTTAGACAGACACATGATATAGGCAGAAAGGAGGGGGCAAGACCAACCCCTCGAGCAAAGGGACGAACCATTGCGAGAGAGTGGGTTTAGAACAAAGATATGGTGACCAGGATGATTAACCCCTTCAAATATAGGAAGTCTATGATAGAAGAAGATAGGACAAGGAGAGGGGAAGGGTGTGAGTGTTGTGGGCAGCAAGGAAGTGCTGAAGGGGGGTGGGGATGGCAGTGGGGGTGGGTGCGGGTTAGGCAGGAGTTGTGCTGGCAACGAAAGGGGTGGGGTGGGGGTTCTGGCAGTCGACAACGAGAGGTGGGGATAGCTGGTGGCGGGAAGGAGGATGACAGGGAGGTGGCTGGTGGCTGGGGACAATGGGGGGCTGGCAGCTGGAGGTAGGGTGGTGCGGGTAGCTGGAGGATGAGGGGGGATACAGGGAGGGCAGTGGATAGGGAATTATGGATTGCAGGGAGGGCAAGGGAACATGGTGAAGAGAGAGAAAAGGGTTTAGGACATGGAAAGGGAAGCAGTGTTAGGGTCGGCTATGGAGGATAAACATCTTTGATACTATGTGAACTAATATATAGGATATCTTGAGTTGATAAAATAATTACACGTCCTCTCCTTATATAGGATTAGTAAGGAGGACAATTATAAAAACTAAGCAATATGGGATAACAACAAGAGAGCAAAACACAAAATATAACAAGAACAACACAAAATATTAAATATATGAACAACATGTTTACCAAATATTCTATCCTATGCTTCCAATCTCTCTGCACCGTTCCCTTGTCCACTTGATTTTCTGCCGACGAGCTATATTGATTTTTCTTTTGATCATTATACACTATCTCGGAAGATTGTTTAGTCAAAGAACCAATATTCTAAGATCCCATTCTAATCCTTTTGTTTTGAACTTGTTTCTTTATTGTCTTCTTAAAAAATGTTACTATTACTTACTACATCTGGGCAATGATGTAGCGTGACTAGCTTCTTAAACCACACCACTCCCAAGGTGTGGGAACCATTACTTGTCCTCCCAACACAATTAGGCGCTTTTGTGTCGAAACCCCTTGCAAATTATCACTGCACTCAGATGCCAATGCAACATGTTGCTAGGTAGGAATGCTCCAAAAAAGTTCAATTAAGAATCCTTGTCATTAAAGGTAACAAATTGTATAGCTGATTGTCAACCTACCACCAACCCTCCTTTATCGGGTTTGGGACTGACTATGCTTGCACAACATAGATGGAGTTGGCTAACTTACAAAAGTAAATAAAAAAAATACAAGTTTAGCATCTTTTATTGTACATAATAGCAGCAAAATGGGCAATAATATAACAATCAGATACATTACTAATATTATATACAATGGCATTGGTTTTGAATATGACGCCCGGGAATGATATATAGCGATAGAAATGACATATACAACAGACACCAAGCAACCACATATCATCAATTTGATTAGGGTGTTAAATTCAAGGCCACTGCTCTTTATATGCCTAAACAAAAACTGAGTGAAAGTTAACTTATGTTCTAGCAACCTTTCTTTACAAAATCAGTGAGAACCTTCAATATGTCTTAATTTCTTTGACAAACCAATGATAGTTACTGCTTTTTTGATTTCAATTGGAAGTTGGTTTTATAAAAAAAACTAGGGCTTTTGACCGCATAGCATTATAGTGATCTGCCATAGGGTAAAAATATAAACAATATACAAGATACACATAGAGAGAAGATTAAGTAGGGGAGACAATAGTGATAGTGGTGAGAACAGGAAAAAAGTGGTGGCTCTACCCTGTAAGAATGAGAATAGGAGTGCGTGGTCTCTTGAACACAATCTTGGCCAACATAATATTGGAAAACAAACCCAACAAAAAAGGAACATACTAAGTGATAATCGTGAAAGAAAAAAATCCATTAAGACTCAAGTGGGGGGGGGTGAATCAGTTGACACTTTAAATTAAAACAATCAAGGCACCTTGTCGGATTAAAATAGATATGCAACTTAAGCAATAACAAGCAGTCAACCAAACAAAGGAGACAGATTTAAGGTGGTTCAAACTTTGGTTCACAACTGTTACTCCACCCTTGGTTGCTTTCACCATTATGCTTTGGAATAGGGGCAGAACCAGGATTGAATGATTGGGCGGGGATTTGTCTTTCTTTGGTGAGCTGAAAAATGGTAAGCAGGGGTCCTGACAAGTGTGTGTGCATTATTTTATATGTTTTATTGATTGATGTATACGAAAAGTTTGTGTTTCCTTTCAAGATTAAAATCATATGTTTCTTTTCAAGATCTTTTGTTGATTACACTTCCATGAATACCCTTGATAATATTTTGCCAGAAAAAAAAGAAAAATATAAGTAGTAACTACCCTAAGGATACAGTAAAATACATGTTCTTGAATATCTACGGCCAACAAAATTATTAAAAAATATATAAAACTATATGTATGTGTGTTCACACTTGATTGCATGTTATAGTAGTAAAATAAAAAAAATCACATGAATATGAATTTCTTTTAAGGGACCAAAATAAGGCACTTCGTAATCTAGTTAAGAGAAATTTCACTGATTAGTAAATAATATCAATTTATTTTTTAGTGGTGTCTTTTTACAATTACAAAAATAATGAATTTGGTTATTCAACAAAAGCTAATATTAGAATTATGAAAGAAGTTATACAAGATAAACAAGGTAATTCACAAAGTAACAAATTTAATAGTGTACAGTTTGAGAGAGAACTAGTTATATTTTTCCCTGATGCTACTACCAAATTCAATTTTGAAATTTATTAGAAAATAATGAAATTTTTGGATCGAAAACTAAGGCTCAGGTTGCGCCCCCCCCCCCCCCCCCCCAAATAATATCAAGTTATTTTTTAGTGGTGTCTTTTTACAATTACCAAAATAATGAATTTGGTTATTAAACAAAAGCTAATATTAGAATTATGAAAGAAGATATACAAGATAAACAAGGTAATTCACAAAGTAACAAATTTAATTGTGTACAGTTTGAGAGAGAACTAGTTATATTTTTCCCTGATGCTACTACCAAATTCAATTTTGAAATTTATTAGAAAATAATGAAATTTTGGGATCGAAAACTAGGGCTCAGGTTGCCCCCCCCCCCGGTTTCATGGACTCTGGTTGAGTCTTGACACTTGACAGCCTTAAATGAAACCATATATGTTATATTGCAGGAGAGAGAAGGACAACAAGCAGAAGAAGATACTACCTTATCCTGTCTCAAAATGTCTGGCTAGCACAATAGCATGCAGAATGCCAACCTTTGCAAACACTGATGAGACAACAGAGTTTGGGAGAGAAATCACCATTCACCATTTTTTTTCTTCCGATTCCAATATGGAGTTTTGGGTATGGTTTACTTGAATAAGGGTTGATAGAGAGAGAGAGAGAGAAGAAGAAGAAGAAATAGAGAAGACAACCTAGATGCTTCTTTCTCCATTCTTTTCTGGTTCATAATGTGACTTTGCCGGTGTAACCACTCCCAGGGGCACCACAACCTTCTTTTGCCAGTTGGGAGAAACAGAGGGGAGTTGGGTAAATGAGAAAACACTTGACAATTATACAGAAAAAATCCTTTTGCTCTGCAAAGATGAACATAGTAGAGTCAATATTAAACCAGGGCCCTGCCTGCCTATACAAAAGATTCTGTATTTTTGCATGCCCCACCAGATCCAATTAGTCTTTCTATATTGTGCATATAGGGCTGACTTGGAAAAGGCCAATTGCATTGTCAAGTTACCTTACAAAATCTCCTGGCGGTGGAACTGCACATGAGCTTTCTCCTGCTATTTCTTCTGAAAGAAATGGGTATGGCATATGAGGATGTCATGGTGACAGCAGATACAAGAAATGGCTGCTCCAACTAATTAACTTTTTAATGAGAATTCAACTCAGTCATGATAGGCTACATGGAACATAGATACATGGTGAATTCTGCATTTTCTGTGATTCATGGTAAACACAGTGTCACTTAATCTGATGTGGGAAATCACTGGCATCATATGAAAATCTCTTTGAAGTGACTTTTTATGTACTTAATATCAAAATTAGTGTATTCTTTAATGCTAGGGGAGATATCATAAAAGTTTGCAACATGCTTATATATTTGAAGAAAGTTCCTTATACTCAAAAGTTCTTTTGAGATGTTGCACCAATTCTATGTATTTACTGAAATAAAATCTATCCTTAAGCTTAGTATTTATGTATGTATTGTTGAAGCTTGCCTACTCTTTACTGTTTACGAGTCCTTTGTAGATGCAAAGGGAAGAAGAAAATGACAAATAACTAAAGACCTTATGAGTCGACTATGTCCTACAATTTAGTCTTATCAGACATGGGGTTGGTGTATTGTTGCCTGGTCTTGGTCTATGGAAGAATGCCACATATTCAAACAGCTTAATAAGAGGTAAAGGGTATAAATCTTCACGTCAAAGTAATAAGGGTGTATGGAAAAATATTGGTAAAAAAAAGGACAATCCATAAGATAACACGATAGTCATGGAAGCATCTCCTATGAAGGTCTTTATCATTCTCACGTGTATAAAAGTGCGTGCTCTCTCTATAAGATGTCAAATCTTTTGCTCAACTTCATTTTGTGGAGTATGTGAGCAAACCGGTGAAGTTCGCTATAAGTTGAGCATGATATTCATCAAAGAAAAGATTTCAAATCTATTCTTCATCGAGTATAGCTAGGTCTAGAAAAATCATCTATAAAAAAAACTGAAAGCAATATTGATGCTACAAAACTTGGACCTGATATATCTGTATGCACCAAGGTAAACGGATTGCTAGTGCCTAGTGCTACCATCTATTTCAGGAGAAAAGGATAATTGTGCGTAATTAATCAACTGACATGTCTAACATGAGGCACTTTTTTCAAGCCCGAGACTAAGATTTTCAGCTGCTATATGAATACCAATATAGTAGAGATCTTCATGCTACCATCCTTCTCCAAAGTCCACTTTTCCCTCCATGTCTTCATATACTGGGATCTGGATGAGACAAGAATCATGTAAATATTTTGTAGGCTTACCAGCTTTGGTAGATTAATGTGGAATGGGCACACATAAAGCTCAACTAATATACTTGGGTGTGAAATCACTGTGTCAACACCATGGGTAGTAACTGTTGAGCTATTCACTATGAATTTAATATACAAATTTTTTTGTGGTTTGAAAATTTGACTAATGGTGGATTTTACGAGTCCTGATCTAATGATCAAGGAGGATAGGGAAAAAGCATTAAAGGCATGCAGATTTATTACCATCATGAGCAAAAGAGATCATCCACTTGGAAGTAATGAGATCCATAATTAGTAGGTTTATACCGTAGTTGCAACTCATGACTATGGAGTTTGGGATTTGCTTTATAGTTTCAAGTTCCATAATTTGTGCTGAAAATTAAGAGAAGATTGATAATCAGTAAAATTGTGGTCAACTAGTCAAGAAATTTGTAACTATTCTAACTAGAATTCCTAGTATGTGCATATATAATGTTTTTCAATCGCCTAATAAGTACAGACAGGAAAATCTAAATATTTGAGCATCCAAAAATAAGAGATGATATAACTAACGTCACATTTTCTGTTGTATAAGTAACAACCAAATTTGGAGAATGCATAACTATTAAACCATTAATAGAAGAGAATAACATGTGAAATTCATACAAGACTAATATGTGAGGCTTACATATTCACCAAGAATCAAGAGATAAGTTCCTTGTAAGGCATGACCTGTGAATGATTCACGGTTAGCTACCTGCGCGGGCATTGAATGAACGCTCTCTCTCTCTCTCTCTCTCTCTCTCTATATATATATATATATATATATATATATATATATATATATATATATATATATCACATACACGTAACTATTAAGGTCAGTAGACATAATCTTATTGAGTGAAAAAAGTAGGAAAAGAATTAAAGAATACTTGAATAATAACAATGGATTTTTTAGAGAGTGGGGGATTGGAGGTTTAGTGTATATTAGGAGTTACGTTTACGTAGTTTGGTATGGTAAAAAAAGAGCAAGGAACTTAAAAGAGAAAAATTGTGCAACATTGTAAGTCATGAAGTATCATGAAAAATCATATAAATCGTGAAAATGCAGAAAAAATCGTGAATAGTCGCAAAAAATCGGCGACCGACGTATTAATCGTGCTGAACATTCGGGTGCCTATAAAAATCATGAAAGATTGCTGATATTTCATAAATTTGGAGACCTTATTTTTACTATGGGTGCATGTTGGAAGGGAGCCAACCCGAATTGGCTGTAGGAAGGGAGGCATCTTGAGCTTTGCACACATCTGGATGCAGTAACATGGTGTGATGCGTAGACAATGATGCTAGGGGAGCAGCTTCTGGCGCGGATTTGCAGAAGCAGGTTACCGGGTACTTGCTTGCCACCAGTGATGCAATGATGCTACTTGCTGCCTTGTGCATGTGTAATTGTGTATGTGATTGTGGTGGTTTGGGGGTGTGGATGGAGACTTGGTGGTCCTCTCCTTGAAAGCAGGCATAAATAGAGGGAATGCCGTCGATGCTTCTTTTCTGGCAGATCTAACAGAACACCCACTTCTCTTCTCTCTCTCTCTCTCTCTCTCTCTCATACATTCAAACGAATAGGAGAATTTTGTGAAGAACTAACATTGGTCTGCTACCTCATTAAGGACCTGGTTGGCCATGTGTAGTCGGATGACAAATTGTGAACTCGATGTGTATTTTTACACACCTCACACTTTGCATATCATTACACCCTACCAAACTAGCTCTAAATTCTATAAAGCAACCATAGACGTAGAAGAAGCAATACTTACATGATTAGATCATATTTTCATGTAGCATCCGATGCCCATAGAATGAAGGATTGTTTTCATTAATCAATTATTAGGACGATTTACATGTGATAATTATGTTATGATTGTTGACAAGTATGTGGGACATTGTAATCGTTGTGTATTGATATGTACACCCCTGTCTTATATATATAGGAAAGGAGGCAATTATAAGGAAGCAAACTAAACCCTAATGGGCCAGGACAAATAAGCCCATGTACATAATAGACTAGTTAACAATGACTTTAAAGAATGACTACAGAAAGTAATGAGCCTCCCTGCCAGGGCACATTTAAATCATTATTTCCTCAATATAGCAAATATTTGCATACATAAACATCAGTTAGCCTGATGCCTTCCTCGGTCTTACAAGTCCTACCCATGTTGCGTCTCAGATCCAATTGAATATATAAGCGTAGTTTTTCAGTTTAATCTCTGATGAGGTTGGATTTAGGTCCCGACTTCACATCAGACATGAGCAAACTTCATTGCTTTCCACAGACATGGCAGTAGATCCAAATGTTGTAGTGAACTCAAGTACTAGATCCTTTCTTTTGTTTTTCAAAATAATGTTCCCACCATAGCTGTTTGATAAGGATTCCTGTGTATTTGTAGCTGCAAATCTAGGCATTGCTAAAAAAGAAAATCTAGGCATTGCTTTTAACGCTGTGACACTGGATCTTTCTTTCACAAAATTACTTCGCCATTGAGAAATATCTAGGAGTGGCTCATGAAATGTTATTGGTACTCGTATGTTTCTCAGAGTTAATGAGAAATGTTATACTATATCATTAAAGATAAATTGTCTTTGAAATATGTAGGTAAAAGCTAAATGGTACATTTCAGCTGGTATTTAATCTTAAAGTATCCATTTAAACCATTTTTTACGAAGTTGCTTGAAGTTAGATACAAGCATTGGTATTAGTGACATTCACACTAGACGTTGACTGTGTTTTAAGTGAATAGTGTATACACTTCTCCTGCTTCGTTGTGTTCAGTGTGTATAAATTCTCTACTTCTGATATTTGGTAGGCACTGCATGTTAAAATGTTATTTGAGCATTGTTAACCTTTTCAGACAACTTGTTTCATGTTCTAAGACTCTTACTGGTCTTTTTCACTGAATAACTCTGTAATTGTGTGTATCTTTGCAGGGAATGATCCGTTGAGTTAATTTTATTAGGGGAACATAATTGCTGGAGCTAGATCAGGTTTTCCATGATGTTGGATACCTGCAATACTGTCAGTCTTGAATGGTTTAGTTGTCTCTAGGTCCACGCTCGGTGTCAACATTTCTAATGTGTAACAGCTCTTGATCTACAATATGTGACTATTCCGATATATTTTGTGGCTAGGTGTTTATCTTGTCGCTGCTTGACTTCTTGACATAAAATGGTGGTGGGTCAAACCTTTGACTCAATATCTTGAAACGCACCTTGCTGACATCACGATGTATCTTATTGATTACCATTATGGTATGTGTGTTAATAAAACAGAGTGTTAGCAACGAGACTATACAACAGCATAAAACACCAAAAGCCAAGCACTAAAGCTGCAGAACATGATGCTATTTTTGCCGAAGATCAATAAACACTGGGCGTAGGGCTGTAAATGGGTACGGGTAGACCCGCAGACCCGCAAATCCGGACCCTTAAAAAACCCGTCATGGGTCTAATTTTTTATACCCGCATACCCTTGGACCCGTATACCCTTGTACCCGCATATAAGCGGGTCAAATAATGGGTATGCTTGGACCCAGATCCGCTAGACCCGTGTACCCGCTATACATAACTACTAAAATAATGTGTTATATATATCATACTTTACTAGTCTAACTAATATAATTATTGAGATTATATCCTACTCTAACCACAATAAGGTTGAGACTAGTCATATAATTAAGAATTAACTATTCTAGTTACAATAATGAACATCATATGTAAAATTAAAATCAAAATGTCTACTAATTTACATTACTTTCTACATAAATTAAATGTTATGATCATGACTACAAATATGTAAATAATTACTCAATTAATGTTATTGTGTAGAATACAACATTGTCTAATATAACTATTACATGTTAATATACTATATGATAACAATATCTTGTTGTGTTAAATATATATATCATAGTCATTTCTCTTACATAAAAATATGATGTTTTATAGAACCGCTTACCCGCATACCCGCACCGCATACCCGCTATTATTGTGGGTACGGATATGGTGCGGGTCCAGGTTTTGTATTATGCGGGTCTAGAACCGGAATCGGACCCGCTAAATTAGATGGGTATGGGTATGGGTATGGCCAGACCCGCACCGTGCCCACACCGTTTACACCCCTAACTGGGCGGGAAGGGCCATCTACAAAAATGTGAAAAATGGATTAGGCTAAAAGCAAAGGAGTTATATTTTGGGCACAGTCACGCACAGTGACGCGCGTTCAAAACCAGCTCCTAAAATCGCCTCCATCGTGGCAGATAATGATTGAGTGTTTTTTTTTTGAGATTATATAATAGGCAAATAAATTTGTTTCGTTTATAACTTTTGAACCGTGATGAATTTTTTGATGAAAAAAATTTATTAGATTTGTTATGAAAAATACAATCCAACAAGACTAATATTACATATTTTTAAGAAAAAATACAAAAGTAATATGTAGAGGTGACGTGATGAAAGAAAATTTGTTTTGTTTATAATTTTCAAACTTTTATTAATTTTTGAATGAAACAGAAAATGATTGTTTGACGTCCAAATAGTTAACAAATCCACATATGAAATGGCGTCCAATGGTTAATTGACACCCAAAGATGGTTCATTAACGCCTAGAAATGGTTCATTGACACCCAAAGTACAAAAATGACGTTCAAGTAAATATTGTACGCGCTAAATCACATGTAAGGTAATTAACAACCAAATCAACGTAACAACGTCTAAATAGGTTTGTTTGTCACCTAAAAACAACTTAATGACGCCCAAATACAGTTGTACGTATTAAATAGGGTGTAAGGTACTTCAGACCCAACAACAACTTGATGGTGCCCAAAAATGGCTAGTTGACACCTAAATATTGTTAATTGACGCCCATAAATGATTCATTGATGCCCAACAGTATAAAATGGTGCCCAAATAAATATTGTACCTGTTAAATCACACCTAAGGTAATTCACAATTAAAAACAACGTCTAAATAAGTTTGTTTGACACTCAAGAACAACTTCATGGTGCCTACATATGGTTGTATACATTAAATAGGGTGTAAGGGTACTTCACACCCAATAACAACTTAATGACACCCATATATGGCTAATTGATACTCAAAACATGGTTAATTGACACTCAGAAATGGTTCATTGACACCCATAAGTATAAAAATAGTGTCCAAATAAGGTATATTTTTTTGATGATCGAGAGAAACCCCAGGCGAAGCTGACACAGTAAACTCTCGAGGCATGAGAGAGTGTGGTCCGGTCACCCCGCTCCCGCGGCGTGAGTTGCCGTTCGCAAAATGTCTTCGGTGAGGTTCGAACCCGGGTCCCTCATTGGGACTTACCGAGCTCTTATCACCCGGGCTACTATGGCCGAATTTTGTCCAAATAAGGCATTGGCAACAAAAAACAACGTAACAACGCCCAAATATATTTGTTTGGCATCCAAGAACAACTTAGTGGCACCCAAATATGATTGTACACATTAAATAAGGTATAAGTGCACTTCACACCCAATAACAACTTAATGACGCCCATAAATGGCTAATTGACACCCAAAGATACTTAATTGACGCTCAAAATAATTCATTAACACCCAGAAGTATATGGATGGTGCCCAAATAAGGTATTGACAAAAAAAAAAAACGTAATGGTGCCCAAACAGGTTTGTTTGACACTAAGATTTTTTAGCAAATTTTGTGCGCTATTTAACCATTTTTGTGCCCTATTTAGCCATTTTAGGCGTTATTTAGTCATTTTTAGGCTTTTTAGCCATTTGTGATCATATCACCATTTTTGGGTACTTTTTATCATTTTTTGAATGATATATAGTCATCTTTAGGCGCCTATAGTTATTTTTAGGCGCATACTCACTAATTTTAAGCACTTAATTTTTGGACACATATTTATCAATTTTTAGTCGCTTTTTCATATCATTTTTTAATTTTTTTGTCAAAAATATAACAACATTAGTCTTGTTGGGATGCATTTTTCATAACGAATCCATTATTTTTGTTTCGTCAAAAAATTCATCACGGTTCAAAAGTTATAAGCAAAATACTTTTATTTATCAATTACACAACCTCTACTTACCATCCAATTAAAACTCGTCACGTCACTCCCCAAAATCAACTTATGCCAATGAAACCACCTAGCCAGCCGCGCCTGAGGCGAGCATTACGCTCCCTACGAGTGACCAACTGATTTCCGTAAGCAAAGTTAGGGAGTGGGGTTTCTTCATTAAACACGATCTAGGGACGATCACAACAAAGATCTATGCTCGCTTCTTCAACCTTGGGTTTGTTAAATGGGAGGGAGTAGGAGGGAATAGACCAAGGATGAATCGGCAACCTAAAAGGAGCTTTTAGACGGAGGAGTTTTATATGAGTGGGTATCCACATAAAAGAAACCGAATGAAAGCATATAGATCTGCAATCGTGAAAGTAAAAGGAATTTGTACGGGACGTCATGTCTTTATGAGTAAACAATTATACGAAACACCGCAACTCCATTACTTCCAAATGTCTCAAAGGCACACGTAAAAATATACATTGGGTGTTTCTCGAGCTCTAGGTGCCTGAATGGTGGTAACCATTGCTGTATCAGAAGCTATAAAGATTTAAGAATTAAGATATGGAATTGGCGTGATAGAGTGACACATAAAGTGACCCCAAATCTCTCTAGCCAAAGGACCATGAAGGAAAGCGAGTGTGGTGGTTCTAAGATTGCACACAGTTGATACATGTAAGTTGTACATAATACCCATCTTTTGCTATGTTTTTGCCAAAAATAAGTACGCCCACCCCTAGAAGCCAAAAAAAAAATCCACTCTCATGTGTGTGATACTTCAAAAGGTCTCACTGGACCTGAATAGAAGGGCTCGATCCCAAACTGAATAGCATTTAACGGATTAGAGGTGGGCCAAGAGGAACAAAGGCTTCAACTAACGAAGTGGAATAAGAAAGTCTATACTTTCCTCTGAGTCACAACGGGAGTTGTTTGGCCATTAGTCACTTTTCTTGCTCCTTAAGAGAAACAACCCATGGGTTTTGAGAGAAAACATGATTAGTTATATAATTAGGGATGTTAGAGGAAAGCAAAGCTCTCTAAGGTGGCTTGTAAGATTAGCGCAAATGAGGCCGAAAGCATCATGTTGCCATTATCTAGGAATGAAAATATTCAACACAAGTGTTTAAGCTTTTGCCCTTCTAATCGAGGACTATCGTGCTGTTGGGGGCAAAAAATGGATACGTAAGCACTAGTTTCTTCTTAACAATCTATCTCCTTAAAGGAGTGAGTCCATTTGATGGTTTTCATCAAGGTTTTCTCCGATGTAATATATCTCTGGTACAAGTTATGGCCAAATAATATTTAACTCACATACACTGATGCCAAATTCTAAAGAATGAAACACAAGACATGGGTTCCAATGCTAATAATTACCTTGCTTTTCACCCCCTTAAGTTACAAATAGAACCCTACACAACTACGTGATGTCTAGTATGTTATGAGTATTGCCCCATGGGTTAGTTATTCTTGAAGATTCAATGCTATCTAAAATGTTGTAAGGGAGAACAACACCACTTAGAAAATATGTAGGAAGGTGGGATAGGGCAGCATCTGCGAGAGTGATACATCCTTCATGAGAGAGTGATAAGCTTCTTCTCCTAATTAGCATTAAAGACATATTTTCTAAAATGATGTTCAAAATTGAACCATCAAACATTGTTTGAGGTGAGAGGGAACACAAGTATTTAGCACATAATTTTCAACTGTGCATGCCGACTATGGATAAAAAATTTATAGTTGTCTCAGTCACATTGTAGTGGTGCAAAGTTGATTTATCCTAAGGCCTGGCATGTTGGGTTTTTACGTGGCCAGAGTAGGCAGCGGAAATAAAAATTTTACTTGACCATGAACCCATAACCAGCAGATCACATCAACATCTATGTAATGGGAAGGATGGTTTTAGCGAGATATACCTGGTCCTGAGGCTTGCTCAGTGACAATATCTCGCAGCTAGTGCGGTCTTCAACCACTTGTCTTCGACGACGTCTGTGCAGCTCCTGGTCTTGACCCAGACTGCAGTTGACTGTCGTCCTCCTGAGCGGCAGAAGTCTCCCGCCTCTATAGATAGTCCACACAGACTACCGAGAACTCTAGTCGTCCTGAAGAACGGACTAGAAGGAGTTGTCCCCTTCTGTCGACGTACTAGTCACCGACACACTCTCGCACAACCAGTTGCTTTTTTGCAGTTGTCTTTCCCTCACTATTCCTCCCTGGACGGGTAGAACTTGTTTGAGCTCTCTCGATTACCACAACTAGAGAGGACAACAACTTTACAGAGCAAATGATGTTCTGAGTTGTGTCCCAGGAGAAGCCCCCTGTACCCCTTTATTTATAGTAGAGGGCAGGGTCAGGGTTCCCAATCTGTGCAGGAGTAGAAGAGTTTGGAAATTCTATGAATAATTTGCACTGTGGCAGGTGAACCGATCGTTTTATAAATGAAACGGTCGTTTGGCAAGGTGAGCCGATCGGTTGGGAGTGTGAACCGGTCGGTTCACTTAGCGAAACGGTCGTTTCACTTCCCAGACTTTCCCACAGTTGACTTTCTTTATTCGTTTCTAATTAACACAAATATTAAATTTTGTCCCAATCAAATTGGACAAGTAAACCGGAAAACTTTTTCTCACAAACCGGGACAACCCAACACTACTCGTTTGGACAGCTGAACCGATCGGTTCACCGGAGTGAATCGGTCATCTCACTGACCATGAGCCGATCGGTTCACCCAGTGAACTGGTCGGTTGGTGGTCCAGATTGTGCAGAACACAATCAATTCAGTTCTCAATCAATTTGACACTCAAATCAGTTGGTTCAACACTTGAACTTGATGATTCTGAGTCAAGTATGTTGATTGAATGTTTTATTGAGTACCTAAACACTTTAGTAATCAATCCAAACATCATTCATGGATAAACTCCTCTTTCAGTTTAATCCTATGTGTGTGACCCTATATGTCCCATTTCACGTTGGTAGTGAATGTCTATAACTAGCTTATGACATCACAAGCAAAGAGCGGTACCTAGTCACACATCAGTGCTACCCAAGTGAAAAGGAAAGTTGGAGAACAACTTTCAATCCTACAGTCTGTGATTGGTATTCCAGTGAATGTATAATTCCTTTGTCTCTGATATCCTGAATGAACTCAAGGCATGGAGTCATCATCCTTTCAACATTCATTCATGTTTCTTGAACTAGAGCAGACTATCTGAGATATGTGTGACATCAATATCATATATTGATTCACATGTGTATGCACATGCCTTTCTCAGTCTCTCTTATCAACTGGCCTGGACATCATACTCCCTTAGGAGGGACAAATCCCATATCTATCACTCATAGTCTATGTCATGCGTCAAAGCCACCCAATCATCACCATTATAACAACCCATGTTTCAAGACTGTGATTGATGATATCAAAGTGTACCCAATCACATTCGACGAGTGCAGTGATTTTAGGTCTAAGAATCACAATCACTACCATCTCTATGAGAGATGATTCTGACTACCATGTTATGGTTCCATGTGTCACTCTCATGGTGGGTCTGTCCGATACACTGTTCTCCAACATGTATCCGTGTGCTTGGTTTGATATCATATATCATGACTAATGAGACACTGTCATCAACCAACACACACTCTAGTATTTATGTGTCATTGTTGTCTATCAACCTTCCACAATGACATCTGACTAGGGACATAACAAGAATGTACATACCCTTAGCATCCATATGATCTCATTGTTCAGGTCCTCAACCTAAAGACACACGTCATTGAATATTGTCATTCTTTAGACATTCATTCTGCTCCATCATTTATCTCATAATCAATTGAGCTAGAATAAATTGGAAGCTTGCCTTTGATATTTATCAAATCAATAAGAATATATGTCAATCCAATCATCATATGATTGACTCTCTGGGCATACATACCAACAAACTCCCACTTGCACTTAGAGCCAATCACCTTCGAATCATATTCTTAGTGATCTCTAAACATGTCCCACATGTTTCTATTGCACTAGTGCTATTCTAGTGAGTTTGCAACACTTTGCTTTAGTCAGTATATTGCATGTTTCACATCTCCTCACTGTACAACATTTTGTATGAGATGGAGTTGTCGTAATATGCTATTTGATATTCCTAGCCTAAAAAATAGCTCCATTGTTTGACTTAGTATTTCTACTCTGTCATCAACAATTGGAATATCTATAAGTTCATCTATATGAAGTTCTAGATCCATATAGTATCATCTGCTATTCATAACACAAGGATACTCGACATTCCTTTTAGAATTAAATGGCTTTTAATTTTACTCAGAACGTTTCCATTTAACAACATATATTCACTTTTATATCTTGAATATAACTTTTATATTTTGCATTTTGTGATCATTTTTCTGTCATTTTGGAAGCTTGCATCAGTGTAACTCATTTACACTCAACTCTTCCTTTTATTACCATATAACTAATCCTTTAATACTTCATAAGTACTTAAATAAGTTCTTTATGACATTCCAGTGACTCTCACTAGAAGTAGACAAACATCCACTCGTCATGTCCATTACATATGAGATAGCTGGATGAGCATATCATATTGTCATGTCCAATACATACAAGATATTGAATGCACATGTATCTTCTTGTCATGTTTGATACATACAAGATAATGGGATGATTACATACATGATAGATCCAATTGCAAATGCAAAAGGCATCTCTCTTTCTGTTCCTATTCTTCATAAGAATTTGGGACACTAGGCATCAGAGAGACTAACTCCATGTAACATGGACACGTTTTCTCCCACTAAATCTTTGCATACTGAACCCTTCAATACATATTGACAATGTATGCTCTCTCTTGTCAAGTCAAGAGAATTTTGAGAACTATCTCTATAGATCTCTATTCCTATCACATAGGTCATTTCTCTTTATTCCTTTAAAAAAGGTATTTCCACACTAGTCTCATTTTATTCCTCATCATCATATAGAGTATGAATACACTCCCACTAAATCTTTGTAATCACAGATCCCTTCTTTATTTTGATATATCAATCAAACCTTTTGATTAAATAATCAAAGTAAAGACTCCAGTTCTGAAGTGCTTGTATTTAATCAATCATATTGATTAATCTCTTATAACTTATAGACTGCATTTGCATTAATGGAATTATAAAACCCTTCAGGTTGTGTTACATACACAACCTTATGTTATTCCTTCTAGGAATGCGGTTTTAATATCCATATGCCAAATTTCATAGTCTTCAAGTTCCAATAACAAGCATGATCCTATAGCCACTACAATTGGTTAAATAAATTCATCAGGTTCAACACCTTGAACTCACTTGAATTCATCTCAACCAATCAACTCTTCAAAAGTAATCCATGTCAGTCTTAACTCTTAAGACCCAATTGCACTTATGGGGTTTATCCTTATAAGTGTTACCATTATGGTCATACCTTATTTGGTTCACATGGAAGTCATTTTGGATCTTATGTCTTCAAGCCATAACTCAAAATCTAGTTCCTCAACATCATATAGATATATTATCGGCTCATCATCATATGACCAATTAATCACCTTTGAGTTTGTAGGACATCATTATCCATCAAGATCAAGGTGTTTTCTATTAGATATATGAGGTGTATTTGCTACATAAGGAATTTGAGATTCCACAACACTTGTAATTCTTAATCTCCTTTTGTACGTTTATTTAGTGTAAAGCACGTTCTTTAGAAGAATTCTAGAAGATTAGTTATTTGTTTGATGATCATGCTCTTACTATTTGGAGTATGATTCCTTCTTTGATTTAGACATCATTATGCCTTAATCATGAGTTCTCTATGACACACTATCATAGTTACTCACAAGGTCCTCAAACATTTCATTTAAGTATCTCATTCATTGATCATATCAAAGAATTAATACTTTTACCAAGTTTGTTCTTCATTTATGATATTCTTGAACATTTCAAGATATTCATATTGGCATTTCACTAAATTCCATATCTGAAGTATTAGTATTTACTCCAATAGGTATGTATATACATCAATATGTATTATACCTAATAGAATAGTCATTCTCCCACTACATCTAGTGAAGATTGACTTGTCATCATGCATAATAAATAAGACATTCATATCTCTTAATAGTTCATTAACCAAGAGAGTCTAGTTTATCCATCAACATGGAACCTAGAGATGAATTTCTCATTCATTAGATGATAATGCTAATTTATTGTTTGAGCCATCAATAACTTATAGGTATTATTTATTTTATCTCATGCATATCAAGTACCACAAGATAAATAAGGCATTGCCATAAAAGATCATATCTTTGAAATTGAAACATGAACTTTTATTGATAGACATCCTTGTCATTACAAGATGTAGAAATAAAATATTTCTATTTATTGGCAAAATAAAATAGCATTTCATAACTCTATTACATGCCCTTTGGACTGAAATAAACTAAAAGGTACTACTATCTATGATAACAACACTTGCTCCAATGTTGATGAGTGTTCCTTCTTGGTCCTTTCATAAAGGCCATCACTTCTTTTTAGATCATGCACATCATATATGTCAGATCTATATCTTGGTATCATATACCTAAGATAAAGAAGTATTTTAAGTTTATTTCATAATACCTGAGGTGGAGACTTCCATCTCCTCCTCCTTCTTCTTCTTCTTCTTTATTTCATCTATGTAGAGAGGGCATTTTCTCTTCAAATATTCAGGCTCATGATAATGGTGACATTTGCCTCCCTTGTTCACCCCTCCCTTGGCTTTGAGAGTTGAAGATGACTTGAGCTGCTGGCTAGCATCAGAACCTTTCTTTGCTTTGCCCTTGCCCTTGCCTTTAGACTTTCCCTTCTTTCTACTAATCATCATCACAAATTTGGGTTTGTCTTTCTTCATCAGTGCCTCAGCTGTCCTCAACATGCCCAACAACTCTGTCAGTGGCCTGCCAAAGTTGTTCATGTTGTAGTTCATCACAATTTAACTGTAAGATTCTGGCAACGATTGTAGTATCACATCAGTAGACAACTCTTAGCTCAGAGGGAATCCCAGTCGAGTTAGGTTCTCTACATACCCAATCATCTTGAGTGTGTGAGGGCCTACTAGATCTCCTTCTGTCATGACACACTTGAATAATGCCTTGGAGACATCATATCTCTCTTGTCATGCTTGGTCTTGATACATGTTCTTGAGATGTTGAACCATCTCAATGACGTCAATGTTCTCATGATGTCTCTACAAATATTAGTTCATTGAGCACAACATCAAGCACTTCACATCAATGGCATCCTCAGTATGCTTCTTGTAAGAACCCCTTTCAGCCTTTGGTGCAGTGGGAGCGGGTTCATCTAGATCTGGTGTATCTAGGACATAGAGCTTTCACTCTTGAGTGAGAACAATTCTCAATGTCCTAAACCAGTCATGGAAGTTGTTCCCTTTTAGCTTATCCTTCTCAAGGACCGATCACAATGAAAAGTGATTGTTGTTGGTAGCCATTTATTCTACAAAAAGGAAATTTGCAATTTTAGTCCAAAGCTCTTTTGATTT
The DNA here is from genome assembly GCA_963693085.1 of Alisma plantago-aquatica. Lineage (NCBI taxonomy): Eukaryota > Viridiplantae > Streptophyta > Magnoliopsida > Alismatales > Alismataceae > Alisma > Alisma plantago-aquatica. The sequence continues at coordinate 1,336,182,308 of OY856409.1, read as the reverse complement.
GATTTGATTTGATTTGAAGATTGACGATATAATTAGGTCTTTAATTAATTATCGCTATTTTGATCAAATTGATAGCCCTCACCATCAGTTCAGAAGATTGCAGTGTACAACCTTCTAGTGAGCCAATATCCAAAACAATTGAGTTATTACCTGACCAACACCAGCGTCCATAATCAATTATTAAGGTAGGTAACATTTACCAATTACATCATATGCAATTCTTAGATAGATGATATGCACACCTCTTTGTCATAGTCATCTACATGCCTCTAAGTGCATAATCTCATTAAGATCACTTAGTTAAGCTTGACCCAAAAGCCAACACGACAGGAGTGCACCCCACTTGGCGGGCTCGCACAACTACCATCACACTTCGACGAGATAGACATCACACCACCCTTGGGATGCCCACACTTGTCAATAAAGCTTTTCATGTGTGCTACTTATGGAAGGTATCTAAGACTTAATATTATATTGAGGGGTTTTTATATGCTTATATATGCATATATGTATCCAATCACCACATATATAGTATGTATCATATACATGCTATATCCCACAAATGAAAACAGGCAATAATGATAAAGCAATGATTATGTCCATCCTATTATAGTTCCTTGGAGCCACAAGAAACTACGGTCATCTAAGGTCTACATCACATGCAGCTTGTTGTTGATGAAGATCTGTGCTTAGGCCGTTCCAGGTTGATCAACTCATCCTATGACTGATCGGCTCACCTCCTGGATGGTCGGTTGGTTGTCACCAATCGATCGTCTGGCTCCTCCAGACGATCAATTTGTCAGTTCATGGGGCTCCTCCTAGGCCACCGACTGCTCCTCAGTCGGTCATCTCAGTCCATCAAGTGGTCATCTCCACTCTTCGTCATAACAAGAAATAAAGCTAATCCTATTTTACATAATCTTTGTAAAACCTCGAGTTACATTCGAGGGGAGAAATGGTAGAATAGAATCTCAAGTTATCTCGAGTTACATTTAGAACAGAAGAAGAGGGATCGATGCACAGATCGAGATGCAAACAACCGTAACCAATCTACACACATGCACATAGGGTTTATAGGCCATAACCATGCTACACATCCACCATCAAAACCATTTTAGAGTGACGCGTATCAATTGCATATATACCATATCATATATGTATATATTAGTTTGGGATCATGTGGTATTAATCATATATTCACATTAGTCATTTAAATAATTGCATCATATGCAATAAATAAAAGATGGTAAAACCAAAATCCCATCATATCGATTATCTCAAAACATAGAGTATTGATGTGGCTATAATACCACTGTTGGGTTTTTATGTGGTCGGGGTAGGCAGCGGAAACAAAACGTTTACTTGACCATAAACCCATAACCAGCAGATCACATCAATATCTATGTAATGGAAAGGATGGTTTTATTGAGATATACCTGGTCCTGAGGCTTTCTTAGCGACAATACCTCACAGCTAGTGTGGTCTTCAACCACCTATCTTCAATGGCATTTGTGCAACTCCTAGTCTTGACCCGGACTACGATTGACTGTTGTCCTCCTAAGTGGCAGAAGTCTCCCACCTCTATAGATAGTCCACACAGACTATCAAGAACTCTAGTCATCATAATGAACAAACTATAAGGAGTTGTCCCCTTCTGTCGACGTACTAGTCATTGACACACTCTTCCACAACCAATGCTTTTCTGTAGTTGTCTTTCCCTCACTGTTCCTCCCTGGAGGGGTATAACTTGCTTGGGCTCTCTCGGTTACCACAACTAGAGAGGACAACAACTTTAGAGAGCAACTGATGTTCTGAGTTGTATCTCAGGAGAAGCCGCCTGTACTCCTCTATTTATAGTAGAGGGTGGGGTCAGGGTTCCCAGTCTGTGTGGGAGTAGAAGGGTTTAGACTTTCCATGAATAATTTGCACTGCGGTAGGTGAACCGATCGTTTCATAAATGAAATAGTCATTTGGCAAGGTGAGCCGATCAGTTCACTTGTGAACTGATCGGTTGGGAGTGTGAACCGATCATTTGACTTCCCAAACTTACCGACATTTGACTTTTATTGTTTGTTTCTAATTAACACAAATATTAAATCTTATCCCAATCGAATTGAACAAGTGAAATGGAAAACTTTTTCTCACAAACTAGGACAAACCAAAACTACTCATTTGGACAGCTGAACCGATCAGTTCACCGGAGTGAACTGGTCGTCTCACTGACCATGAGCCGATCGGTTCACTACGTGAACCGATTGGTTGGTGGTCCATATTGTGCAGAACACAATCAATTCAGTTTTCAATCAATCTGACACTCAAATCAGTTGGTTCAACACTTGAACTTGATGATTCTGAGTCAAGTCTATTGATTGAATGTTTTATTGACTACCTAAACATTTTAGTAATCAATCCAAACATCATTCATGGATAAACTCCTCTTCCAAGTTAATCCTATGTGTGTGACCCTATAGGTCCCATCTCACGTTGGCAGTGAATGTCCATAACTAGCTTATGACATCATAAGTAAAGAGAGGTACCTAGTCGCACATCAGTGCTACCCAAGTGAAAAGGAAAGTTGGAGAACAACTTTCAATCCTACATTATGTGATTGGTGTTCCAGTGATTGTATGATTACTTTGTCTCTGATATCCTGAATGAACTCAAGGCATGTAGTCGTCATCCTTTCAAAGTTGATTCATGTTTATTGAACTAGAATAGACTGTCTGAGATATGTGTGACATCAATATCATATATTGATTCACATGTACATGCACATGCCTTTCTCAGTCTCGCTTATCAAGTGGCCTGGACATCATACTACCTTAGGAGGGACAAATCCCATATCTATCACTCATAGTCTATGTCATGCATCAAAGCCACCCAATCATCACCGTTATAATAACCCATGTTTCAAGACTAAATTTGATGATGTCAAAGTGTACCCAATGACATTCGATGAGTGTAGTGATTTTAGGTCTAAGAATCACAATCACCACCATCACTATGAGAGATGACTCTAACTACCATGTCAAGGTTCCATGTGTCACTCTCATAGTGGGTCTATCTGATACACTATTCTCCAACATGAATATGTGTGCTTGGTTTGATATCATATATCATGACTAATGAGACACTGTCATCAACCAACACACACTCTAGTCTTTATGTGTCATTGTTGTCTATCAACCTTCCATAATGACATCCGACTAGGGACATAACAAGAATGTACATACTCTTAGCATCTGTATGATCTCATTGTTCAGGTCCTCAACCTGAAGACATACGTCATTGAGTATTGTCATTCTTTAGACATTCATTCTGCTCCATCATTTATCTCATAATCGATTGAGCTAGAGTAAATTGGAAGCCTACCTTTGATATTTATCAAATCATTCAGAATATATGCCAATCCAATCATCATATGATTGGTTCTCTTAGAATACATACCAACATGACATGTGTCCAAAAAATTCCTAGGACTCTCTTCCACCTCGATCACATTTGGCAAAATTGGTTTGAAAACATAGTTTTATCTAGAAATTGTAATGACATAACATCATCCAAGCCTCAAAGCCTGACATCTCAACCAATCCATTTGGACATGTTGATTCAAGGAAAGGGCTAATAATGGTTGTAATATTAAAATGTTAAGGAAAATGGGGGTACGCAGACCTTAACTCAAATTTTCTTTTAAAAATATAAAGCTAAAACCATTGATTGCAAGAAGATAAATCATTCAAACTGTTTGTCTAGTACTATGTGTTTCATGTTCTCTATAGAATATGCTATAATTGTGGCATTACAATCTTCCATAAAATTCAAATAGCCATTTAGGAGGGATCCCGAAACCTCTAATTCAAGACAAGAGGAATCCTTAACATATTGTTTCAAAGGATCTACCAAAACTACTTTAGATGTGTCTTCCATGATAAGTATTGCATAATTCCTTGATCCATAATATAGCAACCAACAATTTTGTGAGCCTTTATGACATTTTTTTGGTTGACAAAAAATGATCAAGGATGACAGTTAAACATGAAATTTAGAGAAATAATGGAAATCATATATTAGTGATTAATAATATGAATGGATCCAAAATTATCGATGTATACATGAGAAGCAAACTTGGGAAACAAACTGGAACAAGAGGAATTAATTCTTATGATGGAAACATGACCTATATAATTTGTATCAAGGACCATGGAAGAATTTATAATTATACTTTGAAGAAGTTGCACCAACATTGAAATAAAGATGAAGAGAATCCCATTGAACTAGAGGATTTGTCCTTTGTTTAAAATAAACAACAAGTTTGACCTCATCTTCTATAAATGGGGCAATGATAAAATGAAGGTTACCTGTAACTTTATAGAAAATGAGACCCCAATCAAATTTAAGATCATTGGGGTTTTATATGATGACTACTTCTACATGGAAAATGATACACAATGTGAATGATATTAGCTAGTTTCTCATCATGGTAGCACTGGTCTTTGCAGAGTGAATACAAATATACAACATATGTGTTTTCTATACACTTTGTGAAAATTCTTAACACATATGTTGTCTAGACATAGTTTCCAAAGATTCAACCATTCCAATAGATTATCATCACACTAAGAATCAACTATTTCTATTTTTAGTATAAAGAACAACAAAATGAAATGTAGAAATGAATATATCATGCCTAAGGGATCTATCTTCCAAAGACCGTATGCTCAGTGAATATTTCTAAAAACATGTTTGTTCTGCCTTTTGTGGACATCACAAAGCTATTTGGGTTTGTTGTTAAGAACAACTGATAGATTTGAAACAAGTGAAGTTGAAGAAGAATGCATAGCATAAAAAATATCATGAAAAGTAGAATATCTCAATCCTAAGAAGGCAGATAAACCTAAGGGGTTTGCATAGTGTCGTGGAGAGTATTTCAAGAAATTGAGTGCCACAATAATGGTAGAAGTAAAAAGGTCGTCCCAAGAGGTTGTATAAAAATCCAAATTGAAAGTATTGGTGAAGCACTATTGTGTGACTTCACATTATACTATTGACAAGAAGATGTACTTTAATTTCTCCACCTCACATAATTCAAAGCATATGCATGAAAATATATTCCTCAACATGATTCTAAATACAGATAGATGTCAAAATATATGATTCTTTCATGCTTACTTTGTTTTTTCTCTCTAATAGGCATGCATTTTTTGTCATTCACTTTCCCAAGTCCCATTGTCTAAGTTTATTTATAATGTTTATCCTCTTCCAAATAAGAAAATCTTATATATTCATAGATAAATTATATAGATATATAAGATGGTATTTATTTGGATTTTTTGAAGATGAAAAAGCTGATAAAAATGTGATTTATAATGTACATATCATACATAAGCTACAAAGAGATCCCTATCCAGAATTGGGGGGGGGGTGCAATGACCTAAAATACAACTCAAAACTAAGTATAAGAATGGATGAAATATCATGAGAAAATAGATGAAGAAAAAGATAAAAGGGGTGTGGCTTACAAACCCATGACATAACGAAGATACCCATGCCATACATATATAGTGACAGATGAAGGTGCACATACAATGAAGCCTAATGTTGATAATCACTATAGTAGACAAGTTCAACAAAAAATAATAACATGAGCGAGAGATGAAGCACCAACGACAATTGATGAACATAAAAATTTGTTAAATAAATAGGAGGAGATAGACATAGACAATAACTAATGCACATAAAAGTGTCAAAGGATACAAATGTGTAATGCAACCTCTGATCCAAGGGTAACTTTGAGTCCCATTGTGTAATGCATAAAATAACCACTAAAACTATCCGCCATCCGTAATTTGCTAGGGGTGGGAATCTTTAGGAAAAACACTACTCTAGAAATCATGAGTGGAATGGTGGATAGGAAAAGACACACCATTGAAGGAAGGGATAATAACCATCATGTGATTTCACATATTCCATGGTACTTGGGACATCCAAAAGCAGGAAGTCTTTCCTAATTATGCAATGTGGGTGCCAAGAGTAGATGTTTTTGAACGAGAATAAGAATATTAAGATGATCAAGGGGATTGAGGGAAAAATAATACATCATAGAAAATAGGATAGAATTGAGAAGGATTAGGCAGAGATGATAATGTTTGAGGTGGTGAAAAGACGTTGATGGTGAGATGGACTTTTCACATCAAATAGAAATATAGAAGGGTGAGAACATAAGATGGTAAGATTTTAGATAGTGGTAGAATCCCTATACTAACAAAGATTTATGTCATGGTAGAGACTTGATAATCACAACACAAGTGATTAGGAAGAAAAGGAAATCATGAGGGTGTGCAACTCAAAGAAGCAACAATTTAATGAATAGAATTAAGAAAGTGTTTAAGTTATTACTGATTTATAATATGAGCCTAATTATTTTGGTCCATTTAGGTTAAGTTCATTTCCTTTTACTTATCTTCTTTCCTATATATACTAAAGAGTTTTTTCCATGTATCAATAAAAAATATGTCATCAACAACACATCTTATTTTTTACATAATATCAAAGCGATTCTCCCCAATTAGCTTAGTGAAGAGGCTATAATATAGATCCAAACGTCTTTTTACTACCATATATCATAAGGGAGACATTCCTATGACTGAGAATGACCTCAACACCACCTAATAATATGTCTCTATGTAGCAGCATGACCACATCAAGATCATCACCAACAAACAACCAGAGGCAAGTGGCTTTCTGTATCCGTAGTCTAGAGTGACATCAAGCATTGTCCATTTAAGGTGAATCCTGGCCCAATCAGAAACAACCCATCTAAAAAACTCATGTTCATTACCGTATTGAGTATTGGAAAGAAAATAAAATAGAAGTAGCAGTAGACTGTTGCCTCCCTTCTAATTGGATACACAACACGTAATGCTAATTGGATCTAATTTTTTATTCTGATCCATACAAATATGTATTTTTGGATTGCACAAAGATCCATTTATATATTCAAATCAATCTAATGGGTTATATATATTTATTGGTATTATCAGATATCAACAACATATTAAAATAAAAGACCCCGTGCTAGTATATAAAGTACCAAAAAAAAGAAGGGACATCACACTATTTTCCTTCCTCTATATATGGTCCCCTAGCCCAAATGGTCGAGTGCCTTTATCTGAATTAAAAATCTTTTATGTTGCAAACCACATTACCTATGTTTTTGTGATTTTATTTTTGCTACCATACAATTATATCAGTAATGATATGTTCTTCCTACCGTGCCTTTATACCGCTAATGCATTATTTACATATATATTCATCTACCAATATTTATGAATTTCTATTCCAACCACTCCCATGATCCTTTTTGTGGTTGGCATGAGGTGAATAATAGAGGAATATGAGTAGAGAAAAGAGATGATATGAATGAGAGAAGATCAAGAGAAGAAGCGTGCCATCCGACTAGGTTGTCTAGTTTTTGTATACTCATCCGTGTTGTTGACACCTACTATATCACATATTTCCTATAGTAGCACATCAAATATGTTCCCATCTTCTATAGTATAATATTCCTATAGCAGTTCTCTTATCCCAACCACTATGTATTATTCTGGTGTTGACGCTTCGTTTACAAAACTACTTTTATGACATTGATGACTCATAACTTCTACAAGTGTTTTCCACCATATAGTATTCTCTAGATGTTCATTCCGTATCAAAGGGAGAAGACCTACTTGCTACTACACTTCTTCGAGGGGAGTGTCAGGTCTGCAATTCTTGTATTGTAAGATTCATAGGGAGATCATTTCTTATCAAGGGAGATCAAATTTTATATGGGCTATTTTATATTTTTCATGTATCAACAAACTGGACATGTGTTTCACACATGTTCCATCTTAAGGGAGAGTGTTAGAGTTATTAATTCATTTGTAATATGAGCCTAATTATCTCTGTCCACTAGGGTTAAGCTCACTTTGTTATACTTGCCTCCTCTTCCATATATAGGAGGAGAGTTTGTCGTCTATCAATAATAGATATCTCAATTGCCTCATATATTATTTTCTATAAAATATATATTCTAATCCATCCTAAAATATGGAGAACACATACCCCAAAAGGATCATAATAGAGTGATAGAATTGACCCTATTGCCCCTAGTTGGAGAAGACCCAAAAAAGAGAAGAAAACCACATTTTTTAGAAGAAGGGATCAATATAAAAAGACATTCGAAGGTAGATGCATAAAATACTAAGGTAGAGTGGATCATGATGACATTTAGATTCCCCTCCTAACTATCGAAAGCAAAAAAAGGAATCTTTTCATGTTGTGTAGGACAAAGGCGATTTTTTTCAAGACTAGGTGTACTAACATTTGCTAATCATGAAGTCATTAAGGAACAAACAACACCAAGTATGAGAAGATGGTGAAGGAAAGTGTACATGGACTACAATACATTAGTACTTTTTTTTCATTAGGGTGAGGTAAGGGAGGGAATACTTAAAGAGAGATGTGAAATATAACCAATATGTTTTTCTTTGTTTCTCACAAGAGAGGTGATATGTGAAGGGGCATAGTAAGAATGCCTTATTTTTGGTCCCAAAGTCATCTAGAAAATAAGAACCAATAGTGGGGAATATGATACTTAGACCATGTTATCCATGAGAATGTGACGATTTTATTTATTCCTAAATTCCAAATGAAAAGTTTACCTATAGTGTGTCGTGAAGTTTCAAAAATTATTGTACAAGGGGGAGAGAATGACTCCAAGTTTAATAAAGTAATACACATTTAAAATGGAGGATTTTGGGCCCACTTTGGTAAATTTCATTGTTCTTGGAATTTGATTAAAAATAGTAGGTGTATCTCAAAACTTTGCTTCTAATATAGTTTCATATGTAAGGGTATTATTTTCCTTAAGGAAGTTACTACATGTTTTTTTAAATGGAAATTCATTCATCCCGTTGCCAAGGGGTTTTGAACTCGTGACCTCTCGGTCATACACCATCAACTTTACCACTGGGGTGCCACTACATTGGCATGTTGATTGTACATAAAAGTTGCTTTTATTTATTTAGTAATATTTTTAGGGATGTGGTTCAAAAGGATTGGACAAGTATATGTAATTTGATTAGAAATCCAACATGTTTTGTTGTGGAACCCTGTCTTATCAAAAACCCATATCGAGGATGGTGGCACCCTTATGGGTACTAACATTTTTAGTAACATAACCTCAAAAAAGGGAATATAGATTATGAGAGCACTTACTTTGTTCTTGATAGTTGGTGTAGTACCTATTAATTTATTATTTGTAACCATGGGACATGATCCCTAAAGAACAAGGAGGAAAAGAGTTTGAACATGTAACGATTAGTATGCTTCTTGACCAATATGACTTCCTGAACTACATGGTGTTAAAAATATATCAATTACGTCATACTAAACATGAGGTGATTGATTTTAATCAATGGTAGAGCCTCAAAGAAAACCGCTCATGTGTTTTACACTTATTGTTTGTACAATTGAGGTCAAAGTGGTTACATTAATGAAGTAATAGGGGAGGTAATAAATGAAGAAATTTTGTGAGGCTTATAACCCTATTAAAAATTCATACATCATCTTTCTTACAATCAATCAAACCACATTTTATTCCATAACTAAGTTAAATATATAAGATCAAAATGGTATAGGATAGAGGTAATGACGTTGACTTAGTTACAAAGATAGTCAATTTTACACTTTGGGGATATGACTATAGAACTGGATGTTGGTATTCTCAAAAACACAAGTAGAGTGGATAAATTCCTAGAATTTATATAAAACTTGAGAAACATGAGAAGATTTCTAAAATCCAAATTAACTTGTTAACATTGACAATGGGTCTTTTATAGGAAAAACTGATATATTTTGAAAAGTGAAATGACAATGATTACTATATTTAGGAAGGTTAAATTCTTCAATTTATTTACTAGCAATAACTAGTTCCGACTTTATATGAAGCAATGATGTAAGAGACAATGATTTGAAGAGAGAGATAATTTCCCATATTTTATCATTTGAACTCTTAGAAAACTCAAAGGGAGAACTATTGATAAGAGAAAATAATATCAAATGGATGTGCATGCTTTGATCCCTGAAGCATAGTAACTTTAAGACAGTCCAAGATGGATGATCGAGTATCAAAAACATTTTTTTGAAAGAAAAATAAACAAGGATTACATATGAAATATGGATTATTTAAAATGAGAGGTTTACATCACATGCTAAGATATTATAGTGTTTCATCTTTGTTTCTATTAAATGCAAAACAATTTTAAACTAATTAAGGAATATTGGCATGTCTCTTATTTGAAAAGAGGACTTTTGATATATATTTTGGCAATAGATTCATAATACATTCATGTATATGTTCGTTGGTCTTATTTTTTGCCGATTTAAATATGTACATAAGAGATATGTAATGATTAGCATATTTGGTTTATAACCAACGTGGTGATAATAGTTCTATGAATAAGCCATTAGGCCCTAGGGAGTTTTCTTGGTTGAATCATTCATGATTTTATAGTCTTAGAGATCCGATGACTGAGACATTAGTGTTGGTGTTTTTTAGGAAGTAGGAGGCCTATACTAAGAGGAAGGGATATATTAAAGTAAAATGTACCATAATTTCAACCTTTATGTAAATTAACAAAGATTATGGTGATAAAGGATGTTTCTGTCCATGTTTGGTCTATCAAATATGGTGACATAAAACCTATTATCCTTATAATTTTCTAACATGTTTACCCCTTCATTTTAGTCCAACTGACTTTCAAGCATAGTTCCACAACCATTTCACAGTATTTGATGATTTGATTGTATTTGGTAAGGAGACTCTCTATTTATATAGAAAAAATGTTACTAATAATATCCTTAACTTGCATATTCCTGGGAGTAATCTTGTATTCTTTCTTCATATAGGTTTACTTGTTCTTTAATTTTTGGCATTTAGATATATTTGGTTTTAGCAATGAAATTATAATTATATTATAAGGATATTATCAAAACAATTCATTGATTTGGATTTAGAATTGTAGATCCCATTAGTATCATAAGAATATTGTCATAACCAATAATGAGCACTTGTTCATTAGAGTTTGTATGGGTAGTACAAAATCTTTATAGTATGAAAGGGTTTTGGCCTCTCTATTTTAGAGATATGTTCACTATTTTAGCATAATGGTCAATAGCAATCATGCCAATGGAATAAATTAGGAAAAACAAGATTGATTTAGGATCAAGGTAGGGGGAATTGAACTATTATAAACTCAAATAAATTTTGCTATACCTTCAGATCATATCAACATATGAGTAACCAATAAGTATGAGGGATAGTGAATAAACCCAAATTGTATAAAAGTGTTTACAAGATTTGTTTCAAATCAAAATATCATTACTCCACTACCTATTGAGGTCACCCCATTTATTTTTTAACCACTTGATTACCATATTGTATTACCTTCCCAAGATCCTATAGTAAGCACATCTCCTTTAAGTTCTAGGTAACTAGCTTCCATTTCCCTCCAAGGGGCCAACAACCTATCTAAGGGACTAACTACATTTACCTAAGGGCACCTTTACTACACCTTCATTAGACAAAGAAGAGTTTCGATCAACCTTTGAGAGAGATATTGAAAGAGATAGACAAAGATGAGAGCCTCATGGGATAACAACTGGGACTGACTGTCTACAATGTATCATGTTAACTACAATTAAAGTAAGCAAGTAATGAATCTCATGGGAGTTAGTAGGAGCTCTTTAAGTGAACATAGGACAATTATAGAATAAGGAACACTTGGTAATCTTGCAAAACTCTGAAGTTGTTCCTATTTATAGTTGAGAGTGCCTACTAGCCAATAAACTTGTTAGGGATAAATTTATCCATTTTAAGGTTGATAGGTGGGCATGCAATTGATATTTTAACATTTTACCCACATATAACAACTATTTTAAAACTAACAATATGTTACACCAATAATATAGCTGACTAAAGTTCTTCAAGAAACTCTTAACACACAATGTCCTATATAGGGTTTTTCTAGATACCCTAAAGTGCATCATACTCCATTCTAATTGAATATGTTACACATTTGAGCACACTTACAAGTCATGCATACAACTCGAGTGATGTACATCAAAGATCAATTGAGAGAGTATATAAATTTCTTCAATATTCTATCTTTGTGTATGACTTATCATGAGTCTTCAAATCTAGAGCTTGTTAATTTGGGGGAATTGGTGACAATCTACAATAGTACCAATATAACATTAGAAAAACATGAATGGGAAGATGAATTCATCATCAAAATATGGATTGTATAATGTTTTGGGTCAAAAAAGGATATAGACCATCATAAGTCCTTGAGATGAGAAAGTAGTCAGCATTAGCACATGTTAAGTTTTCTTAGCCATAAATCCAAGTACATGGGTTGTTTGAGATCGAAACATTTACTACTTCTGAGTTGTCAACAAAATCAAATAAAATGAAATAGAAGAAATGGTTCATGAGAACGAGAAGTCTTTGAATGTAGGTAGCCTAGTATTGTATATTAATGAGTCCCATTATCAAGTCTTTAGATATCCAACACACGAGATCAATATGACTAGTCCAAAGGATAAAAATGAGCACATGTTTATTATATATTTAAAACTATTATTAATATGTTGCTATCATAAAATAATATTATTATGATAAATGAACAAAAAATATGATATCAATATGTATTATTAATATGGCGATTTTATATTACTAGAAGTCATGACATTGACATTCCAAGATTGTTATATCATTTCTTCCATTTTACTAACTAGTATGTGAAGAATACTATCAAATATTTCATCCATTCATAACACCTTCCGTTTACTTTAGTTAATTTATTTTCTTAGTTAGTTTTTTTTCCAATATCATACAAGTGGTGCATTTGATTGAACTATATTTTAAACGTAAAGAAAAATCCCTCAAAGAAATAAGTGTTATCCGAGGTCATGAAGGAGGATGCATCATCCCAAACCATGAGGTCAAGAACTGAGCATATTTGGGGGTAGGGAATAAAATTTTGTGATATCTATAGTGAAGGAAACTCAAACATGAACTACTTCTATCAATAGCACCCTGAAATGGAGTTAGATAAATATAGTGAAGAACCTCATATATCTTTCCCATTTAGGCTACCAACATAGCTTTTATGCCCTAACACATCAAGTCTTAGATGGTTCCTTAATGTGGTGATCTTCCATGTGTGTGAAGATGTGTGTGCTAAGATTCACATTAAGTGAATTTTGAGGATCACAATGCATCCTTTCAATATTTGACAACCCTAACTTTCTCTGAGGTAGGAAAATATTTATAAAAATTTGAAAGCATTTGATGCAGAATCTTAGCATGGTCATTATGCAGCCTTTACAAAAAATGATATTATGTATTTACCAAATTCACACCCATGAATAATAAGTGGTTATTTATAATATAATCATAGTAATCTAAATGAAAAGAAGATCTATTATTGATAAGCATTGTGTATATGGTGATTTTGTGTTATCAGAAGTTATATCCTTGACATTCCAAGACCTTTATATCATTTCTTCCATTTTTCATAAATACTATGTAGGATAACATCAAATATATTCCTTTGATATTTTATATACACATTAGAGCAACGTAAACACTAAATTTTGTTTTATATTATTACTTATAATTTCATTTTCATATCATATTGTAAGGAAATATACCAGCAGAAAAGGCAGCGAAAACAAAAATTTCTTTCCATATTTTCTCACCGACATATTGCATCAACAATCATGTATTAGGAAAGAGAGTGCAAGATATACGTGGTCCTAGAGAAAGTTTAGTGACAATTTTGCATAGAAATGTTCTCCCTTCAGGAGCAGCAGGTGGATGGTAGTTGACGTCATTCTCCTAGAGTGACAACAATGGCTTCTACAACTTCACATAGTCCACACAGACCACCAAAAACTTCACATCACACTTTCCAACTTGAAAGGAAGGAATAGTCCTTCCATTGTCAACGTTCTAGTATCTAACTTCTTTCCCCTTGTTGTCTCTCTCTCTCTTGGGAGGACTGTTCAGGTTCTCTCACACGTTACTAAAACCATGATAAGAGAAGTCTTGTGTCTTGAGAGACTTGCCCAACCACATCCTTATATATGAGTGGATGGTTTGACAACTATTATGTACTACCACTCGGTTGACTGGACCATCTAGTTGGTCCATTGACATAATAATCAACCAACTAGACTGTCCAATCGGTTGATTGGATTGTGGTTAGTGGCACAATAACACTATATATTAATATGATGATTAATGCACGTCATTACAGATATCTTTAATCATTTGACCCAGTCAAACCAGTCATTTTACATCTTTGTTTGATCCAATCAAACTGGTTGGCTTCAAAAGTGATCCAACTGGCTGACTGGACACCCTAGTCGATCTAATGGCACTAGTTGGTCGACTGGACACTCCAGTCACCCAATTTTATTTAACTTAATTATCTAAACACTTTTAGTAACTAAGTTAAATCTATGTGTAAATTTCTTTTCCAAGTGCATCCTATGCGTGTGACCCTATATGTTCCATATTACATTGGCAATGAAGTCCATAACCATTATTACTACACAAGCAATGAGTGGTATCTAGAAACACATCATTGTTATCCAAGTAATTGGTAAGATGGAGAAAAACTTAAACCTGTAATCCGTGATCAATGCTACCATGACCGTATAGTTCTATGTCTCTAATATCTAGACTCAATGTGAGGCATGTAATCGTCATCCTCTTAATACTCAATCTATGTTATTGAAGTAGAGAATAATGTAGCGATGCATGTGAGCTCACATATCACATATTGACTCACATGAGTATGTCTATATGCTTCTCAGTCGCATTTACCAAGGGTCGAGAATATCAAACTCTCAAATATGAGGGACAAATCCCATATACATCACTCACAGTCAATCCTCATGTGTCACAATGTAGCCAATCACTACCTTTCTAGAAGCCCTTATCAAGGTCATGTTTGATGGCATCAAAGTCTGTCACACGACATGTGATGAGTGTAGTGACTTGAGGTATAAGAACCAAAATCACCATTTTCATTTTGAGAGCTGATTTCAACTACCATTCCATGGTTTCCATGTATCACTCTCAAGGTGGGTCTATCTAGTATACTGTTCTCTAACACGTACATATGTGTTTGACTTGATATCCAATATCATGACAAATGAGACTCTGTCATTAATCAACACACATTCTGGTTTTATGTATTATTATCATCTATTTTTCTTCCACAATAATATCCGACTAGGGACATACCAAGAGTGTATGTACTATTATCATACATATGATTTAATTCTTATGGTCCTAAACCTGAAGACATATACCATCGGGTAACATCATTTTTTAGACATCTAGTATGATGTGTGATCATATCATAACTGAAACAAAACATATATAGATGGAATTGCCTTTATTAATATTATCAAATCAATTACTTAATAACATAATACAATCATCACATGACTGACTCTCTGGGCATAAATACCAACAGACTCCACTTGCAATAGAGCTAGTCACTCAATAATCTAATTCCAAGTGATCTAACATGACTACCATGCTTCTGTTGTGAAAATACTTTTGTCAATGGATCAACAATATTACTTTTTGTCGGTACTCTACAAATCTTCATATCTCATCAATGTACAATCTCTTGCATGAGTTGGAAGCATCAAAGTATATGCTTGGAATGCTGATGTGATCTAGGTTCCTTAGCTTGAGTAATAGTTCCATTATTGTCACATACAACTCTAATGCTTGGAACTACTCCAAGTTCACTGATGAACTTCTTGATCCAAAAAACTTCCTTTGCTTCTCTCAAGGCAACAATATATCCAACTTCTATTTTAGAATAAAAAACTAGCTCTTTCTTAGAATTATTCCAACTTACAAATCCATTGCTAACACAAAACACATACCCATATTGTGATTGATAATCATCTTTGTCAATTTTGAATCTTACATCAGTGTAACCCTTTACACCCAACTCTTCCTCATCACCATAAATAAGGAGCCGATCCTTAGTCCTTATCAAGTAATTAAGGATGTTCTTTACAATAGTCCAATGACCTTCATCAAGATCTGACTGATATCAGCTTGTTATGCTCAAATCATACGAGACATCAGGAAAAGTACATAAAATTACATACATGATAGATCTAATGGAAAACACATATGGCTTCTTACTCATGTGTATTTTTTCTTTAGAAGAACTGGGACACCAGTCTCTGGGGAGACTAATTCCATGCAACATGAGAAAATTACCTCTCTTCTAGTCCTGCATGTTGAACCTCTTCAACACTTTGTCAATGTACTATGTCTTAGGCCAAGAAGCCTTCTAGATCTATCTCTATAGATCTTAATTCTTAAGATATAGAATGCTTTGCCTAAATCCTTCATTGAGAAGTTACATCCCAATGAGTTCTTTACCATTTGTAGGGTAGGGTAGTCATTCCCCATCATAGTATGTCATCTACATACAATATGAGGAATACAACTATGCTCCCACTAACCTTCTGGGAAACACACAATTCATATTCATTTTAATTAAAGACAAACTCTATGACTGCCTCATCATATCAAAGATTCCAGCTCTAAGATGCTTTCTTCAATCCATAGATTGACCTTTGCAACTCATAGACTTTATTTACATTATTTGGATTTATGAAAACCTCAGGTTGTGTCATGTACACATCCTTAAGAAGATTACCATTATGGAAAGATGTTTTAACATCCATTTTCTAGATCTCATAGTCATAATAAGATGCAATGGTAAGCATGATATTGATGGATTTAACCATGTCGAATGGTTAAAAAGTTTCATCATAGTCAACATCTTGAACTTATCTGAAACTCAATGCAACCAATCTGCCTTTATAGGTTTATACATTACCATTGTAACACCCAAATTTTCATAACACATGAGTGGAAGCTATATTTGTTTTCATCTGGGAGTGTCACAAACATGATTATCATTGCAATGAAAGTAAATGAAACACTTTGCATAACTGTAAAACTGATCCATACATAGTTTTGTCAGTAGAAAACTACATCACGTTACTAGACAAAATAAAAAGATGTCAAAACTCTAGATCATCTAGGTAAATGACACCCCACTAGACTGAGCTTGAAATCTTCTAGTGCTTTACTTGTTCCTTTGATCCTCAGCTGCTCCAAAACTTGTAGACATCGCGTCCCCAGCCATGCATTGGGAAAAATAGTTGTTAGAGTAAGTGACATGAGTATTCTAAAATATACATTGGTAAGGAACCAAAATTGAACATTATAAACATGAAACTAACATCAAACTATGAGTAAAATCTGTAACATATTCTCTTTTATTTCTAAATCTAAATTCTTATCTTTCTACCTTATCTTTCTCTAGAGACATGTACCCTGGTACATGGATCTCAAGACCTGCACCACAGTGCATGGGTCATAGTTATCTTATCTATTTCCCTCTCATCATACTTATGGATGAGATTATGGGCATGCTCTAGCCTAAGGTATCTTTTACTTACAAATTTTATCTGATTGTGGCCACCATTATACAATAAGTCCTCCTGAATTGGCGTATCTACGCCCTAAATTGGTACCAAGGTACCTCTGAATTGGCACTACATGCCTCTGAATGACACCGAGGTGTCTCTGAATTGGGGTGACTATTCCCTGAATTGGTGCTGCAACACCTTTGAATTGGAGTAAACACTCCTCTGAATTGGCAACAGATGCCTCTGAATCATTCCAGGACTACTGAATGAGGACTTATCATATAATGTCTTATGTGAAGGTTTCAACTTAATTATCTTAAGTCTAAACTTAATTCTTAATCTGAACTGAAGCTGAATATTAATTGCTTTACTAAATTCTAAATCTGAACTTATCTTATATTAAAACTGAACACTGATAACTGAACTTATCTGAAACTGATTACTAAGTACTGAGCAGGTACTGAATTCTAATTCTGAATCTGAATCTAAATCTGAATCTTTTATTCTTAAGTGATAAACATAATCTAGAACTGAATGTGAATATGGATCTCAATTACTTCATAATTGAGATTGGGTTTAAAACCCTTATCATGTATCTTTATTCAAAATCTGGCTACTCACACAATGAGTAGTCTAAGTCTGAATATAAATCTAATATCCATATTATTTGGATAATCCTTAATCTAATACTTCAATCTGATAGGAATAACATAGCTACTTTTGATACTAAATAAATGACAACTAATCTTACATGCTTAGGGAAAGGATCTGAACTAAATATGGGAATACAGAGCATATGAGAGTTCTCGAGTATCAAATATCTATAAGAATGTTATTTCTGACACGGTGACTCAATTTCTATGAAATCTCATTAAGTCCGATCTCAATACACTCGTATAAACTTAAATCTTAAATCTTAAAGTAGAAATCATATAGAGTCTCATCCTACAACTTAATCATGACTTAATGTCTCATAATTTGCTAATATCATCATATACTCATGTTACAATATATTTTGATCCCAATAGTACCTTTATCTTGGAAATTGGGCCATGGTCTACCATGTATAACACCCATATTTTCACATAATACTTAACTTCTTAAACACTAATGTTTCTAAGTAATTCATTCCACTTCTTAATTCTTTGATCGCTACATATATAAGAAACCTTGATGACATGTTCCTACTTGAATTCTTAGTACACCATTATATCTATAAAGGAGAAGAAATCTTAAAAACATGTTCTACTTGAAATCTCAATACCTGATTGCATATATATAATGGACACTAATAACATATTTGTACTTAAAATCCTAATACATGGTTATATCACATAACCATGGAAGGATGGTAGTCTTATTTTTGTTTCATATCTTGTAGTCCTGAGTATCCATATGGAACATCTCTAAGGGATACGATAGAAATATATTCTCTTATCCTTCTTATAAACTTAATTCATGATCTAGAATCATTCCATAACACATCACTACTTAAAAGTATTGAGCATATGAAATTCTACAATCATAAGCACATAAAATATTTCTTGCATATTTTAACTTAGAATATAGGACATGAAGATCACAATTAGAATGTACTTGGTTTGATAAACATAAATACTCATGGGCATGAACCACTTACCTCTTGCACTGAGGGTATCTTTAAGGAAGTCTTGATTCCAAGTTCCATAACTTTAATAACCTGGATATTATCATAGTTCTATTAGTCCATGTGTATGTTCCCTCTTTCTATTTTTAAATCTTAAAACCCCATCTTCCTAACCTTAAATACCAATTTAGGGTCCTTATTTAGACTGAACATAACTTTAATCTAAAATCACCATACAACCTTGTGTTGAAATTAAAGAAAACTCATATTATATAATTACTATAATCTTTATAATCAAATAAGACATAAATCGTCTTATGCACTAATATGAACATATACTCATATTATGAGAATAAATCTAGAACATGATCATATATAATAATCTTACTAAATACATCATTAAGTTAGAGGAAAATATAACTATAAGTCATTTTATAAACAAAATATGCATACACAGCCTCCACAATAATCATCAATAATCTTGCCTAATGGCCACTTAGGCCCCAAAATTAAATACTAGTATGATACCACAAGAAAATCCATCACATCTCCAGAAAATTAATCATTTAATATAGTAAGATCATGTATTAAAATATCAGGTCATTTCGTAATTAGATCATGGGTGAAATACCCAAAATACCCTTATTAGAGTTTAAATAAAAACCTTAATAAAACTTCATATAACAAAGATGATTCTTTGAAATCATGTTAAGCATATTAAGATACACATTCAATAAAATTTGTATGAATTTTAAAAGTCGTTTACTATTTTTTCATTGACCAAACTTCAAAGTCATATAGTTTTGAACGCACTATATTTAATAGATATCAGATATCAAAATCATAATCTAGAAGTATTTTTATGTGATAGTACTCATCAAGAGCTTTCTGTAGGTATCTTGTTTGTCCCAAACCAAGCTCTACATCTCAAGATATGAATCAAATAGAGTACCTTTTAGATGATTGTTGTCCGTTCAAAGTTGATCTGATGGTGAGCTCCATTGAGCAGCGCTCGCGGCCCTCCTTCCTCTCCCAATAACCAAAAGTGGGGTTTTCCCCCTGTTTCACACCCAAAATAGAGCAGCAACGTGGAGGGCTCGGCGGCTGGTGACCAATGCATCACTGCGCGAGGTGAAGCCCTCCTTGTCTGCGGCTTGGCTTGCCTGGACGGGTGGCGCCGCCGATGGTGAAGGAAAGGGGCGTGATGAAAGGTTTGAGTGGAAGAACCAACAGCTGGCACCTATAGTTGGCCCGCCCATCTCCACCCTCGATCTCCTTTTCTACTTCTCTGATTCGCATCAAACCCTAGATCTAGGTGTGTGAGGCTCCAAACTCGGGATCCATGAGATTTTTATAGAATCTTGCCCAAAGGATCTTGGGCGGATCCCCTTCTTCGTCAGACTTTGTTCAGGTTCATAAAACAAGGGTTGCGGCTCTCCAATCCGTGGGGGTTGGGGTCACCCCTCTTTTTTATTTTTCTTTTTGCAAAAAAGTCCAATCTATAGAAATAATTCTACAGACCACCACATGACCCCGTTTGAACTCAAATTTTGGGATAGTTGATATATTATCATTATCTTGTTATGAAAAAGATATAAGGTCTAAATTAATTATAAAGACACTCTAAAAATATCTTTTAATTAATTGTTGAATAATTACAAATTTAATTACCTAGGCCTCTAAGTAAATCAAAATCATCTAAAATTTCTCCCACCATCTTATATTCTAATTAGACATATACTAAAATTATTATCAACACTTATTATGAGGGATGCATACTATATTCCCAATTTTGTAATTGAAGGACCCATTTATGAACTTAATTACATACCTAGCCATGTTAGGTTCATTAGGTCCCTTGGCATGCACTTACTAGAAAACCCCACATTAACGACTTACATTAGTTGTGAAATTGAGGATGTTACAACCATACATGTTGATCTTCTTCTTGAAGACCCACTTGCATCCTATGGGTTTTACCTCTTCAGGTGGATCCACCAAGGTCCATACCTTGTTGGTGTATTTGGAGTCCATCTCAGATTTCATGGCTCCAAGCCATTTCTCAGACTCTGATCCTTCAATAGCTTCTAGATAGGTTGTTGACTCATCATATATGACCAACTCGTCACCTTATTGAGTCACAAGATATCCAAATCTTTTAGGCTCAAGGCATGTCCTACTCAATCTATGAGGTTGTTGTGTTATATGAGGAACTTGAGATTCCACAACAGTTTGTAATTATCCTTGTTCCTTCTGTACCTCTATAGGTTCAATGTTTTCTTGTTATTCTTGAACTTCTTTGATTTCTACTTGTATCCCACTATTTCCTTTGAAAATAAATTCCTCTCCAGAAATATACTAGTCTTTACAATAAATACTTTGTTGCACATGGAGTGTAAAAGTAGTATCCCATTGTTTCTTTGGGATATCCAACAAAATAACATTTATCTAATTTTAGTCCAAGCTTTTCAGGAAGTTGTTTCATAACATAAGCTTCAAATCCAAAAATATTCATAACAGACACATCAGGATGTTTCCCATGTCATGTCTTATGTGGTGCCTTTTGAACTGATTTAGATGGTACACAGTCTAGTATAAACAATGTGGTTTGTAAATCATGTCCCTAGAAGAAATTCGGAAGATCAACAAAGCTCATCCTTGATCGCACCATGTCCAACATGGTATGATTCCTTCTTTTTGATACACCATTATATTATGGTGTACTAGATGGAGTCCATTGTGTTACTATAAAATGGTCTCAGATAAGGTCCTTAAACTCTCAACTTAAGTACTCTCCACCTCAATCAGATCAAAGTGCTTTAATTCTTTTACTAAGTTGGTTTTGTACTTCATTTATGATATCTTTGAACCTTTAAAGGGCTACTGACTTGTGTTTCATCGAGTAAACATAGGCAAACCTATTTAGGTCAATAGTGAAGGTAATGAAGTATTGGTAAACGCCTCTAACAATTGTTCTAAAAGGGCCACATACATCAATATGTACAAGTCCTAATAGATCACTCGCTCTCTCACTATTACAAGTGAAAGGTGCTTTTGTCATCTTTTCCATCAAATAAGATTCACATGTCTCTATTGGTTCAAAATCAAATGAGTCAAGATAGCCATCTTTATGGAGTCTGGAAATGCATTTATCTATTATGTGCCCTAGATGACAATGCCAAAGGTACATTTTTCTTGAATTATCAGGCCTTAGCCTTTTTTTGTGCATATGTTATATGCACTTGTCTCTATATATAACAAATATAAACCATAGGACATTGGGGTACTTCCATAAAATAATTCATCTCTACTAATTGAAGATCAAACCATTCTTTGTAAGAAATTCGAATACTTATCCAAACAAGATACAAATATGATTTTTTTATTAATTGTAGGTACATAATAACACTTCTCTAAATCTATTACTAAGCAAAGATAACTCATAGGTTCCAACTTCAATGGAAGCAAGCGACGCGTAGTTTGACCTCACCTTTCTTTAAAGGTCTTCTTCTTTTCGGATCCTACACATTTGAGAAAATGTGAGATATGCATATGGTATCCAATACCCAAGATGAAGTGACAAAGCTAATTTCAATAACGTATATACCTGAAGGAGATATTACTATCCCTTAATTAATATTCCTTAGTTCCTTTAATCGAAAAGGATATGTTCCTTACACACTTGCCATTCTCCTTATCTTGTGTAGAAGACTTCAACTTCATCTTAGCCTCAAATTTTTTTTTAGCCTTGCCTTTGCCCTTAGACTCCCCTCTACTGATCACCATCATAGGTTTTTCCTTATTCATTCGTATCTAGGTATTTATCAACATGCCAAGAAATTTAGATAGCAGTTTAGCGAAGTTACTCAAGTAATAACACTTGATAAACTAGCTATATGATTCAGGAAATAATTGTAGAATCATATTTGTGGCCAACTCTTGGCTCAAAGGAAATCCCAGTCTCTCTAGGTGTTCCATGTGCAAAATGATATTTAGAACATGGGGCTCTACCAGATCTCCCTCAGTCACTTTACACTCAAAGAGCACCTTGGAGACAATGTACCTTTCTTGCTTTGCATGATATTGGTTCATGTTCTTAAGATGTGTTACATCTTAAGAACATCCATGTTTCAAGCTGCTTATGTAACTCATAATTCATACAACATATCATGAGGTTTTTAGTGTTCAGGGCATCGCTAGCATGCTTCCTATAAACACCTCATCCCTAGGTGCATTGGAATTGGGTTCCTCTAGCATTGGTGTATCCAGGCCTTATGTTCATGAGTGAGAACCGTTCCTAAAGTCCTGAACCAATTATGAAAATTGGTGTCTTAGGACCAATCATAATATGTTATTGTTTGCCATTTGATTCTATAAAAAGAAAATTTGTATTTCTTAAATAGTTTTGATTTAATTTTAAAAATATTGATGGTATTGATTAGGTTTTTAATTAACTATGACTAACACTATTATGTTCATATCAACTAACTTCTAAACTTCCAATTGATCGAATCATCTCGTCAGAATGCATTCTTCTTGCCAAAATGAAACTAATGTTAATTCTATTTATATATTATATTGTGTAAGCAATACCTTGAGTTACATTCAAAGGGAGCATAGGGTTAAGAATTAATTATATTTGGACAAGAAAGAGGAAGGCTTAGTGTGCAAATTGAACTTATAAGGAAGAACATAAACCATCTAATCACACAAGCATCCAAGGGGTGTTGACCATAACCACACATACATCTACCATCAAAATCATTTTAGGATGACATATATATATATATATATATATATATATATATATATTTAGAGAGAGAGAGAGAGAGAGAGAGAGAGTCAGGCTAGTGTACACTCGAGTATACCGGAGGCACCATACACCTCATTCATTTTTAAAGATACAATAACTTTTTGAAAAATCTAAATTGTTGATCTTCTTAAATATCTTAAGAGCATACTATATAATAAATTTTAGCTCATTTAGACACTTATAGGTCGTGCTTCGAAAGGATGCAAAAATCAGACATTTCAAATTAGTTTTGTGCGTCGATTTTGTTGCCCTTGGATGAGTGACTTACACTCATCCAAATGAGCTCAAATTTTGTATGTGTCCTATTATTATTGTAACCATTAAGATCAATGGATTATATTTTAGAAAAACATGGTCTAGGTAGGCAAACACCATTGGGGTGTACAATGTAATCTATACACTCGAGTGTATTCTAGCCTGACTCTCTCTCTCTCTATATATATATATATATATGTTGGAGATATGGGACATTCCCTAGTTTATGTGGAATTTAATCACATATACACTAAGCATTTAAATGTTCGCATTGTATGCAAAAAAAATGAAAAAACTAAATCCGATCATATCGATTTAGATTTTGATGCACTGTAAATTGATGAGGCTCTGATACCACTATAAGAAAATATGATAGAAGAGTAGGTAGAATAAACAAAAATGTGTGTCCATATTTCCTCACCAGTAGATTGCATTAACAACTATGTGTTAGGAAAGAGAGTGCAAGATGTACCTATCTTGGAGCAAGTCCAACGACAATCTTGCACATAGACGTGCTCTCTTCAGGAGTAGAACACGAATGGCATTTGACTTCATTCTCGTAGCATGGCCATGCCTCTATGTAGTCAACGTAGACCACCGAGAACTTCACATCACACTTCCAAGATGATAGGAAGGAATAGTCATTCCATTTGTCAACATGCTAATGTCAACTTCCTTTACCCTTACTGTCTCTCCATTTCTTGGGAGGACTGCTCATACTCTCTAACATGTTACCACAAATATGAGAAGAGAAATCTTGTATCTTGAGAGCCTTGCCCAAACCCTTACTTATATAGCAATGGATGGGATAGGGTTTTCAAAACCTAGGGGTACAAAATGGTAGATATCATGGTTTGATGAATGTTGCATTCCCACAGTCACCGCCTGTACCATCCACTCGATGGAGTGGACTGTCTAGACAGTCGATTGCCTTGTGACCAATGACACAATAGTAATGTCTATAAATGCAATGATTAATGCACTTCATTACACATATCACCAATTGTTTGACCCAGCCAAACTGTTCATGTCACATCTTTGTTTGACCCAATCAAACTAATCGATTTCAAAAATGATCCATTCGGTCGATTGGACACTCTAGTCAATCGACTGGCACCAGTTGGTCTACTGGCTTACTAGTCAATTGAATGGACACTCCAGTCAGTCAATGTTGTTTAATCTAATTACCTAAACACTTTTAGTAACAAAACTAACTCATATCCAAGTGAATCTTATGTGTGTGATCCTATAGTTCCCGTATTACATTGGCATTGAAGTCAATAACCATTATGACTACAAAAGAAATGAGCAGTATCTAGCAAAACATCATTTCTATGTAAGTAATTAGAAAGTTGGAGAGCAAATTCAACCTATTATATGTGATCAATGTACCTGATCATATAGTTCCTTTGTGTTTGCTATACAGATTGAATATGAGGCATGTAATCTCCATTCTCTTAATACTCAATTTATGTTCTTGAACTAGAGAAAATTTTATGGATGCATGGGAGCTCACATATCACATATTGACTCACATGAGTCTGGCCTTATGTTTCTCAATCATGCTTATCTAGGGGCCAGGATATCAAACTCTCAAATAGGAGGGACAAATCTCATCTACACCACTCACAATCGATCCTCATGTGTCACAATGTGCCCAATCACCACCTTTATGTCAACCCTTATTTAAGGTTACGTTGGACAATGTCAAAGTCCATCAAATGACATGTGATGAGGATAGTGACTTTAGGTCTTAGAACCACTGTCACTTTGAGAGCTGATGTTAAGACCCACATTTCGTTTTACCAGTAAGTACCTTGGTTAGTGCATAATTGAACTAGTTATGTTGAGATGAGTACTTGCTTTTGTTAATAGTGTTTTGAGCTTTGAGCTAGTGTTAATGTATCATTAGCTTGTTTTCTTGTCTTGAGGTTGAGGACAAGTTTGTGCTTAATCCGTTGCCGAAGAAATCATGTGAAACCGACCTACGAGTAAAAAGATATAAGCTTTTTAGTGTACAGGGACCTATGTGTAATTTCGGAAAGTTTTTGGGCAATTTACATCCGGCCCCCTGGGCGCCCTTCCTTATCCTTTCCTTCAGTTTTTCCTTTTTAACTCTATTAACCGACTTTGGAATGAACGATAGTTCATTTCCTTCGGTTGCCGCTTGGGAAAAACAGAGAAGGAGAAAGGGAGAGAGAGCAAGCTAGAGGAGAAGCTAGGCAACCAAGCTCCTTCCTTCTCCGTTCTTCTTTGATTTCTTCATCTTCTCCAGCCAAACCAACCGGCTGCATCATCTTCTTCTTCTTCTTCTTCACCTTCTTCTTCCTCCTGCAGCCATGAAGAAGACGACCATGGAGATGGTCTAGGGAGCGAACGGTGCTTTCCCCTCCGTTCTTTCTTCTTGCCAACTGCTTGCTAGGACATTCCGAAGCTATAGGAGTGATTCGGGTAAGAATCGTCCACTGAATCGACCCCAATCTCCTCTTTTATTTCTGCAATTTCCGCCCCTGCGCAGGTTGCACGGCGTGCAACATTTCAGAAAGCTGATTTAGGGGATTTCCGTTTCTGCGCAGGTTGCACGGCGTGCAAAGTTACAGATAGCGGAACGAGTTTCAGCCCAGGTGCACGGCGTGCAAAATCAGTTTGCACGACGTGCAAGTCAGTTTGCACGGCGTGCAAGGTCAGATTGCACGGCGTGCAAAGGTGCAGAAAAGTAGAACAGAAGTGCACTGAATGTGCACGGCGTGCAGTCTAGGTGCACGGTGTGCACGTTGCTTTAAAGGGAAGAATTAGGCGTGTTTGTGGACGTTTTTCGGTGTATACGAACACACCGAAGTGGGTGAGTGGCAGTTCATTTAGAAATCATTATTTAACTCATTTTAAATGCCTATTTGCTTCAGTATCAGTTGATATGACCTTTAAACAGTGTAGCATGTACATTTTAGTGTGATAAGTTCATTGGAACTTGAAATGCGTGATCAGAATGATGAGAAAGAGGAAATTCTATGTTTAACAGTTGTAATGCGATAATCCTGTTTAATTGTTTATCTGTTAATTAATTAATAGACCTAGGTGCCCTAATACCGTAGAACCCCTAAGAGGTATCTGCAACTTAGGGGTGAAACTCGTGTTGCAACATCATCCGTGCCTGTGTCACGGACAAACGAGGAAAGAGAGGCAGTGTCTAACAACAATCGTGCGTGAGTCACGATGGCACTGGGAAAAGGAAAACTTGGTTATCTAACACCATTCGTGCTTGTGTCACGAAGGTAACCCTGTGAGACTCTCCGCCTGTGTGCTCAGGTTAAAGGAGGAGTCTAGAGTACTAGAATACTGTAGAGAGGCCCCTGAGT
Organism: Alisma plantago-aquatica; assembly: GCA_963693085.1. NCBI lineage: Eukaryota > Viridiplantae > Streptophyta > Magnoliopsida > Alismatales > Alismataceae > Alisma > Alisma plantago-aquatica. The sequence continues at coordinate 1,336,154,686 of OY856409.1, read as the reverse complement.
GCCTAGGACCTGCGGTGAGGCCCTTGAGCGCCTGAGAGTACAGTGAGGCCCTTGAGTGCCTGAGAGTCCTGTACAGACCAGGACATCAGTCAGACTTAGCATTTCCCGGGTGTGTCGCTAAGTCTTGTACGGTGGGACCGTAGCATGGACTTGTTGCGGATCTTTATATGCAGAGTACACTGCATATATTTAGGGCATAATAATAAAATGAATAAATAATCAAGTAGGTTCACAGTAAATTTGTATAATCTGTTCATCTATCTGAACTACTGATTGATGCTTAGAAATGAGATTATTATCTGTATATCTGCTATGTCAGTAGAACTGCCCTGCTTGAACTGTATATCTATTTATTTTCAGTTAATAAACCTGACGAGTTGTTTAGTGATAGCTAAGTGAAATGCTATTCACTGAGCGAGTAGGCTCATCCCTCTACTCAAACATTTTCAGGTCAGCAACAGCATCAAGGATCAGAAAGATCGTTTCATCCTAACGCTTAGTTGATAAAAGGTTTGTAGTTAGTCTAGTTAGAGGTCTCTTAGTCCATTCCCCTCGATCTTCGGGACAAGGTGTGAGTGAGAGAGAGAATGTGTATAAAGATGTAAATTAATTGTTATGCTTTATTTTATGTCAGATAATGTAATATGTTGTAGATTCTGTTTTTATTGCTATTCAATTTAATAAAGATGCTTCCGCAGCTTGTTTAGTTTCATTTTACAGCATAAATCGGATTATCCTATTAATCTCTTTAAAATGCTTTAAAAAGTGAAGAGTGGTTGGCTTATGTGTAAATCCCATCCTATCGCGCCTTAATCTCGTGGTCTGTGGTTAGTGTGAGATTGGGGTGTGACAACTCTTGGTTTCAGAGCCTATGTTGAGTACATAGTTACTCAGAGTCCAGGTCAGGGGACGATAAGAGACCAATAGGATTAAGGTTTAGGTGCCTTTCTTCTATCTGTAGTTTTCTAACAGGAAATATTCTGTTATATCATTGCAGATGGCAGGAAGAGGCTTTGATCGTGATGATCAGGCCGAGAGCCATGTTGGCCCTGATCCTTTGTATTTGGGTCTAGGTGGTGGTGGCCATGTGGATGAAGCATCCCGTATGTACATGATGTTTCTAGAAACTAGGGAGAAGTACAAAGCTGATAGACGAGCTTCTATTTCTACCAGCAGTAAGGATCTGATGCGATCTTATGAGCTTGTAAAGAAGCTTGGTGGCACAGAGTTTAGTGGCACTACAGATCCAGCAGAGGCTGATGAGTGGTTTAGACAGATAGAAAAGGTCTTTCGTCTGATGGGGCTTCCAGAAGATAAGAAGATTAATCATGCAGTCTACCTTTTGACAGGCGATGCAGAGTTGTGGTGGCATGGTGTGGAGGAAAAGAGGGGAGGTACAGAGCTTTCCTGGCAGGATTTCTCTGAGGAGTTTCATCTCAAATTCTATCCACCCACTTTTCTTAATGAGAAAATCAGGCAGTTACAGAATATCAAGCAGGGGAACATGACAGTTACTGAGTATGAAGCACTTTTCACCCGGTTAGCAAACTTCTGTCCGCAGCTTGTTCCCGACAACATAGAAAGATGCAAAAGGTTTCAAGAAGGGCTAAGGCCAGAGATTCGGCATACAGTTTCTGCTACTAGCAGGAGGAACAGAGAGAACTTTGGCGAGTTTGTTGAGGCTGCCAGATAGGTTGAAGAATCTGTGAATGTTGATAAGGTGCCCGAGTCTAAGAAGAGATCTGCAGATTTCAGTAGAGGGCAATCCAGTAGTGGATACAGAGGTGGAGGTAGAAGTTTCTTTTCTAAACTTGGGCGTGGTTTTGGTTGTTTCGGCAGACAGAGATCTGAGGATGTCACTACTTCTAGAGGCAGAGGGGGATACAACCCAAGGAGATGGAGTAGCGCGTCTAGAGAGCAGCCATCTGGATCATCTACTTCTGTGACTGGTCCACAGAGGCAGGAGATGCGAGTATGTAATGCTTGTGGAAGGTTCCACCATGGGCAATGTGAGGGTTCAAACTATGTAGAGTGTTTTCATTGTGGGTAGATAGGACATATAAAGAAGTTTTGTCCTCAGCTTCAACCAGCAGCATCACAAGCTTCTCAGTCTCAGTTTTATGATGTTCAGAGACAACCTCTAGCTGAAGGACCGAGTTCTTCTGTGGCTTCTGGTTCTAGAGGTGGTGGAGTTTCTAGTGGCAGGAGTGGTCAAAGAGGACATCGTGGAAGAGGGAGAGCTTCAGCACGTTTCTTTTCTTTGACACCTCAGGAAGGTATAATTTCTTCACAAGTTGTTACAGGAGAAATGTTTTTGTTTAATAGTATACCAGTTTCAGTTTTGATAGATCCGGGAGCTACTCACTCTTTTATACGACGTTCTTTAGTTGGTGAACTTAATCTGTTAACTCAAGAGTTGGCAGATGAGTTAGTGTTGAGGGTTCCACTAGGTGGACCAACAATTTTATCTGGGTCTTGTCCCGGATGCTTGTTATCTTTTGGAGGTTTTACCTTCGCTGCTAATCTCATACCTTTGGATGTAAATACCTTTCAAGTCATCTTGGGTATGGATTGTCTTGAAACATATCGAGTGCAACTCGATTGTTGGAAGAAGGAAGCTACCTTTCAACTAGAGGAATTTTCTTGTGTCTTTACTGGAGACAGGAAAGTTCTGCCTACGTGCATAATATCAGCTGTTGTAGCTGATAAGATGTTACAGAAAGGATGTGAAGCGTTCCTTGCTCATGTGATTGACACCAGAGCAGAGAAGAGCACCGCCAGTGTTTATGATGTGCCCGTGGTTTGTGAGTTTTCTGATGTTTTTCCAGAAGATTTGCCAGGCCTACCTCCTGTCAGAGACTTGGATTTGGAGATTCAGATATATCCAGGTAGTCATCCAGTAGCACTGCCAGCCTATAGAATGGCACCTGCTGAGTTGAAGGAACTCAAGGTGCAGTTACAGGAGTTGCTAGATAAGGGTTTTATTAGACCCAGCTCTTCACCGTGGGGTGCTCCAGTCCTGTTTGTTAAGAAAAAGGATGGTACCATGCATCTCTGTATAGATTACAGGCAACTGAACAAGATCACTATAAAGAACAAGTATCCATTGCCGAGAATAGATGATCTGTTTGATCAGTTGCGTGGAGCGATGATCTTTTCTAAAATTGATTTGAGATCTGGATATCATCATCTTAGGATAAAGGCTTCAGATATTCCCAAAACAGCTTTCAGAACCAGGTATGGGCATTATGAGTTTTTGGTCATGTCGTTTGGACTGACCAATGCCCCAGTAGCCTTTATGGATATGATGAACCGGATTTTCAAACCGTTCCTAGATCAGTTTATTGTAGTCTTTATAGATGATATTCTAATCTACTCCAGAGACGATGCACAGCATGAGCAACACTTGAGAGTAGTGTTGCAGTTGTTGAGACAACACCAGTTGTTTGCGAAATTTAGCAAATGCGAGTTCTGGTTGGCCGAGGTAGCATTTCTTGGACATGTTATCTCGAGAGGTGGAGTTAGTGTTGACCCTAAGAAGGTTGATTCTGTACTTCAGTGGGAACAACCTAAGACTCCTACTGAGATCAGAAGTTTCTTGGGATTAGCAGGTTATTATAGAAGGTTCATACAGAACTTCAGTGCGTTAGCATCACCTTTGACACGCTTGACGAGGAAGGATGTACCGTTTGTTTGGTCTGATAACTGTGAGAGAAGTTTTCAGATTTTGAAGAAAAGGTTGACTTCAACACCAGTGTTGGTTTTGCCTGAAGCAGAAAAAGGCTATACAGTGTTCTGTGATGCTTCCAGGAGAGGTTTGGGCTGTGTACTGATGCAAGAAGGCAAAGTTGTGGCTTACGCATCTAGACAGCTTAAGAAGAATGAAGAGAATTACCCGGTCCATGATTTGGAATTAGCTGCTATAGTTCATGCTCTTAAGACATGGCGTCATTACTTGTATGGTGAGACATGTCAGATGTTTACAGACCATAAGAGCTTGAAATATATCTTCACTCAGAAGGATTTGAATTTAAGACAGCGCAGATGGCTTGAGCTGATCAAGGACTATGATGTGACAATCGATTACCATCCTGGTAAGGCGAATGTTGTAGCTGATGCTTTGAGTAGAAAGTCAAGTTCAACAACAAATGCATTTTCTATGGCATGTTTCAAGAGAGACTTGCTTGTAGATATGCGAAGGTTGAACTTAGACTTGGATGTGATTGGACAAAGTGGGTTGATTGCTCTGATGCAGGTCAAACCTACTTTCTATGAACAGATTAAGCAGTTGCAACAGAGTGATGATGAGTTGAGGCAAATTATGCAGGATATGTCAGAAGGTAAGAGAACAGAGTTCAGGTTTTCTGATAAAGGCATGTTGTATCTTCATGATAGGTTATGTGTACCTGGAAACAGTGAGCTGAAAGAGAAGATTCTTGAGGAAGCACATACTTCTATGTATTCTATGCATCCAGGTAACACAAAGATGTACAGGAATCTCAAAGAGCTGTACTGGTGGTCTGGTATGAAAAAGGATGTGGCTGAATATGTGGCTAGGTGCGGGGTGTGTCAGCAGGTTAAGGCTGAGCATCAGAAACCTGCTGGTACTTTGCAGTCGCTTCCTATACCAGAATGGAAATGGGAACACATCACGATGGACTTTGTGGTAGGATTACCCAGGACGCCTAAGGGTTCAGACTCGATATGGGTGATTGTGGATAGACTAACTAAGTCTGCTCACTTTCTTCCTGTCAAGTCAACCTTTGACGTTTCAAAGTTGGCTAAAGTCTATGTGAAGGAAGTAATCAGGTTGCATGGGATTCCAGTTTCCATTATTTCTGACAGAGATCCAAAGTTTACATCTAGATTCTGGAATCAGTTACATCATGCGTTGGGCACAAGGCTGAAGTTCAGTACAACATTTCATCCGCAGACGGATGGTCAATCTGAGAGGACCATTCAGACCCTTGAAGACATGCTGAGAGCATACGTGCTACAGTTCAGAGATAACTGGGAAGAACACTTAAGCCTGATGGAGTTTGCATATAACAACAGCTACCATTCTAGTCTTGGAATGGCCCCATATGAAGCTCTTTATGGCAGGAAGTGTAGATCGCCAGTTTGTTGGTACGAGGTGGGTGAGAAGGAAATTCTTGGACCTGAGCTAGTTGATGTAACTACAGAGAAGATATCTGTGATCAGGGAACAGTTGAAAGCTGCTCAGGACAGACAGAAAAGTTATGCAGAAAGACGACGTCGACCTCTTGAGTTTGAGGTTGGAGATGAGGTTTACTTGAAGGTTTCACCGTGGAAGGGAGTGATGAGGTTTGGCAAGAGGGGTAAGTTGACTCCTAGGTATATGGGTCCATATCCTATTGTTGAGAGGATTGGACCTGTAGCTTACAGGTTGGATTTGCCGTATGAGTTGGAAGATCTTCATGATGTCTTCCATGTGTCTATGCTGAAAAAGTGTCATCCCGGTACAGAAAAGATTCTAGATCCAGAACCGGCGCAGCTTAGAACAGATGTGTCCTATGTAGAAGGACCAGTGCAGATAGTTGATCACCGGATCAAAGAGCTTAAGAACCGGGAGATACCTTTAGTGAAGGTTTTGTGGAGGAATCACAATATAGAGGAAGCTACGTGGGAGCTTGAATCAGAAATGCGTAACAAGTTTCCTTTTCTCTTTTAGGAATTTCGGGACGAAATTCTTATAAGGGAGGGAGATTGTTAAGACCCACATTTCATTTTACCAGTAAGTACCTTGGTTAGTGCATAATTGAACTAGTTATGTTGAGATGAGTACTTGCTTTTGTTAATAGTGTTTTGAGCTTTGAGCTAGTGTTAATGTATCATTAGCTTGTTTTCTTGTCCTAAGGTTGAGGACAAGTTTGTGCTTAATCCGTTGCCGAAGAAATCATGTGAAACCGACCTACGAGTAAAAAGATATAAGCTTTTTAGTGTACATGGACCTATGTGTAATTTCGGAAAGTTTTTGGGCAATTTACATCCGGCCCCCTGGGCGCCCTTCCTTATCCTTTCCTTCAGTTTTTCCTTTTTAACTCTATTAACCGACTTTGGAATGAACGATAGTTCATTTCCTTCGGTTGCCGCTTGGGAAAAACAGAGAAGGAGAAAGGGAGAGAGAGCAAGCTAGAGGAGAAGCTAGGCAACCAAGCTCCTTCCTTCTCCGTTCTTCTTCGATTTCTTCATCTTCTCCAGCCAAACCAACCGGATGCATCATCTTCTTCTTCTTCACCTTCTTCTTCCTCCTGCAGCCATGAAGAAGACGACCATGGAGATGGTCTAGGGAGCGAACGGTGCTTTCCCCTCCGTTCTTTCTTCTTGCCAACTGCTTGCTAGGACATTCCGAAGCTATAGGAGTGATTCGGGTAAGAATCGTCCACTGAATCGACCCCAATCTCCTCTTTTATTTCTGCAATTTCCGCCCCTGCGCAGGTTGCACGGCGTGCAAATCTGTTTTGCACGGCGTGCAACATTTCAGAAAGCTGATTTAGGGGATTTCCGTTTCTGCGCAGGTTGCACGGCGTGCAAAGTCAGATTGCACGGCGTGCAAAGTTACAGATAGCGGAACGAGTTTCAGCCCAGGTGCACGACGTGCAAGTCAGTTTGCACGACGTGCAAGTCAGTTTGCACGGCGTGCAAGTCAGTTTGCACGGTGTGCAAGTCAGTTTGCACGGCGTGCAAGTCAGTTTGCACGGCGTGCAAGGTCAGATTGCACGGCGTGCAAAGGTGCAGAAAAGTAGAATAGAAGTGCACTGAAGGTGCACGACGTGCAGTCTAGGTGCACGGCGTGCACGTTGCTGTAAAGGGCAAAATTAGGCGTGTTTGTGGACGTTTTTCGGTGTATACGAACACACCGAAGTGGGTGAGTGGCAGTTCATTTAGAAATCATTATTTAACTCATTTTAAATGCCTATTTGCTTCAGTATCAGTTGATATGACCTTTAAACAGTGTAGCATGTACATTTTAGTGTGATAAGTTCATTGGAACTTGAAATGCATGATCAGAATGATGAGAAAGAGGAAATTCTATGTTTAACAGTTGTAATGCGATAATCCTGTTTAATTGTTTATCTGTTAATTAATTAATAGACCTAGGTGCCCTAACACCGTAGAACCCCTAAGAGGTATCTGCAACTTAGGGGTGAAACTCGTGTTGCAACATCATCCGTGCCTGTGTCACGGACAAACGAGGAAAGAGAGACAGTGTCTAACAACAATCGTGCGTGAGTCACGATCGCACTGGGAAAAGGAAAACTTGGTAATTTAACACCATTCGTGCTTGTGTCACGAAGGTAACCCTGTGAGACTCTCCGCCTGTGTGCTCAGGTTAAAGGAGGAGTCTAGAGTACTAGAATACTGCAGAGAGGCCCCTGAGTGCCTAGGACCTGCGGTGAGGCCCTTGAGCGCCTGAGAGTACAGTGAGGCCCTTGAGTGCCTGAGAGTCCTGTGCAGACCAGGACAGCAGTCAGACTTAGCATTTCCCGGGTGTCTCGCTAAGTCTTATACGGTGGGACCGTAGCATGGACTTGTTGCGGATCTTTATATGCAGAGTACACTGCATATATTTAGGGCATAATAATAAAATGAATAAATAATCAAGTAGGTTCACAGTAAATTTGTATAATCTGTTCATCTATCTGAACTACTGATTGATGCTTAGAAATGAGATTATTATCTGTATATCTGCTATGTCAGTAGAACTGCCCTGCTTGAACTGTATATCTATTTATTTTTAGTTAATAAACCTGACGAGTTATTTAGTGATATCTAAGTGAAATGATATTCACTGAGTGAGTAGGCTCATCCCTCTACTCAAACATTTTCAGGTCAGCAACAGCATCAAGGATCAGAAAGATCGTTTCATCCTAACGCTTAGTTGATAAAAGGTTTGTAGTTAGTCTAGTTAGAGGTCTCTTAGTCCATTCCCCTCGATCTTCGGGACAAGGTGTGAGTGAGAGAGAATGTGTATAAAGATGTAAATTAACTGTTATGCTTTATTTTATGTCAGATAATGTAATATGTTGTAGATTCTATTTTTATTGCTATTCAATTTAATAAAGATGCTTCCGCAGTTTGTTTAGTTTCATTTTACAGCATAAATCGTATTATCCTATTAATCTCTTTAAAATGCTTTAAAAAGTGAAGAGTGGTTGGCTTATGTGTAAATCCCATCCTGTCGCGCCTTAATCTCGTGGTCTGTGGTTAGTGTGAGATTGGGGTGTGACAGCTGATTTTGACTACCATTCATAGTTTTCATGTATCACTCTCAAGGTGGGTCTATCTGGTACACTGTTCTCTAACATGTACCTATGTGTTTGACTTGATATCCAGTATCATGGCTAGTGAGATTATATCATCAATCAACACACATACTAGTTTTATGTATTATTTTTATCTATTTTATTTCCATTTATATATGACTAGGTACATAACAAGAATGTATGTACTCTTATCATACATATGATCTCATTCTTCAGGTCCTAAACCTGAAGACATATGTCATTGAGCAACATCATTCATTAGATATATATTATGACGTGTCATCATCTCATAACTGATACAAACATAAATACACATAATTTCCTTTATTAACATTATCAAATCAAGTACTTAATGCCACATTACAATCATCAAATGACTGGCTCTCTGGGCATACATATCAACACATACAATATGGTTCTATCTATTTATATCATATCTTTAAAGTCCTACAAAAAGATTCCAATGTGAGAGGTGTTAGCCAAGGTCATGAAAAATGATACACAATTTCAATCCTTGAGGTCTGAGGACTACAAGCTTGTGTGGGAGGTAGAAAGTCTAATTTTTGTGAGCTCAATAGAGAAGAAATCTCAATCGTAGAATATTTTTGTCAATTGCATTTTGAGTAAAGTTAGAGAGTCAAACATAGAAACTTACCTTTTGGATCTTGCCCATTTTAGCTATTAATATAGCCTAGATTCCCTATTCCATCAAATCCTGGATTGGGCTTTGTAGTAGTGATCTTTTATGTCTTTAAAGGCGGGGTTTTTTAATCATAGAAGGGTATTATAGATGAATCCTCAGTGAATTTTGAGGCCTTCCAAAATTTAGTAGCCCTAACTTTCCTTGAGGCTTTTATATATTTATATAAAACCTAAAACATTTAATATAAATCCTTGGCATGAAGGTGATGTGGCCTTTGCCTGTTTAAGGAACTTTTCCTTATCAAGCAACATATACTGATTGAATTGTGGGTTTATGGTGTCTTGATCTAATTAATGTTACCCTTGGCCCAATGATCAAACTTTGAGTCTTCTTCTTTATTTAATAGTTGATTCAATTGAGGAGAGGGAAAAGATAATATCAAGGATCATCCATGTGTGCACTGCAATGAATTTGTCAATGCTATGCTTGACACGATCTAACACTATGATAGAATTTGAGGTGTAAACATAATCAACATTTATTAGCAACCCTAAGAACATTATTAGGTAGGTCAATGAAAAATATTAGATCCCCCTAATAATGATATGATAGATTGATTATGCAATTTCAGCTTCTCTCTCCTAGGATCAAACTATGTATGCCATGGGATGTGTACAACACAAGGATGAATAAGATTTTTCTTTTCTTTCCATTTTAGATAGAACATATTTGTCTAGCATTGAGTAAGATGTAAATTTTTTATCAAGGTGTATGAAAGTTCAACAAGACAGTTGAGAGGATGCCAATAGAGTAATGAGGAGGAATGTGAAGATACATTCCAAAATATCATATGTTTCCTTCGAAAATTGGTGAATCTAACAATGGCACCCTACTAGTCAAGAATGCATCAAAGGTGAAAAGTATACTATCCTAGACCCAAGTGCATATATTCAAGACATCTACATTTTATTAATTTTTGTGCTTTTAGCATTTAAAGGGACAACTAAAAGTTGTGGTAGAAGGTAAAGCAAGAAGTTGGGAGACCAATGCATAACCCACAAGGAATAGATGAGAATGATTTAAAGGGAAAAATGGGATTAAATAATTCATTAACTTTTTAAGATTGAAAATAGGAAAGAGGGAAGGGAAGGGAAGGGAAGGGAGAGTAGCATGAAATGAAATAGGAAAGATCAAGAAGCATACTTATGAGGAAAGGGGAAATAGAGAATATTGCAGTAGATGGATGGAAGAAAATTTATAGTATTTTTTATAGATATCTAGAATATGACCATCACTTCAATTTTCACATTTAAACTTTTACTATAACAAGTGATTTTCAATGTATTTAACTAAGGATTCATACATCAAATTTTATATTTTGCAATTTCATATGTTCAACGTATGTTTTCACATTTCATTAAATATTACAAGTCAATTTTCATAATTAATATCACCTCACTCATCATTATAATATAATCTCAACCATATTGGAGTCAACTGCATGGATCCTTTTTTCAATCAGATTTGTTATGGATCACATTTTAATCAAGATGTAAAGATTTAAAATCTCTCTTTATAAACTCTTTCCAAGTTATTGTTTGCTTCTTTTCATTATGATTGACTCAATAACACTGCTTCAAATAGGTGCATTAGTTGGTCTATGCTGTACATGTCATAACATCTCAGACAACCTTGTGCAAATTTTCCTCAACACTCGCCATCCCCACTTTGCCCTATTACATGTCTGAAAGATCTAGAGGGGGTGAATAGAGCTTTTTGGAACTTTTAAAATTAATTAAATAATAAAAATATATTAAAGCACTCAACTAAATAAGGAGGGGGAACAAGGAAGGCACTTGGACGTAGAGTGGTTCCTACCTTTGGAATTAAAGGTAGTCAGTCCACTACCCAATTGTTTCCAATTGGGATTTTGAAAGCGATTTATTTTATTACCTCACAAGGATGTTACATAAAATACAATCACCATTCACTCAAAGTAGCCTCAACCCCCGTGAAGCATCCTTCTTAAAGTAACCACGAGCAAATCTTGGAGCAGCCTTCAACACCTTGAAGTAGCTCCACCACCTTGAGATAGCCTTCCTTTAGAAGTAGCTCCAAACTCCCTTGAAGCAGCCTTCCTTGAAGTAATATCAAGCAAACCTCAAAGCATCCTTCTTCACCAAGAAGTATCTCCAAGCAACCTCCTTTCAACAACCTCCAAACCTAGGAGTAGTCAAGGAGAACAATATACAATATAGAAGAAAAAGATTGGAAGAAAGAAAATACTTATCCAATTGAGTACAAGGCTTGGATCCTATATCAAGCGTATAGATATCCTATCCACTTAAGATGGACGAGGCTATATGTGGTGGCTAGGAGATTGTATCTATAGGACACAAAATTGAGGCAAGCAAAATAAGATGGTAAGTGTAGATCTTGCTTAGTTGCTCACTAGAATGTATTCTCAAGTGTAGTTGTGTGTTCTAGGTGTGCTAAGACCTCTCCTATTTATAGGAATAGTTTGCAAGTACTAAGGGACGTTCTAGAGGGTTTATAGAGTGTTCTTAGTACTTAATTAGCCATTAGGTATCCATTAATTGGCTTGTAATGGCTAATTGTTTCGAGTTGAAAGGAACAATCCAGAACCTATCTCGGTCGAGGAACTTGTCGACCGAGATGTGTCTCGGTCAAACTTTTCTTCGACCGAGGAGGGGATTGGGGAAAAATTGTTGCAAGGGATATTTCCAACCCCCAACCTCCAACCACTTGGTCTAACGATCATGGACTTTGGGTCGAAGCTTGCTCGGTCGAAGATATTCTCGATCGAAAACTTGTTTTAGGGCACAAGTGTATAAGTTATTGATCCGTACTTGTGACTTAGACCGAAGTGGTTCTCGGTCGAGAAAATCTTCGACTGAGTGTGTCTCGGTCGAGAAGTTTGTCGACTGAGAGAGTCACTATTTCTATTGAATCACCTTCTAAGTGTGTGTATCATGGGTGATGGTGACTCTAACTCTGGGGAAAACTTGTCAAAGGATTGTGAGTGGATGAGGAAGATATAACACTTGATTTACATGATATCTAGGTACTTGTACATTATATACTTGTACACATTTTTACATTGAGTACAATCATGAAAATATTGAATATTTAAGCACATTGATCTTCCATTTATGTTGATCTTCAATTATCCGATTCCTTATTTCCTTGGACCCTAAAATACTCAAATAGCACGTTAGATCTACAAGAATGAAATGTTTTTTATCATCAAAACAAATGGTATATTAATGTCCAATTTAGCCAACAATCTCCTCCTTTTTGAAGATGACAAACATTTCTAAAATATAATCAAAATGATTTAAATGAGATGAGTTTCATACCTAAGATTTACCTTAGATGAAAGCATATTCTTGTTTTCATTAAATGTGTGCTAATTATTCCTAAAGAAATATGGAACATAGTATCCATCTCTTAAGGAGTATAACATCAATTAATGTTAAGCCACGAGAGCATGAAACTCATTTATTTTGATTTATATTATTTCTCCCCCTTTGTCATTTCAAAAAGATAGCCATAGAATCATATGTGTAAGTCAATAAGACCCCCCCTTAATTGTTTACTTCAAAAAGAATGTCCAATTTTGCCACATTTCAAGAACCAAGATTAATTTCTCATTCATTTGCAAGGGATGTTAAGCCCTGAAATGATATGAGATTCCTTTAGGCTCATGGTGGGATCGATGAATGTTATTAATTTCTCAATCATTTGTATGTTAAGCCTTGAAGTGATATGAGATTCCTTCAGGCTCAATAAATGTACCTCTAACCAAATACAAGGGATGTTAAGCCCTAATTGGTGTAGAGGATTCAATTAAGATCAAGATGTGCATTATATTCAAGAATTTTTGTGAGCCCCCCCTTAATCTCATAACAAAAGTGAATTTAAAGATACTAATATATTTTCAAATTATAACCTTCTCTAAAATCAATTGATTAAGTAAGATTGTGAGTCAATTTTTATTAGCAAGCTTATTTCTTGCACTATCTTAAAAAATTCTCTTATTATACGTATTAAACATGATGAGAAACTTACAGATTCAATATACCAATGTTGGGTGTAAATGATTAGATTTACAAATAAGCATTTTTGTCAGGCTTATTTATGGTCGACCGTGACTTCGACCAGGGTGCCCCTCAGTCGAACTCTTTTTCAGCTGAGAGGCATTTCTGTAGATTTCCAATTAATGTATCTTTCTCTAGAGTGAACCATTTTGTAATATTTTATTGACATAAGTGACTAGTCAACTTCTTTTTGTATACATATTCAATCTTGTTTCAGGTCATGTGCTTAAGGAACATAAATTACTTCTTTTATTTTCACATCCTCTCAAAGGGTTTGATGTCCTTATGACTTCAAGTCTTGCCCACTAATGCATAAGTTGTATCAAAGTCTTTTTCTCTCATGATATCCTTAGCTTTATTTTGTCATACTCATTTAGTTCCAATGAGTGTTTGCCTTTAGGTCTAGGAACTGAACTTATGTATTATTTTAAGCTTATATATAAATTGTCCAATAATCAACTTCTTTTAGGATATGGTTAAATCTTGTTGTATATAACCATCATTTGTTCTTCAATTTGCTCAGATGTATACTTGTAAATCTTGGATTGTTTTGAATAACTTAATTTTCAATAAACGATTTAAAGTTTGAATATAGTGACATGGTAACAAATTTCAAAGATGTCCTCGGTCGACGATTTTCTCGACTCATAGAGGTCTTGGTCAAAATATTTGTCAATCGGATAAGTTTTCCAGAAGGTGTGAGTTACGACAGAACCCCTCTTGGTCGATTATTTCCTTGATTGAAGAGTGTCTCGGTCAAAAATTTTGCTGACCGAGAATGGTTCTGTCAGTTTTTAGTAATTTCATTAATTTCAAGTAAAACATATGTTACTTCAATAAAGTTATACAAGGATATACAAGCTAAAGATTAGTTTAGTTGAGATGAGACATTATGAGTTTTGAAGTAAAGTTTTAGGTCAAATCTCAACTAATCATGTTCAACATTCCTAATTTTGGGGTTTTGGAACCCAAACTAAGTCAACATCCTTTTTCTTGTATGGTCATGAAAATGAATAATGTCCAAGACGTAAGCAATAGTGGCAACAGATGAAATCAACTTCATTTCTCTTTTTAACATTTTGGTTATGAGTTGATTTGTTTATAGGTGCATACATAACTTTAGTCTTGGGTACTTGTGTTCTTCTAGTTTTAGGTTTTTGATAGGATTTATCTTTGGGCACATAACCTAGTCCTCTCCTTCCAATTTGACCAGAAGAGTCTTTTAGAATTTTATCAAGAATATCTTTATTTTTCAATCTACTAATATCCTTTTGTAACTTAGCAATTTCATCCATTCTCTTTTTGATGTCTAACTTTTCTTGATCTAGATTAGATAACAAACTATCTCTTTCTTTGACAATAACATCATAATCCGAATGAGTACATAGAATAGGTTGAGTTTGAAGATCATTTATCTTAGCAAGCAACTCAACCTTTTCTTGACAAAGAAAGTTATTATTAGTTTCTAGAGAAAGAAACTTAATATTGCAATCATTGATAGATAATTTCAAAGTAGTTTTTTCAGACATAAGACCTTCTTTTTCAAAGGTAAGATCATTCAATTTAGCATATAAGTCTTCATTAGATTTTGTAATCCTTTTTAATTTCCTTTTATAATCAACATACTTATCATGTAATTCTTCAATACTAGCAGCTAACTCTTCTTTAGATAAATCAAGAAGAATTGCCTCATTTTCTTCTTCATTGGTTGTAGCAATGAGATATTGTACCTTGTCTTCTTTAGTCATGAGGCATTCTACTTCTTCTTCTCCACTCTCACTATCATCGCTTGAGTCATCCCATGCTGCTTTGTAGGCTTATTCTTTCTTCTTGGGAGATGATTTCCTTCCCTTCTTGACTTTAGGACACTCATTCTTTAAGTGTCCCTTTTTGCCACATTCAAAGCACCTAGAGGAAGAAGAAACACTAGAAATTTTGTTAGATTTAAATCTTCTATATTGCTTACCATTTACAATGAGAGCCTCTTCTTCACTATCTTATTCACTTGTATCATGGCTAGGTTTAGTCGTTGCCTTGAATGCAATGTCCTTCCTTTTCTCTTTTTTGTGTTCGACCTCCAATCTTTCTTCTTCTTCAAGGGTGACCTCATGAGTCTCTAAGTTTCCAATGAGCTGCCCCATCCTCAATCTGGTGAGATCATTGGCTTCTTCAATGGCCGTCACCTTTGTCTTGTACTTTGGAGGCAAAGACCTAATAATTTTGGAGACTTGATCTTCTTCACTTATAGATTTTCCTAATGCACTTAAACCGTTAATGATAGAAGAAAATCTTACATACATATCACTAATAGATTCATTTGGTTGCATACGAAATTGTTCAAATTTTTGTTTAAGCATACTAATTTTAGTATTTTTAACTTGAGTAGTTACTTCATGTGTTATGGAGAGTTTATGCCATATGTCATAAGCAATATCACATGAAGAGATTCTATTGAATTCACTTACAGAAATAGAACAATATAGTATGCTTACCGCCTTAGCATTTAATTGAACTTATTTTATTATGTTTGGATCCCATGTTGCATATTCGGTTTGGGGAAGCTCATAGGGTGTAGACACCACCCCCATAGATCCCAACTGATTCTTTGGAATTAGAACGACATCCTTCTTTTTCAGTAGGTGTAGTTGTTTCCATCAAAGGGTGGTGGCTGACTCACGTAGGTTCCTTCAAGGTTGAGGTTGTGAAGTACACCGTCCCCCATTCTTCAAGACTGTTATGGCTCCTTGAAGACCTACTCTGATACCAATTGAAAGATCTAGAGGGGGGTGAATAGAGATTTTTGGAACTTTTAAAATTAATTAAATAATCAAAACAAATTAAAACACTCAACCAAAGAAGGAGGGGGAAACAATGAAGGCACTTGGATGTAGAGTGGTTCCTACCTTTGAAATCAAAGGTAGTCAGTCCACTACCCAATTGTTTCTAATTGGGATTTTAAAAGAGATTTATTTTATTACCTCTCAAGGATGTTACATAAAATACAATCACCTTCCACTCGAAGTGGCCTTCACCTTGAAGTAGCCTCAATCCCTTTTAAGCATCCTTCTTAAAGTAACCACGAGAAAACCTTGGAGCAACCTTCACCACCTTGAAGTAGCTCCACCACCTTAAGATAGCCTTCCTTTAGAAGTAGCTCCAACCTCCCTTGAAGTAATCTCAAGCACGCCTTGAAGCAGCCTTCTCCACCAAGAAGTAGCTCCAAGCAACCTCCTTTCAACAACTTCCAAACCTAGTAGTAGTCAAGGATAACAATATACAATATAGAAGAAAAAGATTGGAAGAAAGAAAATACTTATCCAATTGAGTACAAGGCTTTGATCCCATATCAAGCGTATAGATCTCCTATCCACTTAAGATGGACAAAGCTAGATGTGGTGGCTAGGAGATTGTAGCTATAGGACACGAAATTGAGACAAGAAAAATAAGATGGAAAGTGTAGCTCTTGCTTAGTTGCTCACTAGAATGTATTCTCAAGTGTAGTTGTGTGTTCTAGGTGTGCTAAGACCTCTCCTATTTATAGGAATAGTTTACAAGTACTTAGGGACGTTCGAGAGAGTTTCTAGAGTGATCTTGATGCTTAACTAGCCGTTAGGTATCCATTAATTGGCATGTAATGACTAATTGTTTTGATCTGAAAGGAACAATCCAGAACCTATCTCGGTCGAGGAACTTGTCGATCAAGATGTATCTCGGTTGAACTTTTCTTCGACCGAGGAGGGGCTTGGGGTAAAATTGTTGCAACGGCTATTTCCAACCCCCAACCACTAACCACTTGGTCTAACGGTCATGGACTTTGGGTCGAAGCTTGCTCGGTCAAAGATATTGTCGACCAAAAACTTATTTTAGGGAACAAATGTATAAATTATTGATCCGTGCTTGTGACTTTGAGTGAAGTGGTTCTCGGTCGAGAAAATCTTCGACCGAGTGTGTCTCGGTCAAGAAGTTTGTCGACCGAGAGAGTCCCTATTTCTATTGAATCACCTTCTAAGTGTTTGTATCATGGGTGATGGTGACTCTGACTCTGGGGGAAAATATGTCTAAGGATTGTGAGTGGATGAGGAAGATCTAACGCTTGATTTACATGATATCTAGGTACTTGTACATTATATACTTGTACAAGTTTTTACATTGAGTACAATCATGAAAATATTGAACATTTAAGCACATTGATCTTCCATTTGTGTTGATCTTCAATTATATGATTCCTTATTTCCTTGGATCCTGAAATACTCAAATAGCACGTTAGATTCACAAGAATGAAATGTTAGTCATCATCAAAACAAAGGATATATTAATATCCAATTTAGACAACAATGTCCATTTGAATACATGCATTTTAATGAAATATAGACGATAAAAAATGTATATACCATGTTGATTAGGTGCGGGAGGGGGGTGACTGGACCACACCCTCTCATGCCTCGAGAGTTTACCATGTCGGTTTCGCCCAGGGTGGGGTTCTCTCGGTCATCAAAAAATAAAAAATGTATATATATATATATATATATTAAATCGAATAATCATAGATACATACATATATGGCCCATGATAAATATTAGACATATTTGATCCCAGTTAAATTAGATAATAACAAAAACTAGATAATTTTTTTGACCAAATTGGATTAAGATGTTCCAATGGAATATTGATTGGATATTAGATTATAATAAAAGATTGAAATGTTTGATTCATATGTCAAATACCACACTTTGATTCATTCATGACTCTTAGTATTGGAGAGGGGAGGGGTCTCTGTTGGGGAGGAGTATATGGGAGGGGAGAGGGAGGCTATTTGAAGACAAGGAGACCAATTTTGGCATATATGGTATTATTTTTTAATTGATGGTAGTGTGTTGTATGCGATAATTCTAGGACCAAGAGATAGGGAGATGCCATGAGGCTGACTAGGGTGTGAGATTTGCCATTTGAAGCAATGATCTAGAAACAATGGGAGTAGATGAATGGTTTCTTACATGTTCAACCATATGCATTAAAGGGTGAAGCGAGATGTAGTATCATACCTAAAGAGCTTTAGCTCTATATTCTAATCTCACATGCATTACTTAGAGTGAAAGGAGTAAGGAGGGATATTCAACCCTTCATATTCTAGAGTTGTGCAAATAACTATCATTTTAGTATGATAGAGGCTTGAGAGGTGTGCTGACAAGTTTCCTTATAATATAGATATATCCTTATTGTGGCTACAGACCATTTGTTTTCGATGTCTCGATCTTTGTACCTATCGTCCGAATAGAATAATTCCAACCATCCTTTACAAAAATAAGGTTTCCAGAAGACATATCTTCATATGTGGTAAAGAGGGGGTTTCTTTCCAAGAAAAAGAAGACATATATCCATATATATTGATTATAAAGCTAGAGGTATGCCTCAAATAAGCTCTAGGATGAGGAGGAAGTGAGATGGTTACTAAGAAAACATGGGGAGGGGAAACATAGAAAGCAGAAGCGATCACCTCTTAGGATACCTACCTAAGGGGAGGTGACCTCTCACTAAGGGCGTGCATGGTCTAGTAGGGCTAGGCCTTGGCCCAAAGTTGTAAAAAAAAAAAAATCTAAGCAGTTTGGAAAATTTTCAGTCCAGTGCGCCAAACTCTTGGCTGAGCCGGGCTAAATCAGACCACGAATAACTTTTGCATATTGTTTGTCGAAACCCAATATATTTGTTATATATTAGAAGTACATTAAAAGATAGGCCAGTTTTGTGTAGATTGAGTCTAAGGAACGATCACTTTGTTGTGATACCACATCATTATTAATATTCAATTTCTACTACCAAGACTGTATTTTTGGTAGGTATAAGGTCATTTGGTTGTTGCATCTTATGACTGATTTTGCATCTTATGACTGGTTGTCTAAGAGGGTATTTAATAACAAAGTGTGTAGCGGAAGCCAGACGCCCAAGAGAGTATTAAATAAAAAAATACGTGTAGTCCAAACCTGTGTCCTTTCAAGTTAACTTTACTATAAATAGGCATGGATGTATTATACTAAGGGTTAACATGTATATGCAATACTGTAAAATATTTAGTGTGAATGTCCCTAATCTTTACATTAAAAATATCCAAGATAGAGTATATAGAATCCGTATGGTTTGGTTTGAATGGTCAGACTCCTCCAAAATATCCAAAATATCATGCATATGGCCTGTGTAGTTTTGTTTAAATAATGAGACATGAAAGAGTTCAGACTAGACCAGATTGCATAACCTCTTAAAAGTGAACCAAACTAGCAAGTTCGATTTGATGATTTGGTCTGATTTGATGCCCACTCCTAGTTTTAGGCATTACCGTCTTCACTCTGAACTAGTGCAATGTGTCTGTCTGCCCACATCTGAGCTTTGGCCCGTACTTAATTGGTTCAAGTAATCTCTTTTTTAGGATGTCGGAGCTCAACTAATCAACTATACGTTACCAATAATTGTTTTCTTTAGTTGCGATCATGAGAAATATCTGTGAGCTTAGTCAATAAAGTTTGTGGTAGTTGTGTTTGAAGTTAGGTTTTACGGGTCCTTTCTCACATAAACTCCAATGGGTGACAGATTCACATTTCGATGACATGGTCATTTTGAGAGGTTTTGAAAGACATAGAAAAGGCCAAACTGTGGTGTTTCTACCACCAAAAGAACGAAAGTGTTTCGTAACGCTACACATCAGTATGATGTTTGCTCTCTAATTCTATCACAACTCTGCAGTATGAGAAATACACGCTAAACATTTGGAGAAGGAAGCGATACATGTATTTCCAGAGCGGAATTTTGGGCATACGGCTAGATTCCAAATCCAGAATCATCCCATTGAAGGACCGCGGACTCCAAATTCTGTTCCCTTTTAAGCTTATCCTTCAGGAACCAGTCGCATACTCGTCCAGCATTAAGCTCCTCAATTGGGACGCCTTCCTGCTCGGATATAACTCGCAGGAGATTCAATGAAGATATCTGCAATGGCCGATCACCGAATTGGGTTGAGAGGAGAAGAGAAAAAAGGGGAAGGCGATTCATATTGGGAAATGGAATAGGAATATTAGCAAATCCGACAAACATACCGTCAGGCGGCATAGGAAGCGTTCGTGGGTGCTGAGGCCGGACATCTCGACGAGGCCGGCTTCTTCCATGCTCAAGAAGCTCCTCCGGTTGTTTCGGTTCTGGCTCTGGCTCTGCTCACCCTGGCAGCCTCTCACTACGAACCGCCTCCACTTCAACTTGGTCCTGCCTGTCAGATAAAGGATGACAATCAGACATGGGCGCTGCAAGTTTAGCAAGTCGATAAGAAGATCGTCATCGGAGGGTCGGGGGATGGTTAATAGCAGGCGGAGCGATTCAATTCCAAGCTAAGAACTGTTAACTGTTTTGGAAGCGATCGAGTTTGTCTGAGATGGGTTTGCACGGGAGTGAGATCAGGCAGGTGAATGCGGCAGCATCTTAAACAGTCAAATAGTAGCACTGCAAATCTGAGGTATTCAGGGGGGTTCAAGGCAGATAGTATCAAAGATAAGGTATGATGTAGATTGCGATGCTTCCATTACTCTAACGACTACTGCTACGAGTTACTACGGAGGAAATGCTTCACCTGAAGCAGCAGAGGAGCACCACCGGAAGTGGCCAGGGAATGAGCAAAGGCGGACAGAACTCAGCCTGCCCGTTGTTTTGCTCACCAACCCGGCGCCCACTGCGACGGGGAGAGGGGAGACTGCCGCAATTGAAGATGTCATCGCTGATCAATAGACCGGCTAAACTGCCTTGGCGACTTCCGCCGCAGCCCTGGCCAGGACTGGAGGAGCTGCAAGACGGGGAACGCGGCTGCACTGCTCCAGCCCATCCGCGAGGCCATCCCCTCCTATCCAGAGAGAATGGCATGTGGGGTCCCCATGGCGTTTGTGTTTTGTTGATAACGCTGATGTGGTGAGGCAAGAGTGAAGGTGGCCGGCCCTTACGGATTTTTACCGCCAATGATTAACTATCCTCGACTTGTCATACTTTCAACAAAAACCTATGTGACAACATTATTGAAAGAGTGGGTGATTAAGGGCTTTTAATTATTAGATAAGAGGTACAATATACATCCGAAAAGGGATGCAAAGTGTTATCATATACATAAATAGGTACAATTTACATCCGAAAGGAATGAAAAGGATTTCACTACTTCCTCTAATGGTAGATTAAATGGAGACCCCATGGGGCCATGGGTGAACAATCATCATATATTTTCTTCTTAAACAATTTTCATATGCTTTCTTTCCTCGTGAGTGTCTTCTTTCTCCAAAGCTAGAACTTGTGATGATGAAAAAGTTCATCTCTAGGGGTGCAAAGCACCATGAACCCAATACTTGTTGGGAGAGCATCAGAAGCATGTTGTGTGGTTGTAGGGTATACCATAATAATGTGGGAAGTCTAGATGATCAACGATCAGACAATATCAAGCTCAATGTTATGGGAATTTAAATAGAGTGAGAGTAAGGCTAGTAAGAATTATACTGGGTGGTGAAAATAGAGGTCACTTCTAAACATTTGCAAAATAAAGTAGTCACATGGCGTGACTGACAATATGGGTGCTTGACGTAGGTTACCACTAAGCACAGTCAAAGTACATGTCCCGTAGATCTGGCCTCCTCATTTCAAAAAACCACCACAACGATGGAATATCTATGAATAACACATTTTGAATACCATAATTAACATTTTTCTAAAAAGGAACACTAACAAATATGCACATTATTGATTCCCCAAACCCTAAAGTTTATTTAGCATGCAATAGTATATTGAAGTGTTAAGCCTTGATATTATATTAGTAAGTAATTGAATGACAATCCTATAAGAAGACACTATCATTTTCATTATGTAGATAGAAATATTGAGAAGTAGTTTACAGACATGTACATCATGTACAATATACAATACTACGAAAATGCAAAATAGGGTCCACACTCAATTCCTCTCCCCAAAAACTGATATAACATGACTCTAACTAGATTAAACAAACAAAAAATAATATACAAACTACCACCTTAAAGGAGTCGGACTATGGTCCCAATTTTTGAATGGAGGGATTCACTTCATCTTTTAAGCATTGAACAAAACCTTCAAAGGGGAACACAATAACTACATAAGATTGTAGAGGTCCTATAAGTGTGACCAACCCTCTTAACATAGTATGTATGATTTGCATTTATTTAATAATAAGTTGGAATGACTATACAATAATAAATAGACATTCAAGTTTAAATAAATTATTAATCAACATGCAAAACTTTCTACCATTCCACATTTCCAATTAGAAGTTCCAGATAATATCTACAAACTATAATTGACATCAACAATATCTAACTATTATTTTATCCAGTTAATCACATTCCTAATTAGATTGGTTGTACCACCACTATATAAATGCTTAGACGTATCTAACTATTATTTTTTCCAATTAAACGCATTCCTGATTAGATTGGTTGTACCACCAATATATAGTTTCTCAGACGTATCTAAGAAACCTGTGATATAGATCTTAGGGTTTTTTGATATTCTAAGATAAACAACTCAAGCCTCAATCTCCTATAAGGTAGCCACACATGGCTATTGAGGGCACAATGGTTATTGTCTTCTCAAAATCTTAGACTACTGAGGACACCACATCTAGCTATGAGAGGAACAATGGTTAATTGCCTTCTCAACATGGGCCCCATGTCTTGGGTACACAAGGGGGTGGTAAACAAGAACTATAGTACCATGTGGGGTGAATAGTGATGAAACATCAACGTTCTAAATATAAAGTATACTAAAAAAGTGGGACGTCTATAAAGATAGAAATCTGAAGTATAATTATGGAGGTTGTGAATATGAAAGATCATAGAATGTGATTAATTTCAAAAGAAATTGAAGTAATATTATCTATATCTCTCTTCTAAAATTAGATAACTAAGTGAGTTAGGTCAACCACAAGACTTGGTAAATGGGCCAAATTTAGGTTAGGACCACAACCCTAACAATGATGAAAATATGGAGAGTTGCCAATGCAAGATAGGGCTTTCGAAAATGAAAATTGTCTATCAAATATAAGGACTTGGAATTCAAATGCATTATGCCTACTAGATATAGGATGAAAATGGTGTAACTATCTAAAGCAGGACTTGTATTGAAAAAAAGAAAAGGGTGTGATACCTAAATAAGCTAGGGCTACAGTTGAGTACATGATGACTTCACCTTTGAGTGTAAGGCTTCTTCATTGAGGAACATTGCCTACTTTGTGCAGGGATTAGATACTAAAGTAAAACATGGTTTCTTTTTTCATAAAGGCAATACAATTTAATGTCATGATCTAGGACCCAATTGAAGGTACATAAAAACAACTTTCCTATTCAAGATAGGGCTTCAGGGACAACTTATGTGGTCCAATTTAAGGTCATATTCTGGGACCCATATGTTTAGTTAAGTTAATGATCCATGACCCAATGGAAGGAGAGGATGCCTTCTTGTAATGGGGCTTTGCATTTTAGATGGCTCGGGGCCATATTTGATCAAGAGTCTAGAACTTGAGATTGGTTTAAGACTAACAGATCTAAAATTTGGATAGTATGGACCTCAATCAAGGATTTAGGATCCAATAAATGGTCAAGTCTCAATGGCAGTCAACAATTTTATCTTCTTTATAATAGCAAGTTTTTACTTTTAAAGGAATGGTTTGAAATATCATGTTTTTACTTATTTTTTTTCTTCTTCTGAGTTT
Organism: Alisma plantago-aquatica; assembly: GCA_963693085.1. Classification (NCBI taxonomy): domain Eukaryota; kingdom Viridiplantae; phylum Streptophyta; class Magnoliopsida; order Alismatales; family Alismataceae; genus Alisma; species Alisma plantago-aquatica. The sequence goes on along the minus strand of OY856409.1, from coordinate 1,336,130,881 downwards.
TCGATTCACATTTTTTGAGTTTATTCCTATGATTTTCATTATTTTAGTTGGTTTTGGAAATTCCACTGAAAGGTCAGGATCTATTTGCAATTTTTCCAAGAGTTATTAGAGGTGGGAATGAGGGGAGGCCGAGTATCTCCCTTCTATCAATTTTAAGCTAAGGCAAACTGGAAACTCACACTCAAGCTAGTAGAAACAACAAGAGAAGAGAGAGAAAAGTATCACAAAATCCAATGTTTTGCCATTAATCTTCACCATAAAATCCCTTCTTCCACTATAGATCCATGATGGCATGTTGAGAAGCAATCTTGACAACAGTAGAGTGTTGGGTTTGACAATCTTTGTGATGTTTTTGACGATTTTCAACTCCATTTTTGCTTGGGAGAGGTATATCTTTAGCCTTTTAGCCTCAATTTTGCATGTCGGCCTTTGGTAGCAAAATCTAGATTTTGGGGTTCCCTACATTCTTCAGGATGTAGATATTGAAGATGACTGAGCTTGCAATCTGCCTTGCTATCACTTGTTTTTTCTATTTATTCTATTTCTATTAGTGTCTATTGTGGACTGACTAAGATGGTATGGACATGTGTAGTGCAGACCAATTGATGCACCTATACAAAGAAATGTTATTGAGTCAAGTACAACTAAAAGAAGAAGAGCAAACCTAAATTAACTTGGTAAGATCTATAGCGAGAGATTTTGAATATTTACATCTTGATCATGATTTGACCTACGAAAGAGCTGATTGGAAAAGAAAAATCCATTTTGCTGACCTCAACATGGTTGGTATTGAGGCTTAGATGATGATGACGATGCAATGGTGATGGTAATGATGACATTGTTGACAACAATATTGATGATGATGATGATGTGAACGTCTGGTGCTAGATTGTGTTGATGCAAATTGTAGTGCAAATTGGATGTTGTTGCCTATATGAATGTGTATTTGTAGATAGCATCCCAATCATGGCATAGTTGGGGATGGATGAAGTTACATGCTGACACTTCATCTTGCAAAGTAGCGATGCTTCATTTTTAGTGGTTACTCATTCTTCCAGGGTTGGAGCAGTGTGTCGCATAGTACCTGGTGTTGGTGTTGAGGTAGTTTGGTTATCGCTATTGTGTATACGATATTGAGGAGCTACCATTCTTCTTCCAAAAACTAGTGGTGAATTTCCAATAGCTTCAAGAAATAGTTTCAAAGATGTGTTTGTATCAAAAGAATATGGATCCCAAAATATTTCCCATAAGCAAGGGTTGCTCTCCTGAATACTTGGGAGTGGATTATGTCATCCTCCCTAATAGTAGTGACTTATGACCCCTTAGGAGAGCTCGGATAACCTTATTGTCCTCCCTTGTTTTGGAGTTTTTAATATTTTTAATATTTATTGGCATGTGTTGTTTAAGTTTTGTAAGGCTTTGTAAGAAATTCATTTTGAAAATGATAAAATAGATTCTACAAAGTTGCTTTTTTTCTCATCGCATGTGGCACTTTCTTTGGGTACTCCCTCAATGATTTTCTTATATATTTTCTTTAAAATGGCCGGCTTAGATCCTAGTCAATTTTGAGGTCTTTGTTGTTGTATTTGTGAATTAGGTAACCTAGGTTCATATTAATTTTTAAGCTTTAACATTTATAGTACCAAGTATGGTTTGTGTAGTTTAAGTATTTTGATTATGACATATGTTTGGGTCACCTCCTTCTTGTCCACTTCCCTTAATAAATTTAGAGGCTTGGTATCCCAAGCATGTTTAAGCTTTTCCCGTGTCTTATCCTTCTACTCGTAGGTGGTTCCTCCCTTCATATGTTCGTATCATGTTCTACCACAAGGGGAACTTTCATTCTAGGGGAGAAGATGAACATGGGGATCTACAACCCTAGATATCATGCTAGGGGCTAAATTCATGCCATGTAGTGGTCGTGCTGGTGGCAACTCTGCACCTAGTTGGGTTAGGCTTTAGGTGTCAGAGACACCCCAATAGGATTTCTCCTAACATGATTTAGTGTAATGGTCAATCAGAGGTCAATATATTTGATTGATTGGAGTTCCAATTTGGCGGTTTAATATTGTTCTTTGAGAGGTGTCCTCGCCTGGTAGGTCTTTTACTTGAAGTTTAATTTGGAAAATGCATTTTAGGACCTCAGTATTGGATCTTAGCTTCGGTGAGGAATGAATGGGGTTTTCCTAGAAAAGGGTTTTTCATCCTATAGCTCTCTGGTTGATTAATACAAAACTCAATCTCACATCCTTTTGAAGGATGAGACATGGAAAACAAAAGATCTTGATCTCCACCCAATCCACCTGACCTTCTTGTATTTGAAGATGTCATCATTAGCATGATTATTAGGTAAGTTTCAACCTCGTAGAGGTGTCAGGATACCTCAACCTTGTAGATCTATTCTGACCCACCTCCGGGGACTCATGTCCTGGATACAACCATGATCATTCCTTTGTATTGATACTTTTTGTTTCAAAGCTTAATGTAGGTAGTCAAACCATTAGGGCCTCTAGATAACATCATTCTCCTTCAGTTGTCAGTCCTATAGTTCTTGTTTTGACCTCACCTCTTTTGGGACACAAGATATACATTAAGGTACATATGTAAACTTTAGGTGCATTCTAAAGTGTAGGTTTTTCTTCCTATACTTTTCTCTTTGCTAGAGGTTTAATGTTGTTGAAGCCTATTTGTCAGTAGTAGTATCAATTGAAAAGGCTAGCTTTGGTGTGATGGAGATGAATATCTCTATCTATTCACTTGAGATGTAAACCCATCCCATTTGGGATTGAACTTGCCCTTAGGTATCATCATTCTATATAATGTGGAGCACTAGATGATCCTTTTGGCAACTACACGAGAGGACCTTTTTGTTGAATGTTTGAACCACTCTAGCTTGATAGCATTATACATGGTGTAGAGACCTCATTTGTCATTCCTATAGTGTGTTGAGGCAACAAATCCAATCTTGAACTGTTTAGCCTCAAGAATATCTACTCTTATATTATGCAGAGGGATTTGGTCTCAACCTCCACTGGCAGGACTACTTCCATTCCATGCATAAGTAAGTATGGCATGGCTCCTGTGGAAGTTTTTGTATATGTTTGATACACCCATAGAGCCCTTAGAATATGTTCATGCCAGTTGGAATTGGAGTCAATTGTCTTCTTGAGTATCTTTACCACGTTCTTGTTTACATTCTCGAAAACTCCATCTATCTTAGGGTCAATATGGAAATATTTGGTGATTCTTGATCCTAAAAGAATTCATATATTCTTTGATGAAAGCAATGATGAATTTTGTGCCATTGTCAGAGACAATCTCATGTGGTTTGTCATACTGACTTGTGATGTTTTTCTTGAGGAACTTGATTACCATTTGAACTAAACCATTCGTGATGGAGATGGCTTCTACCCACTTGGTGAAGTAGTCAATGGTGACAAAAAAAGCAATTTCTATTCAAATCTTGGGGATGTATCTTTATGATGTTGTCAACCCCCCAAGAAGATAAGGGACAAGGCATGGACATATTGTATGGCTGGTTGGTCGATGCACAAATACAATTATCATGGATTTGGCAGACTAGACATTTGTAGTCATACTGGCAACAATTGGTCTCCATGGTGTTCTAGGTGTATCTTTTTTGCAAGAATGACGTTATTCATGTGTTGTATCTTCTTTACAAGCATGAACTTCTCATGTGTGTACCACAAGATCCTCCATTGACTTCCTTTATGAGAGCTTCAACTTCTTCCTTTTTGATACATATGAGGAGAGTTTTGTTGTGTGATATGTTATGCAAATGTCATGTCCCTAGGATATATTGCATGGTTTCTCATTTAAGCACATGTTTTTCTCTACGTGAGAGGCTTTCAAAGATGACTTGTTTTTCATAATAAGCTTTTATGTCGTGGAACCATGCCTTTTCTTCACTATTGACTGTGCTTTCTATGACCATGCAATATGTGTGACAAGAGACCATTCATAATTTGAAGGAGACTTTTTGAACCTGTTGGATGTAAATCCATGAAGTGAGGGTAGTTGAATCATCGATTAAGACATTGTTTTCTTGTTTCATAAAGTTTAAGGACACTTTCTCTAAATCATGGGCAAGTGAGAACAAATACTCTCGATAAGGGATAAAATTCTAATGGTGAGTCCTTCAATTATTCTAAACTTAAGATATATGGAGTAGGGAATTACCATGGACTTGAAGGTGGCATACCCCTTTCTGCTTTTTTTGGGTAATCCAAGAGACTCGTAAGGCTTGTGCCGAGCCCAACCTGGGGAGCTCAACCCCATCCCGTAAGGAGTGTAGCCCATTAAGTCACATAGAGGCTGGCTGCGCTATGGGAGAAACAATTCTGAACAGCACCACCAGGGGGATTTGAACCCGGGACCCTTCATGAGTTGCCCCGTGTTGCGACCACCTAGACTACTGCTGGCCGGCATACCCCTTTCTGCTTGGTGAGCTGAAGTTTTGAAAATGTAGGCTTTGGACTCGACTATGTTGGTGTTGGGAATGATATCAAGTCATATTTTTACATGTAGTTGTCCTTCATGTGGGTCTTGAAGGATCACTCATGTTCCAACTCCATTGCAATTGATGACTCCAACAAAGAATATCATTCATAAGTGATATTAAGTGAGTTGATCATTCTAGTATCTTCGTCTGGTAACTCATACTCATATGTTAGTTCTTTTAGAATGGAAAATCTTCTAGCTAATCAACTACATTTTATTGATTTCATTGGTAGGTAGGTGATGTCAAATTCTAAAACATTACTTACCATTATGCACATCATTTGGTGAGGTTTGTCCATTAACACAAGTAGCATAGAGGGCCATGTTGTTCAGTTAGTTGGAGGGAATGTGTTATCATATAATGACACATCTCCATCATCATATGTACCTGTTTCACGCAATACTTATTGACACTAGTGTATTAGGCCTCAAGTTTATTACACTTCATAGAGTAATAATTAATGGCATGCTTTTTGTCCATCTTTGATTGGCTTAAGACACTTCCCATTGATGTTTCAAATATTAAATTTGAAGGGTGAGAGGGTATCTTGGTATAGCATGCTTTAGAACCGGTGACTTGGTGAGGTATTCTTTGAGCTTTTCTAGTGCTTGCTCACACGATTTGTTCCATCTTGAATCATAATTCTTCTTTGGTATCTTCAAGATGGGCTCATACATGAGTGTAACCTTAGTGATGAAGAAACTGATATAGTAGAGATGACCAAGCAAGCCTCGTATTACCTATTCTATTTTTGGTGAAGGCATTTCCTAGATGGCATGAACCTTCCTAGTGTCATCTTCCTCTTTGAATTAAAACGTACCTAAGTAAGTTACTAGATGTAGCCCTAAAGGTGAATTTTGATAGATTGAGACACAGTGAGAACCGATAAAGTCATTGGAAAAAATTCTCTAGATGGGCGATGCGATCCTAATGAGTCTTGAATTTGGCTACAATGTCATCCACACAGACCTTGACCTCTTTGCGCATCATGTCATGGAATAGAGTGAGCATTACTCTTTTATAGGTGGCTCTGACATTCTTGAGGCTCAAAGGCACAATACCATACTAGAATACTCCCCATTCTATAATAAAATCATTCTTATCCTTGTCCTCCTTAGCCATCTTGATTTGATTGTATCCAAAGAAATTGTTCCTAAATATTAGGTGTGTGTATCTAGTGGTTTTGTTAACTAGTATGTCAATGTGTTGTAGTGGAAAAATATATTTGGGAGGTTCTATGTTGATATCATGATAGTTCATACACTTCGTGCAGTGTCATCCTTCTTTGATGCATGTGTAATTTTGTCAAGCCAAGAAGGATAGTTGGATGGCTCTAAGAAACCAATATTATATTGAATTTGAATAGGGTTATCAATAGAGAGGATATGGAAAGGGTATTACTTACCCTTTCCCTTACCCAATATAAGGTAGTGGGTAAGGGTAAGGGTAGTTACCCACCTTAGAAAACCCTTTACCCTCCCCTACCCTTAATATCTTCCCCATCGTGTAAAGGGGTAGGGTGAGGCTGAATGGGTAATCGTGATGCATTCACATTACATACATTTGATCGAAGCCTTGTTTTCAAGATAGGCCAGGGTTTTTTAAGCATGTGTACAATACATTGTTACTCTTTTATGCAATAACATTTTCATTCTATAAAAGAATGAAATAAAGGTCTAATATCAAAGAATGAAATCCTAGTACCAAATAGAAATCTTGATGTCCAGTTCCACAAGAACCACCCTTCTCTATCATTTCCAAATGAAAATACTTGAAGTTATCATCATAGTCTTTCAAAGTAATGATCCATGTGTTATGGATAACTAAGTAGATCTTCTTTTTGTTCTTGCAATGACTGGTCATCTCGTTAAACTATTCCATAATTTTATATAGCCTTACAAATTAAAAATATTGGGTTATACAATGTGTAGTGCCAAACTTTCTAGACAGAAATAGATGATTGATGAGTTTTGTAAACAACAAAAAGGAAATCAAAAGATACAATTAACTTGCAGTGTGGGTCCCAAACTATTAGATGTTAGTGGCGGGTTGAGGGGAAAGATCATATCAAAACTTCTGGTGGAAGTGTAGAGGGATCAAATATTTGTAAATCATTCAAAAAAACATGGACTTGATTTGTCTTTCTTCGATAATGAGAAATAAGTTGATGAGTTGGCAGATTTCTTGAAAACCTTTGGCAGTGTCCATGGCCATTGCTGAGGGAGGTAGTAGTGCTTACAGTGGATCGTTGATAGAAGGTGTTTCCTGGAGTAGTTGACAGTGTTGGTTTTAGTGAATGTTTGAGGAAGCATCATATTTGGCAACACCATCACACAGAGGTTGGGAGAATATGATGTAGTCTTTACATAGAACCCAAGCCAAAAAGGAAGGAAGATCAAAGATATAAATATGGAAAGATGGAAGTTCTTGTAGTTGGTCTTCCATGTGCAAGTCTTGAGATGGGGAGGTCATCTACTACATGCTTTGACCATTTACATACTGAGAGGAAAGTTTGTTGGAAAGGTAGAGAGGTTAGACAAGGACAATATTGGGGTTGGATCATTTATTTAGAGAGCTTTGTTGTATATATTCAATGCTTTTATTCTAACTATCAATGAGCAAATGGGGAAAGGGCATGGATGATGATTGTTCCTTATGCTCCCCTTTTATTAGAGTGGGTAAACCTGTATCATGGAAAATGGTAATGAGTAAAAAAAAAGATTTACCCTTACCATACATGATATGGGTAAAGAGTAAAAGGGCACGCCCTTACCCATTGATAGCCATATTTTTGAACCTCTTCCCTGATCTTGAGGCTCCCTTCTGGTCATAGCCATATGGCCTTCTATTTGGTTGAGTGGATATCATGTATGATAGTCTGTCAATGAACTTTGATGTTCTCATTTAACCTAAGCATATATGAGTAACTCCATGCAAACACATTAACATAATTGCATAGCATTTCTATCACTTGGTCCTTGATAAGTTGAGGTAGACATGCCTTAAATTTGTACTTCACATGACTTGGGGTCTGAGTTGATCTTAACCATCTCTATCTAAAAAAGTGTGAAAGGGATGGTTCTCTTTAATCAAGTATTATAAGATAGGGATATCTTCGAGCTAAGTGTCTTTATCATTGAAAAATTGTACTACTTCCATCACATAATCCCAAATATCGTGGAAGTCTTGAGTGCCTTCTATACTTTTTGTATTTTATTGATATTTAAACTTTGGGGTTTTGTGGTAGAAGATGGGAACATTGTGGAGCACAACTAAATAGCCACTTTGGGATCCCCACAAAATCTGGGTGTTGTTCCTCTAATGGTTTTTTTAGGTAGGGGAAGGGGTTTTCCTTCAAGACATTACATTCCTCCACATATAATTTCATCTGTGCTCCATACAAGATAGATGAATAATATTTGTACACATTCTATCAGTTCTACTTCAAAGATGGAACTGAGTCCCCATCCTTCAAACATTTCATAGGCATTGTCGTATTCATTATATGGGACACCATATCATAATCACCCCATTTCATGGAGTTTCTTAGGCATGGCAGGTCAAGGGAAAAGATTGGTGGGGTGAATTTAGCCAAGTCGAATCTCTCTATCTCTTCATAGTTTGGGTTTGTGGCATCCTCCATATATTCATCAATGATTTCACTAAATTGATCACCAGAAGGACCTTTATAATCTTTCTCCTTGCTCCCTCCATCTAAACATTTTAACATGTCATGTCGTCCATAGAGGTGATTGTAGATCCAATCACATCCTCTTCTATAGAGATGATCATGTCTTCAAACTATTGATTATTGGGGGGTCTAGACACCCATCAAACTTCATTAATGAGGGTGATCTCCATGGTACCGGGGATAATATTGGGGTAGGTGTCTTGGTCTTCATAATCAACCTCTTGAATGATGTATGGTATCATCACAGGACAATGGATTTGGAGGTGTTAGAGGTGTCTTCTTATTGCAGTGTTGGTACGTGGGAAGTATGCGTCATGACCCCTACACTCGAGGCCTAGGTCCCATCAATACAATACCCTAAGTCAATGCTCCTCACTAAGTTCTATCTGTTATACCTCCTTACTCAAACTTTAGGACATTTTTATGTAGTGGAGGTTGTCAAATAGCTTACAATGAACCATAGGGAGGCTAGATTCCAATATTGTATCCATCTGGTGAAGCAAGGATGCGAGTAATATGGGCCACAGAATCATGAGACAACTCCCTTTTGTCTTAGAAGGATCTATATGATTTCCATGCATTCCTTTTGTTTAATCCCCATGACTCAATTGGGGCATATATTCATTCCCCATAATAGATGAGTGAATTGTACACAATCATACAAGAGGTGGCATGGTCGACATCTTTGTGGTGGCTCATAGCTTATGGTGGCGACAAGAAGCATCTCAAACCTGAGATGGAGGTTAGTCTTCCTCTATATAGGCTATGGTGAATGTTGGGTTTTCATCATGGATAGTAGCAATAGCATGTCCTAGTTGATACTGAAGTTATATATGCACGGATGGAAGGACCACCTATGCTAGTGAATCCAAGGTTTTTGTAGAAGAAGATTGAAAGATGTGATCATCTCCATGACCAAGGACAAGGCTGAGAATGTTTGTGGCTCAATTTGTAGCTCAAGTGTCATCTCCCATAAGGCATCCTTTAGCATGCCATCAAAGGACATTTCCTTTTTAGCCGTCATTTTTAGGTCCAAGGATCACTCTCTATACTACTAAGTGTCTTACAGAGAAAACATATCAAGCATGCCCCATTTTCAATGAAGCAAGAAAGGATATTGAGACCTCTATATATGACAAAGATAAGCAAGGGTTTGTTATGATTCCCCCCATCTAAGGTATTTCATCTTTGAAGAAAGATATTAGGAGCATAGTTTTAATCTTTTCAATGGTGGCAACAAATTCTTTCAATTTTACCTCTTCAGAGACCTAGGGTCCTTTTAGGGTCTCCATTGTGGCCTCCCTTTGTATGGAGTGAAGCTTAGCATCATGTTTTCTAGTGGTACTTCTCCTTTGGGCTCATTCAAGAATTAGATTATTTTTAACCCTCTTGGTTTAGGTTCTTCACTGAGTTCATGGGTAGGAGGTACTTTCTTCTTGTTGACTATGGTAATTAGGATTCCTCTAGTTTTTTCTTATGATTTTATGTCTAAGGTATTTTTGGGGACTCCATCATATGTAGTTATCTTTGTCTTCCCTTTTCGTAGGGATGGGGAGTTCTCCAATGATGTTGCTTTGGCCACAACATGTACAATTGTGGGTTTAGGAACTTTCAATATTTTACTTATTCAATTGTCACAATCAGTGCAACAATTATGCCAACAATTGGACATGGTATGATAAATTGATTAAAGACTGTTGGGGTGGGTTATTTTGGGACCCAAACAAGGTGGACATTTTGTCCAAGGAATGCCCATGGTATAAAGACTAGTTTTTTAGCACTCACATGGATCATATGCTTTTTCTCCTAGACAATAGCAATGTCATCAACATCTTGTCACTGATATTTTAGGTTTTTTTCAAGCAGGTTGATTGGTTCTACAACTTCATCTTCTAGTGTAAAGATGGTGGCCACTGTATTGTATGATGATGATTTATCATCTAGTGTAGCTATTTTGACCTGTTATGACTCAATTAGATCTTTTATAGAATGCATGAGAGTGAGGCATGAGTTTGTCTTGTGCCCTTTGGCATAATGATAATCACAGTGGACATTGGCATAGTATCTATTTGTTAAGGGATTTGGTGGCTCCCTTATGTTGGGGAACTTTAATTTATGTTTTTTAATGGGTAATATGGTCTTGGTAGAACATCCCTAGAGAGTAAAGTTCCTCTAAAGTTTTTTCGGCTCTTTCGTGGCTGGATTTGTTGTTGGTACCTCCCCTTATGGTGGTGGTCTATTTGCAATGGTTTCTTATAGGAGGATAGAATGGTGGTGTCGCATACACATATAACTAGTTTGGATGATACTAGTATTGTGATGGTATGTATTGAGGTTGAAAGTACTGGAAAGTAGGTTGTGCCATTTGGGCCTAGTTGTTGTAGTGACATAGTGACATTGCTGAATTGGGACTAGTGTGTCTGAGTTGGAGCTATTTGAACAATTGGTTTTTTGTCTATTATCACTATTATGGTAGGTGGAATCATTATGACCCCAATGTTGAGTCAACACCCTTAATCTTTACTTTTCGTGATTTGTTGATGAGGACATTCATTTAGGCTTAAGAGTGAGGCTTATGTTCTAGTAGACCCCCTCTCTTGATGGAGTTCTCAATCTGAACCCCAACTTGGATTATTTCAGATAGTGTGTTGTACCTGTACAAAGACAACAATGTTGTAAGTGCAAATGAGGCTACCGTTATTACCATGTCAAGTTCCTCCTTTTTACTGGGATTAAACTCTATATGGTTGTTAGTCTCTCCACATCTTGAAAAATTTTCATCCATCTTTTGTTGTAGCACTTCTAGGTCCTCCTTGGTTGGTACTTGATCCAGATTACAAGCATATTGATTGTAAACTTCTTGGATAGTTGTTCCTAGGTACTAATTGCTATAAAATTTTGCTTTTTGTACCACACCAGGGTGAGGTCTCTCAGAGTTCGAGAAAAACATCAAATCAAGACTGTGTTGTCATCTTGCACTTCCACCATGTCAAAACAGTATGACTTGACTTGCGGAAGTGGATCTCATTTCCCTGAGTATTAATAAAATATTTTCATCTTGAAATTATCAGGTATCATCACATCCAAGATATAGAAAAATTAACTGAATATTTACCCTCCATCCTTCTTCCCCTCTAACTTTTTAAGCTTTTGTAGGATCTAGAGCATGAGGGGATCTATTTCAGTAGGTTTTAGAACGGCCTCCATTTATTAATGGTAGTATTGATGGTTGATGATAGTGTCATGAATACCAATATCACAATCCCATATGGCCCTCCCATTTACAAATTTCTCTTGGGAGTTGGCATTGGGTAGAATGAGTGGAGGCCAGTGAATACTCCTTTGGCATTCCCATGTTGTGCATGACAAACACTACCAAAAGAGTTGCATTGAGTTATAAGTCTATCTTATGATCTCATCCCCGTCCTCCTTCTCTTCCTGCTTGGCATTTTCGCTTAGGATTGGAATGGAAGTCATTGACTCTGTAGGTATTGGCATTGAATCAATTGGTTGGCCCATGCTAGAATTGACCTGGTTAGTACAGATATGTGTTTCACATGTTGTATAGAAAAGAATGTGTTGCTAGGATTGCATATAGAGAACCTTGTACAAAATCTCCTCGGTGGTACATGCCTTCTATATGGCTTAATTTGAACGGAGGCATGTAAGGAATATTGCTCAATTTCACTAGGGTGTCTTGTTGCATGACCTCTATGGGTATCAGGTTCTCCAGTGACTATGCAATATCTTTGAAGTTTTCTCCTCTAGCAGGTCTGTCTTGCTTACTATTGTCAGCACCTCCTTTAACTATTTTAGTTGTTTGTCAACATTGATTAATCAGACCATCTCGATTGATCGCTTGTAAGATCAAATAGTATATGGACTCCTATTAGATACCATGATTATTACACCCCGATCTCACACTTACTACTAATCATGAGATTAGGGCATAAGTTGAGGATTTAACGTAATACAAAGATCACCCTTAACTTTTTCTTCTTTTTCAAACTCTTTGTTTTCTCACATAGAACCACATAAACTAACTTTACAAGGGAATCTAAGCATTGATTTCTCTAATATGATTTCAACAGTAAAAGTGCATGTACGAACATTCATTATGTTTCTCATACTTTTAATCACATAAGACTTGCTGATTCGCATATATTGCTAAAGGAGGAATAATGTTATACATCATCATTTACAACTCTCTCTTATTTCTTTACAAGGACCTAGAGTGACAAGGACTGACTGAACTTAACTATACTCAGACTTAACTCTTGTGGCAGATCTACACTGATGCAATGATATCTTCAATCCCCACGGTTTCCCTAAAAATTTTTGAGTAGAGGGGTGAGCCTACTCGCTCAGTGAATGAGTAAAACAATAATGCAGTCTAAAGTACTGAATCAGACATTTATCATTCTTGGATAATTGAAATAAAACAAGATAGTAATTTCAAATTAAAAGACTAGATATTCCAAAAACTTACTAATAACATTGAAGCCTACATCATTAGAAATAAACAAGCATAGAAATATAATCCTCACTATATTCAATATTACATTTAAAGAACAACTGCTGCGAAACTGAAATCAAATCTTTCCTAACTCTTCTTACTTATAAGAAACTCTTTAAACTTATAATATCATATTTTAGCTTATACCCTGATCATATGTAGTGTACTCTACATATGAAGAATCGTAACGAAATACGATCTCACCGTACAAGACTTAGCTGACATACCCGGGATGCTAAGCCCGACTACATCACTGGTCTGCAACAAGAAAATGGTTCTATGGCCTTGACACACCTATGGGTCATAAAAATGGACTCCTCCTCTAACATGAGCACACAGGCTGAGTGTCAATCCACCTATTGGCTTTTTTGTACTCTAGTGCCACCAAGATCTCTGGTTGATGTTGGACACTACATATTGTATTTTTAAGGAGACTTCCACTAGGGCTTCGTCCCCCGTACCACCTGTTAGTACGATCCGACCCCCGTATACTGGACACTGCCAGGGTTAGGTCGTTTCATCCCTACGGCACAAACCTCTCATATGGAATCTACGGTGTTCAGGGATACTATTATTACTGTAACTTTGATTCTATCTTTCTCTTAGACAGATCTCTTTTAACTCTGTATATTAATGACTACTCAGACTATTGAATTGAAATCATTGATGATACTGAACTGAATGCTTAACATATTGTTTACCCCTTTCTTAGGGTTTCTCCTTACTCATGCACACATAACACTTCTCATGTATTCAAACATATATCATGTCTACTAATATAAATATTCTCATTCAACATTTGTCACATTTATGCATGGCAACGATAACATACCTATCTAGGGCATGTCATATCTCCACTTGCAATAGCATAAAAACATATGCATTTCATGACAAGTATTTGCGTTAGAAAATTTGAATCTCATTAACAAATCATATATGCATATAAGATAATATTCAGATAAAATCCCACAATATCACATGAATCATTTCAATCAATCAGCCATTTACTACTAAATTAGATATGTATAGTAAAATCATACTAGATTGGGTTTCCATCCTTGATTACTTGCTATTCACAAGATGTGTATTGCGAAAATCAGAAACTATATTTGTCCATATATCAAATCAAAGAGATAAAACATGTAGAATTATATACACTAGGAACATAAGTAAGATCATGTAAACATAAATCCAAATTTCAGCTATAATGTTGTTCAAGCACCTGAATAACTTGAAAATTCAGATCTTCAGAAGATTCTCAATAAACTTCTTTAATTTTATAGTATTCAAGATACATGGATATCTATATCCATGTCATCATATAAACGTTTTCAGATCATAGTTGGAACATGAATTGAAGTATTCTATAAACTGAATTCAAGAACAGTTCTTATCATTTATTGTCATCTAGGGAGAAATCGAGAATATAAATTAAAACCATCTAATTGAGTACATGGATTGAGCATAAGAATAGAATGTGACGCAACTCTTGTTATATATTGCTTCTTTGATTAGACATCAATAGAAATGCTCTTATATGTATGAGTTCATATTATCAGTTTGTAGAATATATATGGTTCTTTTATATTGTTGTGTATCATGAACTAATTCAGTTATTGTTTATATTCTTTGTATCAAGTAGACCAGAAGTTATGTTTAAATGAGTTTGTCCTAAGTGGATATTCTTTCCACATGTTTGAGATTAATATGAGTTGGTTAATCTTGAGTATCTCTTGGCTTCAGGACTGTAGGTTCGGCCTGGTCCAGCTGGCAGGATGCGTTACTGGGATCTAATGACTCCTATTAACAATATAATAAGAGTAGGCTCTAGATAAATTAGACCCACATCATAGTGAGAATGTACATACACTAAGATGTTGAAACATATGGGAAATATTAGATTAGCTAAGAATCAGTTGGAACTGATATATGAGATCCAACTTTGGGGCCTCATATGAGAAATCCTTAATTAGAAATAAAGGAACACGACATAAGGTTCAGATTAAGTTTAATGATTAGTATTATATGAACTCTAAATATGAAATGTGAAAAAGATATGAGAAAAGTATGTAAGAGACAAGATAATAAGAATCAATCATGAGAAATGGATCATATAATCGAGTAAAATACTTTTATGTACTCCAAAGCAAAGGGAAAATAGAAGAAAAGAGTTAAGTATACAATAAGTACATAGAAATGAAGAGTCTTCAGAAGTGTTTAAGTAAAGAGAATTAGATGAACATGTAAATCATAAGACTAGGATAAGAAACTTAATTGAAATAAAGAGAAATGTTGGAAATGTTGAGTTTGATTCAGGAATGAGGATTACATGACATAATTGAGAGCATGAAATGTATACCTTTATTATGAAGTTTAATACATTTATCCTTACTACCTTTGGATTACAAGTCTCTATAGAACAACAAACTAGTTTCTAAAAGAAGAACAAAAGTGTAGCTTAACAAAATGAATAAGTCATACAAAGGTAGACCATACTTAGGAAGGAAAAACTTGATTGAAAGAGAAACTAAGTTTGACCCATGCATGAGTCGTTTGATTTAAAATGAAGGATATGTAATGTATTAAACATGAGGTGAAACTAGTAGAGAGAATATTGATTTAGAATTTCAACTTCACATTAGTAGAAGGAGAAAAAAAAGTGTAACATGGTATACATGATCATACACATGAATAAGCAACATGATCATAAGAGAACAACTAGAAGTTAAAGATGATAGGTGGAAGAGTAGTATACGGTAAGAGGATTATGGAAAGTAAGGAAGGGTTTGAAACATGATGGAGTAATATAGATTATAAAAGAAAGAGGTTAGGAGATTCAAGCAAGTGCTAATTAGTCAAGTATCCTTGTTCTAATTAAACCTACAGACAAGAAATGTATTAATGGAATGTTTGAAGATAAGAATTCTAAGTCTCAGAACCATCTTCTCTTCCATATATTACTTAATGAGAGAAATGTGGGAATGAAGTGATAAGAAAATGAATCATACATGATGCATAACCACCATAGTATAGACATATATATAGTGAATGTTATAATAACACACAATATGATGATGAAACCCTAGAAGGGTAAATTGAGAATGTAATTTATCTTAATGGACAAGTAAGAGAAAGGAAATTCAATTCATAAGATAAGGAAGACTTTAGTAAAACTTGTGAGATCCAAAGTTTGGATTTCAAATTAAGGGAGTAAAGTCATATCATAATAACATCATGTTACTGATAAGGATCAAACCCTAAAATGTTTAGAGTTGTAGTAGTTCAAGGGATGTCACTAGTGATTTGACCTTGAATACTAGCATCTCTATAAAACAAGATCATGAAATTTGCACTATGAGAAGTAAACTAGCACTGATAGTAATCCAGGGTTTAAAGATAGCTAATCTGAAA
Source organism: Alisma plantago-aquatica (assembly GCA_963693085.1). Classification (NCBI taxonomy): domain Eukaryota; kingdom Viridiplantae; phylum Streptophyta; class Magnoliopsida; order Alismatales; family Alismataceae; genus Alisma; species Alisma plantago-aquatica. The sequence goes on along the minus strand of OY856409.1, from coordinate 1,336,114,741 downwards.
GCTAGATAAACAACATGGAAATGATTCAGAGCAAAGAATAAGAAATAGATTTGAAATATAAGAGGCCTATTTTGAACAAAAGGAGAAATACAATATGAGTGAAGTGTGATATGAAATAAATTCTTACAGTGATAGCAAGAATGATGAATAATCTATTCGTACCTTGTATGTTTCAATTTTAGGGATGTTTAATCTACATGATTAAAATGAGAAGGATAAGTAGCAAAAAGTAAGTAGTAATGAATGAGGAAAGAGATAAGAGAAAACAATGGCTTTTAGTAATATGTGAATTTGTTTTTAGAAGTATAATTTGTTGAAGGTATACTAAGGGATGTAAATTTGTTTTACATATGATTTCAGTTGTACATGTGCAAGCAATATGTTAATTAAAGGTGTCTGATAGTTTAAGTCATTCATACCAGTAATCCATCTTAGTATTATACAATTGTGGTATGGTGATATGGGTTGAATGATGATGGAACAAATGAAGGGTTACCCTGAATAAGGTAGCATTACCTATTCACTCATATGAATATAAGGGATGATAACCATATTGTATTGATATGTAAACCTAATTAGGTATAGCTTGTTATACCTAGCTTTAATATAACTAAGAGATGGTAATTGGATATGAATAGTCCTTGAATGACTAATACAATCATGGAGTACTCTGTTACTATTTTTGAAACCCTAGTATGCTATAACTCGATGGTTACACCTTGAATTATGTGTGGGTTCATACTTGAGAATAGTATGAGATGTGATGGTGATGCCTCACCTTATGCATCCGTGATGCAATGGGGATGTCGTGAGTAGTATTGTACAATTGTTGTTGAATCTAATTTTCCAACTCAAGACTGTTTTTCTATTTGACTAGCACAATAGTAAAATTCAAAACAACACGGTGAACTCTCTTTTGTGACTTAGAGGTAACACAGAACAATAGTACATATTGAGCCGTATGAATTGAGATATTTGGATCAGATTATGTTGAGGTAACACCTCAAGAGTATGAAAATATTGAAATGGTTGTTTCTATCTCTATCCTATGATTGATTATGGCATAGAGAATTCATTGGATATCATTGGGAACTGTTTCAAACATGTTATGATTAGAAAAGAAATAAAGGACTTAATGTTGAAAAATACATTCAAGTATGAAATATAAGAATACAATGACATGTAAGATATCAGAAGCTTAAAATAAACCTTAAAAGTACTTTGCTTGCATATTTATGCTTTGAGGGCGAAACCTTTTTAGGGGGGGGAGAATTGTTATGACCGTATCTGAGCTTAATTAGTAAGTTAGGGTTTATGTGGATGATTACATACTTTACTAGATTGATAATTACTTAAACATGATTAATGATGATATCTCAATCATGATATGTTAAACCTAATGAGAACCCCAAGTATGCTATCTCTTTGTATAATTAGGGTTTGAGAAAATATAAACCATAGTCGGTTGAAATTAGGATTTTCACCAAATAGGATCATGTTGGGGAGGAATGAGAGAGGTATGCAACAGATAATGAAAATGGTAGTTGAAGGATACGATAGCACGGTCGTGGTGGGTCGTTGGTGGCACGGGCATTCTAGGCCACACAACTGTTTTGAAAGAATTGAACTATTAACCAACTTTTATACTCAAATCTGATGAAACCAATACACCATGGTTGTGGTAGGTAGCACGGCCGTGCTGGGTCTATCTTAGCAAGACCGTGGTAGCTAGCATGGTCGTTCTGGGGCATTTACTCTAAAACTAACATTTCTATAGAATTCTGGATAGTAGTGCACTATTCGATTTTTAATTATTTAATGGAAGCTTGGAATTATCTCAAATTTAACTGAAGATTTGTTTCTCAATTTTACACAACATGCTAAATTTTCATAATTTTTGGAGAAGGTTTGATCTCTGAAATACACGAATTTTAGTAACTTTTTTATGACAGAAAAATCTGCTGAAATAAGAAAAAGTTTAGTGAGGGGTCAATGTGCAATTGACCCAAGTAGCTCAATTGCTCTATATGGTCAACCTAACACACAAGGAGATCTCATAATTCGTGAATCAATCTAGAGAAATGAAATCCTAGAGAGAGAGGGAGAGTTAGGGTTTGAGAGGAGAAAGTGATGGAGATGTTGACCTAGGGTTTTGCGGTCCGAGGAATGATGAAATCATGTAAGTTTAGCTTATTTGGATATAGTTTCATGGTGAATCTTCTCTCCGATGTCAAGATTCTGTCCCTCCCCTGATCTGATTCAAAATCATTTCAAATCAAGTCCTTTTCTCACTCTTTCTCTCCTAATCTTCAATTCTAGGGCATCCGTGTTGAAAGGAAGAAGAAAGTGGCGATTGCTAGGGTTTTGATATGGATTCGAGATTTTCAGATATGGGATATGTTTTTAAGTTGTTTTATAGGTTAGGGTGAGTGGGTAAAAGAATATTTCAATCAATTTCTTTCTAGTCTTCTAACCCTAATATTTCTAAGGTTTCTCTCTAGCCCAACCTTCCACTGCATGCCTGTCCAGGGCATTCAGAGAAGAATAGACAGAGTAGCTTGATACTGGTCAACCTAAGTATAAAGATATCGGGCCAGGGTATCTAAATACTCAGACCTCCCAGAGCTATAGACACATCATCTCCTATCTGCCACACTTATAACTCTAACTTTCTATCCTAATGGTCCCTGACGACTCAACCTAAGCTCTGATACCAAGTTGTTACACCCCGATCTCACAATTACCACTAATCATGAGATTAGGGCATACATTGAGGATTTAACGTAATATAAATATCACCCTTAACTTTTCTTCTTTTTCAAACTCTTTGTTTTCTCACATTGAACCGCATAAACTAACTTTACAAGGGAATCTAAGCATTGATTTATCTAATATGATTTCAACAGTCAAAATGCATGTATAAACATTCATTATGTTTCTCATACTTTTAAGCACATAAGACTTGTTGATTCTCATATATTTCTAAAGGAGGAATAATGTTATACATCATCATTTACAACTCTCTCTTATTTCTTTACAAGGACCTAGAGTGACAAGGACCGACTGAACTTAACTATACTCAGACTTAACTCTTGTGGCAGATCTACACTGATGCAATGATATCTTCAATCCCCACGGTTTCCCTAAAAAATTTTGAGTAGAGGGGTGAGCCTACTCACTCAGTGAATGAGTAAAACAATAATGCAGTCTAAAGTACTGAATCAGACATTTATCATTCTTGGATAATTGAAATAAAACAAGATAGTAATTTCAAATTAAAAGACTAGATATTCCAAAAACTTACTAATAACATTGAAGCCTACATCATTAGAAATAAACAAGCATAGAAATATAATCCTCACTATATTCAATATTACATTTAAAGAACAACTACTGTGAAACTGAAATCAAATCTTTCTTAACTCTTCTTACTTATAAGAAACTCTTTAAACTTATAATATCATATTTTAGTTTATACCCTGATCATATGTAGTGTACTCTACATATGAAGAATCATAACAAAATACGATCTCACCGTACAAGACTTAGCTGACATACCCGGGATGCTAAGCCCGACTACATCACTGGTCTGCAACAGGAAAATGGTTCTATGGCCTCAACACACCTATGGGTCATAAAATTGGACTCCTCCTCTAACATGAGCGCACAGGCGGAGAGTCAAGCCACCTATTGGCTTTTCTGTACTCTAGTGCCACCAAGATCTCTGGTTGATGTTGGACACTACAAATTGTATTTTTAAGGAGACTTCCACTAGGGCTTCGTCCCCCATACCACCTGTTAGTACGATCCGACCCCCGTATACTGGACACTGCCAGGGTTAGGACATTTCATCCCTACGACACAAACCTCTCATAGGGAATCTACGGTGTTCAGGGCTACTATTATTACTGTAACTTTGATTATATCTTTCTCTTAGACAGATCTCTTTTAACTCTGTATATTAATGAATACTCAGACTATTGAATTGAAATCATTGATGATACTGAACTGAATGCTTAACATATTGTTTACCCCTTTCTTAGGGTTTCTCCTCACTCATGCACACATAACACTTCTCATGTATTCAAACATATATCATGTCTACTAATATAAATATTCTCATTCAACATTTGTCACATTTATGCATGGCAACGATAACATACCTATCTAGGGCATGTCATATCTCCACTTGCAATAGCATAACAACATATGCATTTCATGACAAGTATTTGAGTTAGAAAATTTGAATCTCATTAACAAAACATATATGCATATAAGATAATATTCAGATAAAATCCCACAATATCACATGAATCATTTCAATCAATCAACCATTTACTACTAAATTAGATATGTATAGTAAAAGCATACTAGATTGGGTTTCCATCCTTGATTACTTGCTATTCACAAGATGTGTATTGTGAAAATCAGAAACTCTATTTGTCCATATATCAAATCAAAGAGATCAAACATGTAGAATTATATACACTAGGAACATAAGTAAGATCATGTAAACATAAATCCAAATTTCAGCTATAATGTTGTTCAAGCACCCGAATAACTTGAAAATTCAGATCTTCAGAAGATTCTCAATAAACTTCTTTAATTTTATAGTATTCAAGATATATGGATATCTATATCCATGTCATCATATAAACGTTTTCAGATCATAGTTGGAACATGAATTGAAGTATTCTATAAACTGAATTTAAGAACAGTTCTTATCATTTATTGTCATCTAGGGAGAAATCGAGAATATAAATTAAAACCATCTAATTGAGTACATGGATTGAGCATAAGAATAGAATGTGACACAAATCTTGTTATATATTGCTTCTTTGATTAGAGATCAATAGAAATGCTCTTATATGTATGAGTTCATATTATCAGTTTGTAGAATATATATGGTTCTTTTATATTGTTGTGTATCATGAACTGATTCAATTATTGTTTATATTCTTTGTATCAAGTAGACCAGAAGTTATGTTTAAATGAGTTTGCCCTAAGTGGATATTCTTTCCACATGTTTGAGATTAATATGAGTTGGTTAATCTTGAGTATCTCTTGGCTTCAGGACTGTAGGTTCGGCCTGGTCTAGCTGGCAGGATGCGTTACTGGGATCTAATGACTCCTATTAACAATATAATAAGAGTAGGCTCTATATAAATTAGACCCACATCATAGTGAGAATGTACATACACTAAGATGTTGAAACATATGGGAAAGATTAGATTAGCTAAGAATCAGTTGGAACTGATATATGAGATCCAACTTTGGGGCCTCATATGAGAAATCCTTAATTGGAAATAAAGGAACATGACATAAGGTTCAGTTTAAGTTTAATGATTAGTATTATATGAACTCTAAATATGAAATGTGAAAAAGATATGAGAAAATTATGTAAGAGACAAAATAGTAAGAATCCGTCATGAGGAATGGATCATATAATCGAGTAAAATACTTTTATGTACTCCAAAGCAAAGGGAAAATAGAAGAAAAGAGTTAAGTATACAATAAGTACATAGAAATGAAGAGTCTTCAGAAGTGTTAAAGTAAAGAGAATTAGATGAACATGTAAATCATAAGACTAGGATAAGAAACTTAATTGAAATAAAGAGAAATGTTGGAAATGATGAGTTTGATTTAGGAATGAGGATTACATGACATAATTGAGAGCATGAAATGTATACCTTTATTATGAAGTCTAATACATTCATCCTTACTACCTTTGGATTACAAGTCTCTATAGAACAACAAACTAGTTTCTAAAAATAGAACAAAAGTGTAGCTTAACAAAATGAATAAGTCATACAAAGGTAGACTATACTTAGGAAGGAAAAACTTGATTGAAAGAGAAACTAAGTTTGACCCATGCATGATTCGTTTGATTTAAAATGAAGGATATGTAATGTATTAAACATGAGGTGAAACTAGTAGAGAGAATATTGATTTAGAATTTCAACTTCACATTAGTAGAAGGAGAAAAAAAAAGTGTAACATGGTATACATGATCATACACATGAATAAGCAACATTATCATAAGAGAACAACTAGAAGTTAAAGATGATAGGTGGAAGAGTAGTATACGGTAAGAGGATTATGGAAAGTAAGGAAGGGTTTGAAACATGATGGAGTAATATAGATTATAAAAGAAAGAGGTTAGGAGATTCAAGCAAGTGCTAATTAGTCAAGTATCCTTGTTCTAATTAAACCTACAGACAAGAAATGTATTAATGGAATGTTTGAAGATAAGAATTATAAGTCTCAGAACCGTCTTCTCTTCCATATATTACTTAATGAGAGAAATGTGGGAATGAAGTGATAAGAAAATGAATCATACATGATGCATAACCACCATAGTATAGACATATAGTGAATGTTATAATGACACACAATATGATGATCAAACCCTAGAAGGGTAAATTGAGAATGTAATTTATCTGAATGGACAAGTAAGAGAAAGGAAATTCAATTCATAAGATAAGGAAGACTTTAGTAAAACTTGTGAGATCCAAAGTTTGGATTTCAAATTAAGGGAGTAAAGTCATATCATAATAACATCATGTTACTGATAAGGACCAAACCCTAGAATGTTTAGAGTTGTAGTAGTTCAAGGGATGTCACTAGTGATTTAACCTTGAATACTAGCATCTCTATAAAACAAGATCATGAAATTTGCACTATGAGAAGTAAACTAGCATTGATAGTAATCCAGGGTTTAAAGGTAGCTAATCTGAAAGCTAGATAAACAACATGGAAATGATTCAGAGCAAAGAATAAGAAATAGATTTGAAATATAAGAGGCCTATTTTGAACAAAAGGAGAAATACAATATGAGTGAAGTGTGATATGAAATAAATTCTTGCAGTGATAGCAAGAATGATGAATAATCTATTCATACCTTGTATGTTTCAATTTTAGGGATGTTTAATCTACATGATTAAAATGAGAAGGATAAGTAGCAAAAAGTAAGTAGTAATGAATGAGGAAAGAGATAAGAGAAAACAATGGCTTTTAGTAATATGTGAATTTGTTTTTAGAAGTGTAATTTGTTGAAGGTATACTAAGGGATGTAAATTTGTTTTACATATGATTTCAGTTGTACATGTGCAAGCAATATGTTAATTAAAGGTGTATGATAGTTTAAGTCATTCATACCAGTAATCCATCTTAGTATTGCACAATTGTGGTATGGTGATATGGGTTGAATGATGATGGAACAAATGAAGGGTTACCTTGAATAAGGTAGTGTTACCTATTCACTCATATGAATAGAAGGGATGATAACCATATTGTATTGATATGTAACCCTAATTAGGTATAGCTTGTTATACCTAGCTTTAATATAACTAAGAGATGGTAATTGGATATGAATAGTCCTTGAATGACTAATACAATCATGGAGTACTCTGTTACTATTTTTGAAACCCTAGTATGCTATAACTCGATGGTTACACCTTGAATTATGTATGGGTTCATACTTGAGAATAGTATGAGATGTGATGGTGATGCTTCACCTTATGCATCCGTGATGCAATGGGGATGTCGTGAGTAGTATTGTACAATTGTTGTTGAATCTAGTCTTCCAACTCAAGATTGTTTTGCTATTTGAGTAGCACAATAGTAAAATTCAAAACAACATGGTGAACTCTCTTTTGTGACTTAGAGGTAACACAGAACAATAGTACATATTGAGCCATATGAATTGAGATATTTGGATTAAATTATGTTGAGGTAACACCTCAAGAGTATGAAAATATTGAAATGGTTGTTTCTCTCTCTATCCTATGATTGATTGTGGCATAGAGAATTCATTGGATATCATTGGGAACTATTTCAGACATGTTGTGATTAGAAAAGAAATAAAGGACTTAATGTTGAAAAATACATTCAAGTATGAAATATAAGAATACAATGACATGTAAGATATCAGAAGCTTAAAATAAACCTTAAAAGTACTTTGCTTGCATATTTATGTTTTGAGGGCGAAACCTTTTTAGGGGGGGGAGAATTGTTATGACCGTATCTGAGCTTAATCAGTAAGTTAAGGTTTATGTGGATGATTACATACTTTACTAGATTGATAATTACTTAAACATGATTAATGATGATATCTCAATCATGATATGTTAAACCTAATGAGAACCCCAAGTATGCTATCTCTTTGTATAATTAGGGTTTGAGAAAATATAAACCCTAGTCGGTTGAAATTAGGATTTTCACCAAATAGGATCATGTTGGGGAGGAATGAGAGAGGTATGCAATGGATAATGAAAATTGTAGTTGAAGGATAGGATAGCACGATCGTGGTGGGTCATTGGTGGCATGGGCATTCTAGGCCACACGGCAGTTTTGAAAGAATTAAACTTTTAACCAACTTTTATACTCAAATCTGATGAAACCAATACACCATGGTTGTGGTAGGTAGCACGGCCGTGTTGGGTCTATCTTAGCACGACCGTGGTAGTTAGCATGGTCGTTCTGGGGCATTTACTCTACAGCTAACATTTCTACAAAATTCTGGATAGTAGTGCACTATTCAATTTTTATTTATTTAATGGAAGCTTGGAATTATCTCAAATTTAATTGAAGATTTGTTTCTCAATTATACACAACATGCTAAATTTTCATAATTTTTGGAGAAGGTTTGATCTCTGAAATACACGAATTATAGTAACTTTTTTATGACAGAAAAATCTACTGAAATAAGAAAAAGTTTAGTGAGGGGTCAATGTGCAATTGACCCAAGTAGCTCAATTGCTCTATATGGTCAACCTAACACACAAGGAGCTCTCATAATTCGTGAATCAATCCAGAGAAATGAAATCCTAGAGAGAGAGGCAGAGTTAGGGTTTGAGAGGAGAAAGTGATGGAGATGCTGACCTAGGGTTTTGCGGTCCGAGGAATGATGAAATCATGTAAGTTTAGCTTATTTGGATATAGTTTCATGGTGAATCTTCTCTCAGATGTCAAGATTTTGTCCCTCCCCTAATTTGATTCGAAATCATATCAAATCAAGTCCTTTTCTCACTCTTTCTCTCGTAATCTTTAATTCTAGGGCATCCGTGTTGAAAGGAAGAAGAAAATGTCGATTGCTAGGGTTTTGATATGGATTCGAGATTTTTAGATATGGGATATGTTTTTAAGCTATTTTACATCTTAGGGTGAGTGGGTAAAAGAATATTTCAATCAATTTCTTTCTATTCTTCTAATCCTATTATTTCTAAGGTTTCTCTCTAGCCCATCCTTCCATTGCATGCATGTCCAGGGCATTCAGAGAAGAATAGACAGAGTAGCTTGATACTGGTCAACCTAAGTATAAAGATATTGGGCCAGGGTATCTAAATACTCAGTCCTCCCAGAGCTATAGACACATCATCTCCTATCTGCCACACTTATAACTCTAACTTTCTATCCTAATGGTCCCTGACGACTCAACCTAAGATCTGATACCAAGTTGTTACACCCCGATCTCACAATTACCACTAATCATGAGATTAGGGCATAAATTGAGGATTTAACATAATACAAAGATCACCCTTAACTTTTTCTTCTTTTTCAAACTCTTTGTTTTCTCGCATTGAACCACATAAACTAACTTTACAAGGGAATCTAAGCATTGATTTATCTAATATGATTTCAACAATCAAAATGCATGTATAAACATTCATTATGTTTCTCATACTTTTAAGCACATAAGACTTGCTGATTCTCATATATTGCTAAAGGAGGAATAATGTTATACATCATCATTTACAACTCTCTCTTATTTCTTTACAAGGACCTAGAGTGACAAGGACCGACTGAACTTAACTATACTCAGACTTAACTCTTGTGGCAGATATACACTGATGCAATGATATCTTCAATCCCCACGGTTTCCCTAAAAAATTTGGAGTAGAGGGGTGAGCCTACTCGCTCAGTGAATGAGTAAAACAATAATGCAGTCTAAAGTACTGAATCAGACATTTATCATTCTTGGATAATTGAAATAAAACAACATAGTAATTTCAAATTAAAAGACTAGATATTCCAAAAACTTACTAATAACATTGAAGCCTACATCATTGGAAATAAACAAGTATGGAAATATAATCCTCACTATATTCAATATTACATTTAAAGAACAACTGCTACAAAACTGAAATCAAATATTTCTTAACTCTTCTTACTTATAAGAATCTCTTTAAACTTATATTATCATATTTTAGCTTATACCCTGATCATATGTAGTATACTCTACCTATGAAGAATCGTAACAAAATACGATCTCACCGTACAAGACTTAGCTGACACACCCGGGATGCTAAACCTGACTACATCACTGGTCTGTAACAGGAAAATGGCTCTCTGGCCTCGGCACACCTATGGGTCGTAAAACTGGACTCCTCCTCTAACCTAAGCACACAGGCAGAGAGTCAAGCCATCTATTGGCTTTTTTGTACTCTAGTGCCACCAGGATCTCTAGTTGATGTTGGACACTACATACTGTATTTTTAAGGAGACTTCTACTAGGGCTTCATCCCCCGTACCACCTATTAGGACGATGTGACCCCCATATACTGGACACTGCCAGGGTCAGGTCATTTCATCCCTACGACGCAGACCTCTCATAGGGAATCTACGGTGTTCAGGGCTACTATTATTACTATAACTTTGATTATATTTTTCTCTTAGACAGATGTCTTTTTACTCTATATATTAATGACTACTCAGACTATTGAATTGAAATCACTGATGATACTGAACTAAATGCTTAACATATTGTTTACCCCTTTCTTAGGGTGTCTCCTTACTCATGCACATATAACACTTCTCATGTATTCAAACATATATCATGTCTACTAATATAAATATTCTCATTCAACATTTCTCACATTTATGTATGGCATCGATAACATACCTATCTAGGGCATGTCATATCTCCACTTGCAATAGCATAACAACATATGCATTTCATGACAAGTATTTGAGTTAGAAAATCTGAATCTCATAAACAAAGCATATATGCATATAAGATAATATTCAGATAAAATCCCACAATATCACATGAATCATTTCAATCAGCCATTTACTACTAAATTAGATATGTATACTTGTAAAAGCATACTAGATTGGGGTTCCATCCCTTTTTTAACGCAAATGAGGTCAATCTTATTCATCATGCACCTCACGTAGGCTAAAACTATCATCATCTGAGATTACATCAGATCATCCTCACCATCATGCCCAAAGACAAAGAGAATCCCCATCAAAACCGACCTCAACATCTAGACCTCTCAAAACCAAGAAACCTCTAAAAAACCTCCTCAAAAATCCATCTGCCCCTCTACCTAGATCCAAAGATGGTAGAGCAGCTACCCTGATCACCATCATACTCAATCCCATCCGCAAAGGCATCATCATCAGAGCAGGACGACGAAGCCGATCTCCAGTCATCAAACCCAAGCAGAGCATTTGGAGCACCATCATCAAGCCGAAACTATAAGAAATCCTTCATGTGTCTTCGTGGTAGATGTTTGCTGGATCCGTTTGAATTGTAGACCCATCGAGTACCCTGTCCATCACTTACATCCCCTCTTCACAAGGCATCCCTATGTCGTGGTCTATCACAGAGGAGACAACATGTTGTGGCACACTTGCCACCTGTGAGCCCTTCAGAGAAACCCGCCTAGTATCGCAGGCGCGAGCTAGGTGACCCGACACCTTACAGCGGTAGCAATCCATCGGGAGAGAGCATTGGCTCCTCCAATGCCCATGTTGTAGGGATCGGAAGCACCTACTCCTACCCCTGTAAGAACGAGGGTTACACCACCTCCCCTCCTTCCTTGCCTTGCAATCACGTGCCAGATGCTCTGGGGACTTGTAAAGAAAACACACCCGTCAGGTAGAGCATTGGTGTTGCCAATGTCCTCGTTGTAGGCAGCGCAAGCAGGTGTCTCTCAGGACATGGAAGCCCTGCCATCGCCATTTGGAGGGCACCACCTCTGTAGACTGTAAGCCCACCGCACCTTGGTCTCCTACAGCAAGCCACACCTCATTTCCATCTGACGCAGCCTCCAGGAAGGTGGCCAGCAAGGGAACACATAGAGTCCCAAACCAGAAGGAACCACCAACCAGGCTGCAAACATCATCGTCAAGCCTTTGTGTCTCACACCCATAAGCAAGATTTGGGCCAGGTGTTTGAGGCATAACCTCGAGCACCTCGCTGACACCATCCATCATCGACATACCCATGGCGCACCTCACATAGCTGCTCCTGTGGCCTGCAACAGAAGAGGATGGGGAGCGGGGGAAATTGCCAGCTTCACTCCACTCGACAGACCCTCTCTGACCACCACGGTCCCCAGGAACCACTGCAACCTGCTCCCATGAATCACCGTCCTCGAGCAGGTCATGGGAACCCTGCCCCTCATTGGAAACTTCCATCAGCAAGTTCTCCCCCTCGTTGGTCTTCTCCAAGCCTACAACTTTATCATGCCCCTCCGATCGAATCGCCTCCAGATTGTTGAATACCTCGCTACCCCGATCCCCACCTACAAGAGAAATAGGGGAGGGGGGCTCGCCCATCGTAGACACCTAAGGCGTCGGCCCACCATCGGTAGGTAGCCCGACCGTCTCACCCTCTCTACAAGCGCTACTATCCTCGGGCAGCTCACGACCAAGGGCACCCTCCTCACACTCAGCAACCACTGCGATGGCAGATATGCTTGTGTCCACGGCCTTCTCCAGTGGTCACGATGTGGATAGAGGCCCAGAGTGCTCCCAGGATTCCTGAGCCACTTTGAGGCGTGCTCTGAAATCCGATATAGATTCCTTCGAAGGGGGTGGAGAGAGTAGCCAGAGAAGATTGGAAGGCATGATAGAGAGTCGACATAGGGCCACCTCACCCCACTATCACAAGTGTGCGGTGAGGGGGGAGCCCCCCCTCACCGGCCGCCACCCCTAGGGTAGGGTCGCCCTTGCGATCGCCTCAGAGGAGAGACGCTTCAGCTCCCACTCAGTCCGCTTCTATCCTGATTACTTGCTATTCACAGGATATGTATTGTGCATATATTGAATCAAAGAGATCAAACATGTAGAATTATATGCACTAGGAACATAAGTAAGATCATATAAACATAAATCTAAATTTTAGCTATAATGTTGTTCAAGCACCCGAATAACTTGAAAATTCAGATCTTCAGAAGATTCTCAATAAACTTCTTAATTCTGTAGTATTCAAGATACATTGATATCTATATCCATGTCATCATATAAATGTTTTTAGATCATAGTTGGAACATGAATTGAAGTATTCTATAAATTTAATTCAAGAACAATTCTTTTCATTTATTGTCATCTAGGGAGAAATCGAGAATATAAATTAAAACCATCTAATTGAGTACAATTGACTGAAATATTCTTTTACCCACTCACCCTAAGCTTTAAAATATCTTTAAAATGTATCCCATATATGAAAATCTTGAATCCATATCAAAACCATAGCAATCACCACTTTCTTCTTCCTTTGAACTCGGAAACCCTAGAATTGAAGATTAGGAGAGAAAGAGTGAGAAAAGGACGTGATTTGATATGATTTCAAATCCAATCAGGGGAGGGACGGAATCTTGACATTTGAGAGAAGATTCACCATGAAACTATATCCAAAGAAGCTAAACTTACATGATTTCATCATTCCTCAGATCGCAAAACCCTAGGTCAACATCTCCATCACTTTCTCCTCTCAAACCCTAACTCTCTCTCTCTCTCTAGGATTTCGTTTCTCTAGATTGAATCACACATTGTGAGAGATCCTTGTGTTTTAGGTTGACCATATAGAGCAATTGAGCTGCTTGGGTCAATTGCTCATTGACCCCTCACTAAACTTTTTCTTATTTCAGTAGATTTTTCTATCATAAAAAAGTTACTGTAATTCGTGTATTTTAGAAATCAAACCTGCTCCAAAAATTATGAAAATTTAGCATGTTGTGTATAAAGGAGTTACAAATCTTCATTTAAAATTTGAGATCATTTCAGGCTTCTACTAAATAATTAAAAATCGAATAGTGCACTACTATCCAGAATTCTGTAGAAATGTCAGTTGAAGAGTAAATGCCCCAGAACGGCCACGCTAGCTACCACGACCATGCTAATATGGACCCAGTATAGCCGTGCTACCTACCAAAGTCGTGGTGCATTGGTTTCATCATATTTGAGTATAAAAGTTGGTCAATAGTTCAATTCTTTCAAAGCGGTCGTGTGGCCTAGAATGCCCGTGCCACCAATGACCCACTACGGCCGTGATATCCTATCCTTCAACTACCATTTTAATTCTCCTTTGCATACCTCTCTCATTCCTCCCCAACATGATCCTATTTGGTGAAAACCCTAATTTCAGCTGACTAGGATTTATATTTTCTCAAACCCTAATTATACAAAGAGATAGCATACTTGTGGTTCTCATTAGGTTTAACAGATCATGATTCATATATCATCATTAATCATGTTTAAGTAATTATCAATCTAGTAAAGCTCATAATCATCCACATAAACCCTAACTTACTGATTAAGCTCAAATACGGTCCAAAACTTTAGGTTAGTGAGTTTCAAACACAAGTCGTGTGTAATAGACACATGTATTGTACACCAAAATTAATCCTTTTGCACACATGTTGTCATATAAAAAGTAAAAGCACTTCCCCATTTTTAGGAGATTCGAAAGATACCCCTTGGTCTTCCATGATATTCTTAATGGATGACTCCCATATAAGAGTATTAGGATTGAATAGTAAGAGAATTGTGCAATCCTCTAGCTTGGGTAGGATAGAAAAAAGTCCTCCAATATGACATGAGATGTACCTATCAGTCCCAAGACAATATGAGGTGAGGGGTTTTATGATAACAAGTGTTGAAGTTAGGATGATAGCTAGGGACAAGGCAACCAAATCAACACTAGTGATTTTGGCTAAGTAATCACCCATTTTTTTTATGAAAGTGGGATATGACTCTCCTCAGGGGAGGATTCATGAGAGATTTATTTAGGAAAAGGGAGAGACTAGGCATCAGGTGAGCAATCCAGGTTAAGGTATCCTATTTAAGTCTAGTGATTGTGATGGGTTAACCCTCTACCCTTCTAGGTGATCGTTGTTTGAAGGGGCTCCATGTTTGTTATGGTCCTTGATGGTGTCCTCAATACCACAACTCTTACTCAATTGATTATATACTTTCTTGAATC
The DNA here is from genome assembly GCA_963693085.1 of Alisma plantago-aquatica. Classification (NCBI taxonomy): domain Eukaryota; kingdom Viridiplantae; phylum Streptophyta; class Magnoliopsida; order Alismatales; family Alismataceae; genus Alisma; species Alisma plantago-aquatica. The sequence goes on along the minus strand of OY856409.1, from coordinate 1,336,099,524 downwards.
ACATCCCCCTTTTGGAGAAAGGTTCCATAGAGCCTCTCTTAGGGATTTAGGATCCATATCTTGATATGAAAGTATAGAGAGAATGGTGGTATAGTTTTAGGTTGTAGTCTAGGACTATACAAATATGAATGAGAAAGTAGTCTCATATTCCACTTCTAGGTCATGGTTCTAAATTGTTGGTTGGAAGACATGGATGGGACATGTACTTACTAGGTGGCATATTAGTAGAATTGAAAGATACATTAAGTTAGATGGAATGAAGTGTTTAAAAATGAGTTAGGAAGTTAATCATGAGTTGGAAGTTAGGTCCAAGATCAAGAATTGAGTAGCCTTATAGAATAACCATTAAGCTTGTCGTGAAAGGATCTTCAAGGAGGAAATTGTTAGTCCAACATGTAGGAATGATACAAATTTGAATATGACTTACAGATAGATTTTGTAGCTAAAATTGGATAGCCTTTCGGCATAAGGTTGGAGATCTAGAAGCAAGAGGTCAAGGCTTCTTGAAATAGCCTCCACAAATTGGGTCCCTCCAAAATCATTTATGATCATGAGTCAACTTTGAAAGTTTTGAATGGATTTCAATAGCCTTCTGATAGGTACCCAAGGTTTTAAATGTGAGTGTTGGCTTAAAAGAGGAGGCCACAATCAGGAAACCTTTCAGTGTGAATCAAGTCAACAGATTTTGGAAATGTTTCTAGATATCTTTTGAGGCCAATTTCAGCATCCTTTGGGTGCAAAGTAGAGTAATGAAAATACAAAGGTCAGCCTCTCAAGGATAAATGAGGTGTATGGGTAAATTTGGGCAGCCTAACTACGAGGTGTGGGCTTTAAAATTTTGGTAATCTAACCATATGGAATCTAGGTGGTCTGTCGGTATAGCGTAGGTTGGGAGATTGATCGGTCAAGTTGTCAACTTTGTTTGAAAAATTGCATTCAATATAGGATCAAATTGTTTATAGGTGATTGTTAAAGTGAAAAGATTATTTCAATGTCACAATTGTTATTGGAATGATTATTCAACTTAGAAAAGATTACAAGATTATTCAACTTTAAAATATTTTCCAACTTTTTAGAACATTGTTGAACCAAAAAATATTGTTCAAATTTAACAGATTATTCAAATTTTTGTAGAAGATAGTTCAACTTTGAAAAGAAATCTTTTTGATTGAAGATTGTTTATTGAAGATTGTTGATTGATGTTTGGATATTGAAGATTGTTGATTAACATTTGGATATTGAAGATTGTTGATTAAACATTATTCGTCTACACAAGAATATGTTGATAGAGTTTGAATGGTCTATGCAAGAAAATTCCAATATAAAAGTATGTAACAAATAATAACCTTAGAAACTTGAAAAGAAAACAACCCTAGAAACCTACAAAACAAGCCACATATTTGAGGTGCATGTATTTGAAGATCGAACTTCCTCATTTTAGCCCATGAGTTGGATGTGATTTATATCATCACTCGTTTTAGCATGACCTATATAGGAGGTTTTGGTCCTTCACTTCTGTATGTCATGATGACAATCATCGTGAGGGTAACCTAGGTTTCATCAAATATGTGTACTATTCCCAATACACACTGTGATAATGGTGGATGTAATCAATCACTAGTTCTAGGAGAGGGGTTGTTCATAAGGCCTTTATATGTCCATGATTGTGTTGTGATAATACCTTTACTAAAAACCACGTGCCTTATCCAGGTATCCATTGTGAGTGTTGGCACCCTTTACATAGACTCATTGAATTGTAGGTGTGTAAAGTGCAATTGGAATATTTTAAATTCTTAGGTGTAACCCCATGATAGAAAAAATGGTTGGTAGAGAACATGCATAAATCCTTATGTGTACATGCAATACCTTCCAAAGACAAAAAAACACATGCAATCATGAAATTTTTAGGAAAGAAAGTATCTTTCTCATATGAAAGACCTCTCTAATCCTTTTCAGATGATAATGTTAAACTGTAACCGCTATACATTGAATGACATTTGGAAAATAGTTTTACTAGAATAAGAATCATATATTCACTCAAGAAACTAAAAGAAAGGGGGGAGGTTGTCTCTCTGGCTTTAGGATAGTCAAAAGGGAAAAAGTAATATGGCAGATAGGGTATTATATGAAAATTTTAATTTTCTAGGGACTTGAGTGAAATATTTTGGAATAGGCAGAGGACCGCCACCTTTCCATGATAGGCATGTGCAAAATACATGGTTTAGTAATGTGGCACCTAGAGGGACATTGGGTTTCTTTGAGTGTACGTGGGTAGAGAAAAATGAGAACTCTTTATACAAATTTTTGGATTTTGTGGGAATCTTTTAGAGATATTTTGGATAAAAGTATTTAAGATTGTGGGACCAAGATATATGTGGAATCGATATCCAACAAAAATGAAGAAAGATAAGAAGCCAAAGCTTAAGGATTAATGTTTCTTTTTATTTAAAAATGTTTTATAAGATAATGGTAGTTAAAATCTGTAGGATTTAAAAATAAATGTTTTATTCAGGATGATCCCACTAAGAAATTTATGGGAAAAAGCACTGGAAATTGCACTTAAATTTAGAGAAAAATACCTTTTGCATAAAAACCTCTAAAAAGTGGAAAATGTATGGGATGAATGAATTAAATAGGTGAAAAAGGAGAAGAGGATGATGCTAGGGTTTGTTAACAATGGTGATGGTTGTGAAGGACATGGAATGGAGGAATAAGATCGAGGGAGGGCAACAACGACCACATGATGAGCCACCAAAACGATCACCGTAAGGAAACAAAATTGTGAGTTCACCTGATGCTATACTTGTGGTATCAAACACACTGACGAATGAGAACAAAAAAGCACTAGATAACATTAAAGACAACTCAAGAACACAACACCCTTCCTATAAAGATACAATTATCAACAACGGTAAACATGGAGATCCTTTGAAGCCTATGTCTACGAATTACCTAAAAGAATCAGATATTGTCATTGATCAAAGTGACCCAATACCGACCTTTGCTGTCTCAAATGAAAATATAGTGATGCTTCTTAAAACCTAGAGGAACTTTGTGGTGATCAAATTAAGATTTTTGTCAAATATCATGCTCTAGTTAATCAAATGTATAGACTCTGGAAACCAATTGAGAAATTCCAAGTTATTGACTTGTTTATGGCATATTACATTATTTAGTTCTCAAACTCTAAAGACTTCACTCGTGCCATGACAGGAGGGTGATGGATTATATTTGGGACCTACATACATGTTCAATCATGGTCATCAAATGTCCATCCTTCTGATTCGATACCACGGCGGCTGTTAGTGTGGGTTAGGATCTCAGATCTTACAATATTCCTTTATCAATCTATCCTACTGCAAGGAATTGGTAATGACGTCGGGAGAACCATTAATATTGACTCAGCCTGTGAGGAAGGTGATCAAGGGAAATTCGCACATATAGCAGTTGAAGTGAAAACTAATACCCCTTTACTACTGATTGTCATTGTCAATGGGGAGAAATTGAAGATCAAATATAAGAATATACTCCTAATATGTGTGGGATGTGGAAGAATTGGTCATGCTAATAGTGCATACCCCCATAAGCCTAAGGGAATGCCAAGTGAAAAAATATCTACAAGCACTGGAACCTCTACAAAGTTGCCCCCTTTCCAACTACATGTGTATGCTATGGACATATATGCCAAAATGAAGGAATGTCACTTGGCCCCTAAGAAGCCTGATACACATCCAAAAGATGCTAACCCTGAAGATCCTAAGTGTAACCACATTGAGGAAAATGAAGACAACCCTAAGGACTTAAATACTAGGGAGGAAGACAAATGTAAAATGACACAAAGAAATAAAAACACATGCGTAAAAATAAACACAGTGAAGGGAGTTAAGAAACCAATGCTAAGAGATCTAGGATCTACTATTAACTAACACTTTCATCACTTTGGACAAGGATGAAAGTCATTGAAGGCAGACAAACACAACATACCAACAACTAACAAGTAGTGGTGTATGGAAGCGGCCTGTCAGGTGACTCAAGGGGATCACCAGGGAGACAAGTTATCCTGAGGAACAAAGAAGTGGTCTACCAAAATAATCCAATTCTCATAGATCTTGATAGAGCTTGCAGGAAAGGAAAAATGAACTCTAAAGAACCATTCAATGATGGTTCATAGATTAATTCTTACATGAACATTCCATTAATTAAGACTATGATACAACTAGTGAAGACTTCATAGGGGCACAAGGCACTTCCACTCCATGTTTCTATTACCTCAATTTATTCCAAGATGAAAACTATCTATTAGAATATTTAAGGAGTTTGTTCTTAGGAAAAGATTTGAAAAATCAAGGAACTTCAAAGATTTTACAAACTTGATATCATGGTATTAGTAGTAGAACCTTGTTGTAGAAGTAACCATGCCACTGATATAATTAAGTATATGGGATTTGATTCCTCCCACAGGGTTGAGGCTATAGGATTATTAGGTGGTATTAGGATTTTTTAGAATCAGAATCAATGCAAACTTGAAATCCTACAAAACCATTGCCAGTCTATTAACTTTTAAAGAAAACAACATTTTTTTATTACCTATGTGTATGGTAACCCACATCTGGGAAGAAGGGAACCTCTATAAAGAAGATTGATCGATATTAGTCATACTTTCCACATCCTTGGGAAGTTCTCAGTGACTTTAACACTGTGTTAAGTACCTCCCAAAAAAGTGGCAGTAAGTATTTTGATAGCATGGCTAGTAGGAGTTTCAATGATTTCCTCCTTGATTGTGGTCTTCTTGATACTAAAATTGAAGGGCGGCATTTTACTTTTAAGAATAAACACCTCCTGGAGAAACTTGATCATATCCTTGTGAATGACTTCTGGATCCAACACTTCTCTACATCTAAATCAGTGATCATGCCACACATAGTATCTGACCACAATCCAATTCTCCTAGAAGCACATTATGTAGGACAGAGCCATCAAAACACATTTAGAACCAAAGCCAGCTGGAAGCTAAAGCCAAGTTTCAATAATCATCTTCAACTACACTAAGATAACAAGCATAGAATAGATGATGCAATAAAATCCTTCCAAACCTCAACACTAAAGTGGGAAGCAAATTCAAATCGAAAACACCACAGAGAGAAATAAAAAATTCTACACCAAATCAATGAAGCACATGTACAATTAGTCTGCCACTTTAATACTAATAGTGATTTTAACATCACTACATTGCAAGAGAAATATAATTCCATATACCTTCATGAAGAACTAGATTTGAGGAAGAACAAACACATTAGATGGATAAAATGGTGAGATGAAAATACAAAGTTTTTCCAATATTACTTTCATGACAAGTGCAATCACAATAAAATTTCACATATCAAAGATGATGTTGGAAATTGTATCACCAATCTAACCCAACTCCAATCTCTCATCCTCAACTACTTCAAGAATCTCACTGCAAGTACTATATCGCCAAGGCCTGAATCAAATATCAACTACCTGGGATTGTTTGTAGGCCCACCGCCGAGTTCTATGTTGAAGCTTACCATGCCTCCCTCATATAATGAAATCAAGGAAATCACCTTCAAGCTTCCTCACTCTGAAGCTCTAGGCCCCGATGGAATTCATAAAACTTTTTTTTGACAAAGTTGGAGTCATTTTGGTCTCAGTCATTACAACGGTTAAAAAGGCTTTTAGCCTGGGTACCATTGATGTTTGCATTGCATATGCCCACCTGGTACTTATACCAAAAATCAAAATTCCACAAAGTTGAGGCAACCTCATCCCATCTCCCTTAACAGCTCATGCTTCAAAATCATCTCTAAATTGATTTTTGAGTGCATTAAGCCCTTCCTTAGTTTGATATCTCCTAACAAGTCTAGTTTTGTACCAGTTAGGATAATAAGTGATAAAAAAAATTCTTGTCCAACAAGTTATACATTCTACACACTGTAAAAAAGGGTAACAAGAAACTCATGGTTATAAAAATTGACCTATAAAAGGCCTTCAACAAAATGACCAGGTCTTTTATCCTGGACACCTTGAACAAAATGGGACTCCCCCTAGTCTATATCAACATCTTTATGAGCATAGTCACCACATCTGATACTTACATTCTCTGGAAGAGGAAACCCCTTGAAACTTTTAAGACTAAATAGGGGGTCTGCCAAGGGGAACCTATCTGTCTGTATGTCTTTATTCTCTGTATAGAGCATCTAATTAAAGATTTCATTAAAACCATCAAAAAAGGCAATTTGAAGCCAATACAACTATACAAAGAGGTACTCCTCTCACACATGTCTATTTTCCTATGACATCATCCTCCTATCTAAAGAAACTAAAACACAAGCTACCAATGTAATGAAACTGCAAATTGACTTTGTCGTAGTCTCTAGTCAATTAATATCCAAGGAGAAATCATGATTTTTCATATCCTCCAACACATCCACAATTGATAAACGAAGGATCAACATCAAGATGGGTATCCCTTATATTGATGGCTTCGGCCGTTATCTAGGGTCCTCATTTTGCATCATTGTGTCAACGAATCAATACATGTCGCTATTGTAAATATACATTAAGCCTAGAATGAATAGTTGGTTTATCTTGTAGGAAGGATTACCTTAGGAAACTCAACACTACATGCTATCATGACCTACACCATGTAATCGGTAAAATTCTCCATTGCTCTATGTGACAAAATAAATTACCACCTCAAAAGATTCATATGGTCTAGAAAAAGTGAATCTACAAAGCTATCTTTAGTCTCATGGAGGAAAGTGAAGTCAAGAAAGATGTTTGTGGGCTGGGTATTAAGGATACTAGGGACCATATCGTCGCTTGTGATGAAGACTGTTTGGTTTGATTTGAACAATGAAAACAAGCCATGGGTAACCATCCTGAAACAAAAATATGAAATGAAGTCTATATCTTCCACGAAGCCATGTTTTGCAGTGTGGGGATTCATGAGGAAATACCTTCAGGCCATCACAACTAAATGCTACAAAAGTATCAATAATGGAGAGCATATAAATGCATGGAAGGATGGGTGGACTGGTGGCTCATCCCAGGTGTAGGTTGACTCCTATCTCAACATCCTGACCAGATGAATTGATCTTAAGGTGTCATTTATGATCATATTGGGAGTTTGTTCATGCATGATTCCCATGGTCAACACGGAAGACCATTTACTATACCCCAGTACTACATCAAAACTCTTCAAATGATCAATGGATGTGGCCACATGACACAAGTGGTGAAATGACAACTACATCTATGTAAAGAAGACTATGTTTGTCCAAGGGAACACCAGTTAATGGCAGTTAGAAAGCAATTTGGTCCTTATATATACCATGAAGGATCCACATCTTCATGTGGATTCTTCAACACGGTGGCCTTCTTACAAATTCCAAAAATATGAGAAGACATATAACAACCGTGGCCTCCTTCCCTATCTGTGGATTTCCATATGACACCCTCTTACATAGTATGAGGGATTGCCCTCTGAGCAAGCCAGTATGGTCAACTTTAAACCTCTACCACAACATGGAGTATGCCCCTATTGATGCATCACTGAAAGCTGATCACTGATAGCCAATCATGGGACCTGCCTAACTTGACCACCATAGATGTCACTTGTTGGTATATATGGAAAGTCAGAAATTACTTCACTCATACCGGGTACCTAGCGCCATTGGAATCCATCATTTGTTTTGTTAAATCTTGGTCTGATCGAGCCTACATCTTCCTCAAAATACCACAACACAATGTAGTTCCACTACAACATGTGGAACATTCCCCAACTTAGTGAGATCTTCATTTTTGTTGATGTTTCATTCAAGAAGGACAATAGAGTTGTAGACATTGCCATTCCTGTTGTGAACAAATCAGGTAGTTATGTCATGGTTTGCAACCTCAAAGCTTTGGCGAGAAATGCACTTGAAGTATAAATCAATGAAATCTTTGAAGCACAATGTCTTTGCATTTCTAAAGGATGGACATTAGGTTGCATTATCTCACATTCTCTTCAGGAGGTTTCCATGGTTATTTCAGTGAGAAACACGACTCACAAACATTTACTGTTCATCAAACGATTTCAAAGACTCCTTTCTACTACACCAAATATCTCTCTCTCTTTTATATTCCTAGCCAGTTTAACAAAGTAGTTGATTCTTTGGCTAAACATGACATAAGTACATATCATGTTGTTTCATTTGGTAGTTTAGGGCCTTCCTGGTTGCAACATAGTATGAACATTTGTTAGAATGAACAGTTTCCTACAATATAGAGTAGGGTGAATGATAATTAACTCTCTTGTTTTTTACAGAAAGAATAGATGAAAATATGAAAAAAAATGGAATAAATGAAATGAAACTCCATTATTAGCCAGAGAGTTGATCAAATCTTGGATGTTGAATTAATGACCAAAAATGGGGTGTCAGTAGTGGGGTTTTATATTATACATGAAAAACAAGCCCAAAAGTTCCCAATATCATATTTGGGTTTTGCTTTGGACTACAAATATGTATATCAAATTAGGTCCCCATATGCTTCATGAATAAATGTGAATTGAAGAACAAAGTCCATATTTCATTTGAATATAAAAATTTAATGTAAGGTGATAGAAACTAAAAATCACTATTAGCATTCATAGGTGTCAATTCATAGTAATATCCTAAGAATTTGATAAATCTACAAAGATGGGATTGTTAATATTGAAATAATAAAGAAAAAAAATGAGTTGTTCAGGTTGTCTTTCATTCAAGAACATCCAAATTTGTTTTTTGGAAAATCATCTAGGCCTAGAAAAAATAGACAATTAAAGTAAGGTGTAAAGTTTCTATTTTGAATTCAGAAGATGAGGACGAATAAGTAAATCAAGTACGAAATAATCTCCAAAATAAGTAAAACATTCATCAAACTAAGTTATGATGAAAAACAACAAAAAGAAATTAGAAAGTACAAAATAACATAAGAACTATAATAAATGATACTAAATGTATACTAAAATTACAAACTATATGCCCTCCCCTCAAGATTGAAATCGACAGTGACCTTCTTTTAGAGCCCAAACATAGATATTGTGACATAGTACCTCATTGTGGCAGTGGCTATTATTTTGGATGGTTAAAGGTCTGACTAATAAGTATAATTAATGGCATACTAATAGCACCATGTGTGGTCCATACTGCATGGCACATTTATGTAGGGTAATCCTCCAAGTCTTTATAATTATGATAGTGTGTACTTAGATTAAAAGTTACATAATCATTGCTAAGATGAAACTTTCTTGACAAATAGACCAACCAACATTTGATGAAGAGTACATTTGGTACTGAAAAACTTCCAAAGACTTCTTAAAGTAGACACCATGTTTACAATGTACATGACATGTAAGAAATTACATTCTGCCATCTATTTTAGAAAATATAGATTATGGTGTATATTTAATTTTACAAGTAATGTACTTCTTAGTCAAGTAAATTCCTATTTGTCTGGAAATCAAACATTCTATGTCTAGGTAGACATACTAGGTGATTTCTTACCATCTTGAAGCATCATGTTTGAATAAATACTACATGTTGTGTACTTCTAGGTACACATCACATTTTTGCAAAGTCCCAAACATTTACATATTGTGCACAAAGGGGTACATACTTTATAGGTGGTTGATATAGTTATAGAGTTTTCTTATCAACAACTCCAACACATTATATCATGGCTATGGATTAGAAAATCACAAGTTCTATAATGATAGAAGCTTAATTACTATAAAACATCAATTAAATGAACTGGAACAACTAAATTAGTCCTAATCTAATACACTTTGTGACGTGGAGATGACTCCCATGAAGGCACTCTATTTATATTATAGCCACACTCTTCATTCACTTCAAGGGTATTTTGAAGGGAACACCCACTTAAGTTGGGTTCTGGTTGGCTGGGAATTAATCTGAGTTGCATCTTTGATAAAGAGGAAAGCTTGTTTTGCAATTTGTTTTTCCAACATCCTAGAAAGATTAACTATTATATCCACTTTTTTGTAGAGATTATGGAATGTGTATTTCACGACCTATAATTCTAGAAAAAAGTTCTTATCTTTTATAGCTTGCATGAAGAAGGTCTTCAACAAGGACTTGAGTTCAAATTTTTTTATATTGTTTTGTCAAGGTGTCGGAGTTGTGATTTGAGTTTTTTTTTTACCCGAGAGGTGGTCTATTCCCTTCCTGTTTATTTAATTGATGCTTCTTTTGGGCCAGTTGTTGAAGTATAATTTGTTCATTATTGTTGTGGCTAGAAAGTTAGTATTCTCTATCCACCTTGGGTTGTAGATTGAGAAAGGTATTGCTACTTGTTGCCATAGTTCCCAACATAGTTGCACTACTCTGTGGTTGGATTGTGAGATTGACATGATGAAGCTATGTGTCAAGATCCTCCACACACTTCACATATCATATTAGTAGCATTCACTGAATGAGTTGACAACTTATCAAGCATCTATATAACTAGGTCACATTTGTTTGAACATGTCAACTGAACTGACTTAATGCCTTCCTCCTATCTATATTTTAGGAGGATTTTTTATGATGATGATGACGAAGAACCCCTTTTTATTCCAATTGTCAATTATTCAAGTCTATATCCTCAATTATGTGATATGATTCCTTAGGTATCTTATCCATAATGGATAAATTGTTGTAAAAGGTTTGTATCAACAACCACTTATCAAGCTCATGGTGTGGGTATAAACAGTGAAGGTCCTTGAACCTCTTTCTTAAATCATAGAGGATTTATCCATCCTTCTAGATAAAATTTTGTAAACTATTTCCTCAACTGGGTAGTATCTCTCACATGGAGAATACTTAGTAAGAAAAATCTTCAAAAGCTCTCCCTGGTTACTAATGGAGTTCACTAGTAGTGAATACATTGATGACTAGGCTCAATACCTCAATGTGAAAGGAAACATTGAAAGGAGGACCCAATATATAGGAATGCTAATTATCTTGAATGTGTTTAAATATTGTAAAAACTCCACAACATGGATATTGGGATCTTACAAGGTGGTTCCTTCAAAGAGATTGTGATTCAACATTTGTGTGATTTTGAGATAGTTAAAGAAATCATTGGTTGCAATTATTGGGAAGTTTATCATTCCATTTGAATTAGTTTATACTGACACAATAATATCTTTCATCATTGGTGTAGATGATTCTCATTGGTTAAAATTTGGTGCTTAAAATAACACAAGCAAATAACCACTCCTTACATCATGTAGGTCACTAAGGGTCCCTTTGATCTTAACATCAAACACAAGTGGGATCCCTAGACCAGAGCTTTAGGTGTATGGCATGCATAAGAGGACATCTCACTCAAATGAAAAGAAAATCATAATTCATGGGTAAGAAGTGAAATGAAATGAATGGTTAGGACTAAACACATTTTCATGTATTTGAGGACTGGTAGATAAATATTTACTTTAACAACTAGTAAGTTCATCAAACCATTCAAATTAGTTGCTACTGGCACACCAATATCTTTCAACAAGCAGTCTTTGACCGTCATTGGTGTATATGATTCTCCTTGCATTGTGTAGGGAATTAAGGATGTTGTTGATCTTAAGATCAAACACATGTTGGATTTCTAGACTGGTGCTTTTAGTGCATGGCATGCATAGGAGGAAGTTTCACTCAAATGAAAAGCAAACTAGAATTTGCAGATTAGAATTGGAATGAAATGCATGGATAGTGAATAAACACAATGAATGTGTGGATTACAGATATGAAAAATATATTAAAATTTAATGGAGATAATGACATGAATGAATGACCTAGGATTGATTTCTCACTAGAGTTCCATAAAGAATAAGAAGTTCCCAATAATGATGACAAACACATTTTACAATATAATTTGTTTAAAAAATATACTTGTGAGTCAACTCGTTCAACCCACAAGTATACATGATCAAAGTATATAAGTTCATCTCACAAGGTACTTTTGTTGTGACCCACTATAACTATTGTTTTTCAACAATCGAGGAAACCTTAACAAGGATACGCTTCATATTTAACCAAAGGAATAACTATAGAAATAAGCTACCACTACATTAATCATCAATCACTTTGAAATCAGTTATTAATTTTAAGAGATAGATCTTATACTTAGTGTCCATGTTGATAAGTGTCATACTCAAACTTGAATTTCCAATTTTACCTCCTGGTAGATGTAGTGAGAGTTGTATCAGGGAGTTCCAATAATTGCTTTCATGGCCATGTAAGTATTAATGAAGTTTCTCATCATCATTTGAATCTTACATAACTAACCTATATGAAATATTGACTTCTATGTCAACCAATGTCAAGACTAGGAGTATCTCTAGATGCATAATGTAAATATTCAACTTTAAGGCAAGTTGATGATCAATCTCTTATCACAATTTCCCCCAAGCTAACTTCATAGATTGTAATGAACTATTGTATCAAGACAAAAGAAGAGATTAAATATGTAGTCATAGCACTATCTACATGCAGAACAACTCATTGAACCCCATAACTTATTGTATCTTTTTGTTAACTCAAAGATCAATATTTATGAGGTCATGGATTTATCATAGAATAGGGTTGCACTTAAAGGATGCTCCAGAGGATGGGGTGTTTCACTTTGTCCCAATTTGTGATATTGATTAGAACTCCATTTTATAAAATTCCTTCATAATGCAAATGATGTCACCATTGGTGAGCCCGATGTACACACAAACTTCTTGAGTGTGAGTATGTACTCTATGTGTGGGTATGTATGCTCATAGATCCAATCATATGATTATTGTAATGGCATATCTTGTAAATGATTCCAATTTATTCTATTTTGTTCAGTTTTGAGATAATGATGTAACATAACAAATGACTAAAGAAAGATGTTACTCAATGATGTACGTCTTCAGGTTGAGGACCTGAACAATGAGATCAGGCAAATGCCAAGAGTATATACATTCTTGTTATGTCCCTAGTTGGATGTTATTGTAGAAGGCTGATAGACAACAATAACACATAAGACTAGAATGTGTGTTGGTTGGTGATAGAATCTCATTTCGTCATGATATGTGATATCAAACTATTCACATAGCTACTTGTTGGAGAGTAGTGTACCGCATAGACCCACCTTGAGAGTGGTGCATGGAAACCAAGATTGGTAGTCAGAATCATCTCTCATAGTGATAATCATCTCTCATAATGATAGTGGTGATTGTGGTTCTTAGAACTAAAATCATAACACTGACACATGTTGATCGATGTACTTTGACATAATCCATCATAACCCTAAATAAGGGTTACCATAAAGGTGATGCTCGAATGCATTGTGACACATGGGGATGATTGTTAGTGATGTAGATGGGATTTGTCCCTTCTATAGGAGTTTGATATCCTAGCCACTTAATAAGAGAGATTGAGAAATGCATGGCCATGATCATGTGAGTCAATATGTGATATTGAGCTTACATATATCTCAGACAGTTTTCTCTAGTTCAAGGAACATGGATTGAATGTTGAAGAGTATGACAATTTCATGCTTCGAGTTCAATCTAGATACCAGGAATAAAGGAACTATACGATCATTATAACACCAATCACAGATTGTAGGTTGAAGTTGTTCTCCAACTTTTCAATTACTTAGATAGCAAAGATGTCTTTCTAGATACCACACATTGCTTGTGATCTCATTTATTGGTTATGGATATTCACTACCAATGTAACTTGACGTATAGGGTCACACTCATATGATACACATGGAATAGGAGTTTATTCATGAATGATGTTCACTTGATTAATAAAGTGTTTAGTTATTTAATTTAAACAACAATGATTGAAAATTGATTGATAGAACTTTGAACTGACTGATTCAAGTGTTGAACCAATCGATTCAAGTATCAGGTCAATTTGAACCAACATTGGCATCAGAACTCCAAAATGACCGATTTAGTAAGTGAGATGATTGACTTAGATCTATTAACCGATCAGTTCAGGTTGTGAATTGGTTGTCTGTTGATCAATATGATTGGATCAAGGATTGATGTTGATGTCATGGTGTGCATTAATGGGATATTAAATGCCAATACAATTGCAAATAGGAAATATAATGAAACGACGGATTCAAGGGTTGAAGCGATTGTCTCATGTTTGAACTAACCAGTTCATGGTTTGCATGTTTCAGAAAATTCATGAAATTTTGTCCTTTTGCCTACCACTTAGACTAGAAATCATGGCCCTGACCCTCCTATAAATAGAGGGGTATTCGAGGCTTTCTGGAGGCACAAAAATAAGATTTGATAATTAATGTCTTCTTAGAGTTGTAGTAATGTGAAAACCCAAACAACTTCTACCATCAAAGGGAGGAACAATAAGGGAGAGCAAGTCAACACTAGCACATTGAATAGAAAGGGAAACTCCTTCATGTCCATTCTAAAAGAATGACATGAATTTTATGGTCTGTGTGGTCTACTACAGAGGCAAGGAGGCCTTTGCAATCCTCTAGGAGGCCGCAAATAACATCCATCTATGGTGATCAACCAGGAGGCTATTGTCGACGTCGTCCAGGTGCAACTTGAAGCACGTTGTAGTAAGGGATAGTTTTTGGACTTGATCTAGGACCAGATATAAACCTTGCAACCTTTCCTTCCCAATTCATATATATTAACACGGTCTATTGTCAAAGAGGAATATGACATTAAAATTTTTGTTTCCACCGGTGTGTCTCATGGCATATTTTCCTACACTGGTATCAGAGTCATGCCAATTTATTATATTTTGGGATTTAAATTGATATGATTGGATTTTGATTTTGTCATTTATTTATTACTTACAATGCAATATTTAAATGATTAATGTGCATACCTGATTAAATACCACATTTGATCCCTATATATATGATATGACATACATATATATGCAATTTATGCACATCACCCTAAAATTGGTTTTGATGGTGGATGTTAGCATGATTATGGATAATAACCCTAGATCTTTATGTGTGATTGGATGGTTGTTATTCCTATGTATATCTCAGTTTGCATATTGAGCCTCTATCTTCTCTTCCATATGTAAAATTCCTTTCCATGCTCCCCTGGAATGTAACTTGAGGTTTCCCTATTACCATTTAATATGTATGATAGGATTAGGATAGTTTGAATTCCTATTATGGAAAAGAAGACGTTCTGCACCAGACAAACCAGTCAGCTAGAGGACTGAGGAAACCTGACGATAGTACGATTCAAACTGATCAATTGGTGGTGCAACCGATCTGCTGGAGGGTCCAGACATCACTTGGACCAAAGACCAGACAATCGATCTAAGAGACCAAGTGACTGATCAGGAGGTCAACTGATCGGTTCAAGAGTTGAACTGATCGACCCAGACTAGTTCCAACACTAATTTTCATCAACAACAGGTTGTTGCATATGATGTAAACCTTAGGTGGTAGTAATTCATTGTGGCTCCAAGGAATCACAATAGTATGGATATAACCATTGCTAGTGTTTTTTAATTTCATGTTTTGTTTGTGGATATAGTATGTATATGATACATATAAGTATGTGGTGATTGGAAATGTATATGTATTTATATAAATATAAAATCCCTCAATCAAACATATTAAGGCTTAGATGCTTTCCATAAGAAACACACATGAAATTTTGATCAATTAAGCGTGGGCATGCCAAGCATGGTGTGTTGTCCATCTCGTAGAAGTGTGTTGGTAGTTATGTGGGCCTTCCAAGCAGGGTGCATTACAATCTTGTTTGCTTTTGGGTCAAATTTAATCAGGTTATCTTAATGAGATTAAGTACCTAGAAGCATGCAGATGACTATGGCAAATAGTTATGTATACCATCTATCCAAGAATTGTGTAAGATGCAATTGGAAAAAAAATTACCTACCTTAATGATTGATTGTGGACGATGTTGTTGGCCAGTAATAACTTAATTGTTTTGGGTATTGGCTCACTAGAAGGTTGTACACTGTAATGTTTCAAATTGATATGTGAGGTCTATCAATTTGAAAAAAAAATAGTGGAAGCAATAGTTAGTTAAAATCCTAATTAAGCATTGTCAAGTTTTATTTTAATCAGAAGTATTTTGACAAGTTGCAAAATTTTCTTGTAGAATCAAATGGCAACCAATGACATGTTTTCCTTGTGATCAGTCCTTCAGAAGGATAAGTTGAATGGGAATCATTTTCATGACTGGTTCAAGATGTTGAGAATTGTTCTCACACAGGAGATCAAGCTCTATGTCCTAGAGACACTAGATCCAGATGAACATGCTCCCATTATGCCTAAGGCTAACATGGATGCTTACAAGAAGCACTCTGAAGGCGTCGTTATGTCAAGTGCCTAATGTTGTGCTAAATGAACTATGAGTTCCAGAGACAACATGAGAAAATGGATGTTATTAAGATGGTAACACATATTAAGAAAATGTATCAAGACCAGGAAAGACAAGATAGTTATGATGTCTCTAAGGTGATATTCAATTGCAAGATGGTGGAAGGATATCCAGTAGGTCCCCATGTGCTCAAGCTTATTGGGTATGTGGAGAACCTTGCTAGACTGGAATTTCCCTTGGGTAAAGAGTTGGCCACTGATGTGATTTTGTAGTCACTACTAGAGCCATACAGTCAGCTTGTCATGAACTATAACATGAATGATTTTGACAAGCTGTTGTCAGAATTACTTGGCATGTTGAGAACAGTTGAAACACATATGAAAAAAGACAAGCCCAAGTTTTTGATGATGATCAACAGAGGAAAGGGGAAGTCAAAGGGCAAAGGCAAATCTAGAAGAGTTCTAAAGATAGCCTGAAGCCCATGTCTTCTACACTCAAAGCAAAGGGAGGAGTGAATAAGGGAGGCAATTGTCACCACTGTCACCATCATGGACATTGGAAGAGGAATTGCCCACTCTACCTAGAGGAACCGAGGAAGAAGAATGAGGGAATAGATATCTCCACTTTAGGTATATACGTTACTTAGAGATAATTTATCTACTTCTTCGTCATGGGTACTAGATACCGGATGTGGATATCATATATGTTTGAATATGCAGGATTTGAAAAGTAGTAAGCCTTTAACAAAGGGTGAGGTCCAACTGTGTGTTGCAAATGGAGCAAGAGTAGTTGCCACTACAGTTGGAACCTATAATTTATCTCTGCCCACAAGGCTTGTATTTGAGTTAAGGAATGGCTACTTTGTATCTTCCATAAATAGGAACATTATTTCTACATCTTGTATGGAAAAGGATGGATATGGATTTCATATAAAGAATGGCCAATGTTCTATTTCAAAAGATGAGATCTTTTATGGCAATGCCCCAATATCTTATGGTCTTTATTTGTTGGATATAAAGACAAATGTTTAGTACGTATATACTAAAAGATCAAAACTTGATAACTCAAAGAAAACATATCTTTGACGTTGTCCTCTAGGTTACGTCACTGAGAATCACATATCTAGGATCCATTAAGATGGTTATCTATACTCTTTTGATTTCAAATCAATAGAGACTTGTGAGTCATGTTTGTTAGGCAAGATGACAAAGACTCCCTTCACTGGTAACAGTGAGAGGGCTAGTGATCTATTAGGACTCATACATATGAATGTATATGTTCCTTTTAGAACTAATGCTAGAGGTGGTTATTAGCACTTTATTACCATTACTGATGACTTTCATAGGTATGGTTATCTTTACTTGATGAAACATAAGTCAGAAACTCTTGAAAAGTTCAAGGATTTCATGAATGAAGTACAAAACCAACTTGGTAAAAATATTAAGGCACTTCATTTTGATTGAGGTAGAGAATAATTAAGAGTTTGAGGACCTTTTGTGAGACTATGGTATTGTATCACATTGGACTCCACCTAGAACACCACAACATAATGGTGTAGCAGAAATAAGGAATCACACATTGCTAGATATTGTGTGATCAATGATGAGTTTTTCTAATCTTCTGACTTCCTTCTGGGCTTATGCTCTTGAAACCACCGTGTTTACAATAAAACATGTACCACTAAACTGGTATAAAGGATACCATATGAGATATGATATGGAAGCGTCCCAATGTGTCTTTTATAAAGGTTTGGGGTTGTGAAGCTTATGTGAGAAAGTAGTTTTCCAAAAAGCTTGGTCCCAAATAAGATAAATCTTATTTTGTTGGATATCCTAGGGAAACCAAAGGATATTACTTTTATAATCCATCTGACTACAAAGTGTTTGTTGCTAGGGATGCTTTATTCCTAGAAAAGGAATTCATTTCCAAAGGAATCAATGGGAGGAAAGTAGAACTTGAAGAGGTTCAAGACCAACAAGAGAATATTGAACCTATAGAGGTGTAAGAGGAAAATAGAGGGTCACAAACCATTTTGGAATCTCAATTTCCTCATGTAACACAAGAAACTTGCAGATCTAGTTGGATACACCCTGAGCTAGATATATTTGGTCATCTTGTTACTCAATAAGGCAATGAATTGGTCATTGATGATGAGCCAACTACCTACCTAGAAGTTGTTAAGGGTCCAAAGTATGAGAAATGTCATGAGTTTATGAGATCTGAGATGTAATCCATGTACACCAACAATGTATGGACCATAGTGGATCCACCTGAAGGGGAAAAATCCATAGGGTGCAAGTGGGTCTTCTAGGAGAAGACAAACATGGATGGTAATATACAAAATTACAAAGGTAAATTGGTTGCAAAGGATTTCAGGAAATTTCAAGGTGTTGACTATGATGAAACCTTTTCTCCAATTGCCATGGTTAAATTCATCAGGATCATTCTTGCCATTGCATCTTATCATGACTATGAGATTTGACAAATGTATGTTAAAATCACATTCTTTGATGGGAATCTTCTTGAGGATGTGTACATGACACAACCCAGGGATTTTATAAATCTAAAGGATGCAAATAAAGTTTGTAAGATACAAAGGTCAACCTATGGATTGAAGCAAGCATCTCGGAGTTGGAATCTTTGATTTGAAAAAACAGTCAAAGAGTTTGACTTTAGTCAAAATGAAGATGAACCATGTGTTTAAAAGAAGGTTAGTGGGAGCATGATTGTATTCCTCATATTGTATGTGGATGACATACTATTGATGGGGAACGACATCCCTACTTTACATATGGTAAAGACCTGGCTGGGAAATACATTCTCTATGAAGGACTTAGGCGTAGCATCCTATATCTTAGGAATCAAGATCTATAGAGATACATTGAGAAACTTTTAAAGAGATTCAAAATGGAGAATTTGAAGATAGTAAACTTAACTGTGTCTCATTATGTTACTATCTCCATAGTGCAATGTCCCAATTCTTGTGAAGAAAGGGAGCACATGAGTAAGATTCCATATACATTTGCAATTGGATCTATCATGTATATAATGTTATGTACTCATCTAGATGTCTTGTATGCCTTGAGCATGGCAAGAAGATATCATTTAGATCCTAGTGAAGCTCACTGGACTTCTACGAAGAACATCCTCAAGTACTTGAAAAGAACTAAGGATCAGTTCCTTGTCTATGATGGTGAGGAAGATTTTGGTGGTAAAATGTTACACTGATGTAAGCTTCCAAACTGACAATGATGACTATAGATCACAATCTTGATTTGTGCTTTGCCTAAACAATAGAGTAGTAAGTTGGAAGAGTTCCAAGAAAGAGACAGTTGCTAATTCTACATTAGAGGCCGAGTATATTGCTACATTCAATGCAACAAAGGAGGTTGTTTGGATCAATAAGTTCATTTCAATACTTGTGGTGGTTCCAAGCATTAGTGATGCAATATAGATATATTGTGACAACAATGGAGTTATTGCACAAGCTAAGTAACCCAGATCACATCAATGTTCCAAGCACATACAATGGTGGTTCCATCTCATGCGAGAGATCATACATCAAGGAGTGTGAAGATTTGCATAGTACTAACTGAAAGCAATAAGGTTGACCCCTTGAAAAAAGCACTTTCGCAATAGAAGCATGAAGGTCATTTTAGATCACTTGGGACTAAGTTCATGGGTGATTGTCTCTAAGTGAAAGTGGGAATATGTTGGTATATATGCCCAAATAACCAATCATATGATGATTGTAATTGCATATCTTGTAAATGATTTGATTAATAATAAAGGCAATCTTCCAGTTTATTCTCTTTTATTCAGTTATGAGATAATGATCTAACATAATAAATGTCAAAAGAATGATGTTACTCAATGATGTATGTCTTCAAGTTGAGAACTTGAACAATAAGATCATATGGATGTCAAGAGTACATACATTCTTGTTATGTCCCTAATCAGGTGTTATGGTGGAAGGTTGATAGACAGCAATAACACATAAGACTAGAATGTGTGCTGGTTGATGATAGAATCTCATTAAGTCATTATATGTGATGAAAAATCAAACACATAGATATTTGTTGGAGAATAATGTATCAGACAGACCCACCTTGAAAGTGATGCATGGAAACCATGATTTGTAGTTAGAATCATCTCTCACAGTGATAGTGGTAATTATGGTTCTTAGATTTGAAATCACTACACTCATCACATGTTGTTCAATGTACTTTGACATTATCCGCCGTAACCTTGAATAAGGGTTACCATAAAGATGGTTCTCAAGTGCATTGTGACACATGGGGATGAATGTGAGTTATGTAGATGGGATTTGTCCCTCCTATAGGAGTTTGATATCCTGGTCACTTGATAAGTGAGACTAAGAAATGTGTGTCCATGCTCAAGTGAGTCAATATGTGATATTGAGCTTGCATATATCTTAGATAGTCTGCTCTAGTTCAAGGAACATGGATTTAACATTAAAGAGGATGACTATTTCATGCCTCGAGTTCAATCTGGATATCAATGATAAAGGAACTATACGATCACTATAATCGATCACATATTGTAGGTAGAAGTTGTTCTCCAACTTTCCAATAACTTAGGTAGCAATGATGTCTTGTTAGATGTCACTCATTGCTTGTGATTCCATAAATTGGTTATGGACATTCACTATTTGGTTGATCAATACAATTGGATCAAGGATTTTTGCCGACGCCATGTTGTGAATTAATTGTATATTAAATGCCAATACAATTACGAATAGGAAACATAGTGAAACAACTAATTCAAGGGTTGAACCGATCTTCTCATGTGTGAACCGACCGGTTCATGGTTTGCATGTTCCAGAAAATTTATGAAATTCTGTCCTTTTGATTCCCGCTTAGACTATAACTCTTGACCCTAACCCTCCTATGAATAGAGGGGTAGTCGAGGCTTTCTAGAGAAACAACAATAATATCTAACAATTGTTGTCTTCTTACAGTTATGGTAACGTGAGAATACGAGCAAGTTCTACCTGTCAAAGGGTGGAACATCAAGGGAGAGACAATTGGGAGAGCAAGTTGATGCTAGCACATTAACTAGAAAGGACAAATCCATCATGTCCATTCCAAAATAAAGATAGGAGTCATGGTGGTCTGTGTGGACTATTAAAAAGGTGAGGAGGCCTTTGCCACCCACTAGGAGGATGCAGTCAACCTCCGTTTGTGGTGATCAACTAGGAGGTTTTTTTCGACGCTGTCCAGGTGCAACTTGAAGCACACTACAACAAGGGATAGACATTAGACTTGGTCCAGGACCAGGTATAAACCTTTCAACCTTTCCATCCTAGTTCATAGTTGTTGACGCGGTCTATTGTCAAAGGGGAATACGGAAATAAAATGTTTGTATCTGTAGTCGTATCTGATGCCATATTTGTCTACACTATGTCCAACATGTTGAAAAGAATGAATATGAATGTTTTGCCTTCTTGCTAGGGTTTCTCTTTACTTTCATAGTAGAAAGGTATTCATATCAACTATGAAAGTTATATCCACACACCACGATTACCATTGATCATGATATTAGGGCATAAGTATAGAGTTAAACATAATTCAAAGAACACCCTTAACTCTTTTTTTTCTTTCAAACTCTTTGTTCTCCCATTCATTCACATAAACTAACTATATAAGGGGATCTAAAACTTGATTTCTCTAATCTAATTTCAAAATAAAGATACATAATTAAACATTCATCATGTTTGTCACTCTTTCATGTACATATGACATGGTAATCAAATACATTCTCTATCGTTAAGGAAACAAAGTTGCACATCATCATTTACAACTCTCTCATTTATAAACAAGGACCTAGAGTTACAGGGATCGTACTTAACTCTTGTGGTAGATCTAGTATGTCATTGACATCCTTCAATCCACATGGTTTCCCTAAAAATGTGAGTAGAGGGGTGAGCCCACTCGCTCAGTATATGAGTACTTCAGATAAACAGTATAAATCACTTTAACTATCAAACATATATTATTGAGAAAGTGAATCAACAGTAGAGAAGTAATGAACTATAGAGGAACTAATCATTCACATATAAATGGTAGGATACGCTAGATATCCAAAAAGAGTAAATCAATATATGAGCATACCTGATTAATCACAAAGGGAACTGGTAATTCATAAACATACAATTGGAAAGTTACTAGAGATAACTACAAAGAATATATGAATAACTACACACACTTTATTAATTTCTCATGTATGTTATTATGCCATGAACCTACACGATGTGTACCACAACATGTGAAAGCATCTAGGAAGCTACGATTCATTGTACAAGACTTAGAAGTATGCCCAGGTTCCTAAGTCTGTCTCTCAAGAAAGACCCCATTTGTAGTGGGTCTTGCAACGTCTGGATCTCGACGACTAATGGAATGGTCAGATATATCCTCCTCTTAACTTGGGTACTCGGGTGGGGAGTCAAAGCACTCCAACTTTTTGTGCATCAGTGGACCTATCAAAGATGTCCATTGACTAGTAACATATGTACCTATGGCATGCCCTATTGGTGTTGGGTGCCACAAAATCATAAGGAGTCTACCCTATCTATCAAGACCCTCGCACCCTACAGATACGACCCGACTTACTTCAATCCAGACTACCTCCAGTCAAGAAGTTGTCTCCTCATCACAACATAGGCCTTCCTATGTAGGATTCTACAGTGTTTAGGGCATCTAAATGTCTAATTCACTCTTTAAATTCATAGTTCAATCATCAAATCAACATTTCTTAGTTTAACCTTATGAGCAGTTCTTTTCATAAATTATTAACAATATATACTATAAACTGAGAAAATGAGCAACACGACCTATCATACTAAAGAACAATGAATTGAAAATACTTGATTCACTGGATACCATGTCCTTAGCATCTCATGTGCCTCATTTACATATCACATGACTCACACAAGGATTTGATGCATCATAAACTTTCACTGATAATAGATTGTTTTCAACAGTTCACATATAATCAAACATTTATATGAAACACTAAAATGAATTGAACTAGGGTTTCTATGTCATTCACTAAAATATCAAGAATCAAGAATAACCTTGAATTAATAAATATATAACATTAAAATAAATCATTTCTGTTGGATTTCATGATGTCTATTCACAAACTTACAACTTTCCACTCATATAGGGTTTCATCCTCTTAACTAAGATATCAAGCAAACATTAATAACATCAAATGACTTCCAAGATAATATCTAGCACATTTGTACTAAACATTCATATAAAACAATCACTTACAATAAGGAGATTCAAATAGGCAAGTTCTTTATTCAGTTATACAACAATATTAGAATAGTTGAAAACCCTATATTTTGGTATATTCTTATAACTTCTGTAATAACTTTCAAAATTCTATTTTATATGATTGGTATACATTATTAATAGGATTTTTTCATCATAAATTCATCACAATAGAAAAACATTCCATTTCTAAATCATCTTTCATACAAGATTGAACTGAAAGACAGATTTAGGGTTTGTAGTTGCATATAAAGGAATCAAAGATTATTGTGGATTTAATCTAATTTAGTAAAATCTACTGTTTGAAGGAAGTACCCACTAACCTAAGGTGTAAGAACACCTGAAGGAAGTATCCCAAGATCTGAAATCCTAGAATCCATATCAAACTCCTAGCAATCCTTCAGTTTCTTCTTCCTTCCAACTCAGAAACCCTAGAAATGGACATTTATGGAGAAAGAGTGAGAAAAGGGAGAGATTTGATATCATTTTGAATCAAATAAGAAGAGGGGTGGAATCTTGACATGTGAGAGAAGAACACCAAGAAAATATATCTACATATGACAAAGTTACTTAATTTCATCAACTCCAAGAAGAGAAAACCCTGGATAGCCATCTTCACCACTTTCCCCATTTGAACCCTAACTCACCTTATCTCTCTAGGATTTAGTTTTCCTAGAATGAATCACTAAATATGGGAGCTCCTAGATGTTACTCATATAGAGAAATAAGCTAATTGGGCCAATTGCAGATTGACCCTACTTACACTTTCTTCTATTTCAATAGAATTTTGTTTTGTCATAAAAATGTTACTGTAAATCGTATACTGAAAAGGTCAAACCTCCTCCAAAAATTATGAAAAAATATTATGTTGTTTTTCATTCAGCTTTAGAGCTCTAATAAAAATTTTAGATCATTACAAGATACCAATAAATTGTTATCATGCAGTCTATAGAAAAGTCAGCTAAGAGCAAAATGCCCTTGAAACCCCCAAAACAGTCATGCAAGCTACCACGACCATGCCACCTAGCATGTCTATTCTTACTACCATAGTCTTGGTTCCTTGAATACATCATATTTGAGTATAAAAAATGGCCACCACTTCTATTTCTTCAAAACTATCGTGTGGCCTAGAATGCCCCTGCCACCAACAACCCTACCAGGTTGTGTTGCGTACCACAACCGTTCTAGCCAAGCCTTCAACTCCAAATTAACTATCCCTTTTCTTACCTTACCCATTCCACTCCACCATATTCATTGTTCCCTCCCGCACCACATCATATTGCCAAACATGCCCGTGGTGAGCAAAAACCCTAATTCTAGCCAACTAGGGTATATACTTTTCAAACCCTAATCACTCAAAATGAAAACATGCTTAAAGTTTTCATTAGATTTAGAACATCATAATTAAGATATCATCATTAATTAGGTTTAACTGTGATATATCTAATTAAGCATGTAATCATCCAGGTAAACCCTAGTGTACTAATTAAGCACAGACACAGTCATAACAGTGAATAAGTGTGTACGTTGTTTGTACAACAATCCCCAATTGTTACATTGTTAAGAACTTAGAAGGTCTCATTAAGTATCCTCAAGCTTTCCATAGTGAGTGTGCTACCAATTTTGTGTTTAGGAATCTCAAAATCACTAGGAATTCATGGATAATGACATCCTATAAAGAGTGGGACCCGAAAGGCGATCCACTCAAATGGTACAATACAAAAGTCATGTAATAATAAAGCAGTGGAAACAAATACTATGACAAAGTTATATGATGATTCATTTACAAGTGTTCTCACCATAAAAGGTGTTATAAAAAAGAAAAAGGCACACATCTAACAAATCTAATCTCATGTAAGACCTTTTGCAGAGGGCAACCCCCCATTCTGAGCCATCCTTAGGTCCAATACCCAATATATGATCTTTGTGCAACCTTGTCTTCTAATGTACCTACACCTAGGTGGAAGGGAACATCACCCAAAAAATAGGAAACAAAATAAGGTCAGAAAAAGCAGAGTATGTACATATATAAAACACTTTGGGCATTATATTGGGTTAAAATTGTAAAAAGAGATGTTCCCACAACAAGGGGGTTATTTGCAATTAGGTAAGCTCAAAAGGATTATAACAATGGGAATGAGGCATATTAAAATTCAGATTACAAGAATGATAATAAAGTTTCTTTCCATAACAGTTATCAATAAACTCATTATAAGACAATACATGTTTGCATGCATAACAATGTAGACTATATATACCTAAAACATGGCCATAAAATCATAGGATCACAGCCTAAAAGAAATAAGGGTGGACATGCACGCCTCAGGAGGAATACGCATGCCCTATATAAGTATGGTTGCACATAAGTATCACTATTCCAGATATTCTAGTCCAACATGTAGCATGTATAAAATAGAGAGGCAAGACTAGTATTTTAGTCAATTTCACATAAAAGGCAATCATAACATGAGGGATCCAAGAACTGGTATAAACTGGATAGTTCATCAACCACACAAAATGTAATAGATTTAACAACAAAAAATATGAAAGTTTAGGTACATAGAATTAGATTTACAAAAGAATGAACAGTTCAAGAGATGCCTCATTAAAATGAATAGGTTTCAGTCAAATAATGCCCAAAAGAATATAGAGGATGTACATACCTTATCTTCATGACTAGTGGTTAAATCATTGATATACTTGCTCCCCAAAGTTGAGTATTCATCCTAAGAACACATTATGTATGTTACTCAAACCAAAGCTAACATGTATTTACATTCCTTTTATAAATTCTCATATTGTTTTCATCCTAACCGTGATTACCTCATGACTTATCATGTTTATTCATATTATTAAGTGAGTACATGATCCATTGGATATCTAATTTAGTTCTAGCATATCTCTAGATGTGTTTAGGTTATCCATGAGTATGGGTATTAGTCTATATTCTTCCAATATAGGTCTTTCATATTGTCCTCATCTAATTTCATTATATTTTTATGTATCTCACTAAGGTTAAATATATTCATATCTCATACAAGCATTCATAATTACCATCACATGTTTGTGTTCATATATGTGTATCTAGGGTGTATAATATGTGGCATGAATGTGATTAGTATACTAGTTTTCTTATAAAAACTACTTAAACTTATAAATCCCCACTTAAAAACTTATTAACTCACAACCAAATGTATATTAGTCCCAATATGAAAAACAATAATGTAATAACTAAAATAGGCTAGGTTATCATTATAACTATGTCTGAATCTTCTTCTTGATCAATTAAGAATGTAGTCTACTAAATTTTTAGATTTCTAATCATCAAGGTACTAGTAGTACAACACTTACCCATTATACATGTATAGACTCACTTAAAAACTACTACAATATGATTGGCTATAAAGCATAGGTTAATCTAATGGAAATTTAGTATGTATAGGATATGATTACCTAATCAAATCCTTTTTTTATTATCTCTTTTATTAAGTTATCAAGAACTCAAATACAAGGGAAGATTGCTGACCTTCAGATCAAAGTTCAAGGACTTTTTAGGGTTCGATTGTTGATCAGGAGCAAGTGGATAAGACATGTTAAATCATCATTGTTGGTTCCTTTCTATATATCCATGGATGACTCCCTTCAAGGAAGAAGACAACAGTGTAATGATCGAACATGTGTGATGGCTGGTACAATCCTAGATTTATCCTCCAGTAGAAGTTATAATCATGTCTCTTGGAGGAAGAGCTTCCTACATTCTCATATGCCATAAGGGGTACTTGAGGGTGCAAGGGAAACAACTCGGTGTTGGAGGTGGATGATAGGTCCTTGTAGTGAGCAACAAGAAGCAAGGAGGTCTAGGTCCATTTCTCAGAAGAGGACACCAACTTAATGGTGGATGTTGGTCGTGGAGCTTCTAATATAAGAAGGTAGTCGAAAAGTAGGTTTTGTGTTGTACAACTGAGTGCCATGAGGAGGAAGAATGAGAAGAAGAAGAAAAAGTAGGAGAAGATCATTGGCGGGGAGGTTGTGATCTGTGGCGGAGCCCGGTCAGGTCTATGGTGTGCCTAGTCAGATCTGCGGTGGATGGGGCAAGTCTAAAGGTTGACGCAAGGTTACATAGATGACAATGTTCCCTTGTAGGTTCATTGGCAATGTTGTGATTGTGGCCATGGTGGTGATGCAGGTTCAGGTTTGCACATCAGCAATAGCTTCCTCAGCAGGCATGACACTGGTAGCACTGGTGCACAAACCAACAGAAGAAGGAGATGGTGTTCCAAGGGAATAAGGAGGTAGGCAATTGACATTGCAGTGGGCTTCTAAACTTGCTAGCATGTGCCCTCTCACCCAAAGTGGTTGGGCATGAATGATTAGGAATCACGACATCGACAGATGATGTTGGGAGGTAGGTACCTGGAGGTGAGATCAATGTGGCTGTAATAGGGGGCCTAGATCTAGAGAAGAGTTGGAGGTTGAAGGAGGATGAGAACAAGTGTCGTCTTGTTTCCTTGAGGGGCTCAATGCTGCCTGGCACAACGCCGCCTGGTAACATTCTTCGCTACCTAGCGTTGCTTGATGTTGTTGGGTGTAGGTGGAGGAGGAGCAACCAACTAGGGTTTCCATGGTCATGAGGGAGAAGATGATGAAAAAGAACAAGGAGAAGGAGGAAGAGAAGGAATAGGAGAGGATGATGTAGCAGCCATGGACGCGTTGATCACGTCAAAGACTGGGGAGAGAGAGGTGAAGGAGGAGGGAATCATGGCATCTGTTTCTCATGTTCTAGTAGTGGCAAGAGTTAGATCTGTGGGGAGATACGACTAAAGGGAAGGCAGACTGTAGGAAGTGTTACATTAAGTTAATGTGATAATCAATTAAATTGATTAAATCATAGCCTACTATAGTTTTCTCCTTTATTAATAAAATTTGGGGTACATTTAACATACAATTGATTTGAAAGTTAGTATGTTGACTAATTAGGATGTGGGGAAACCAAATTTGAAATCAACTCTACCTTTCAAAAAAATATTTGCTAATAGATTTCATTACTAGTGTATTAAGCATACATTTAACGTATTACTCCTCTCAATCATTCAATTGTGAAATTATAACACATATTAACTCAATTTCTTTTATGTCACATTTCTAGAAATCTTTTAGTGTGTCAAATTGGAGTCCATTCTATTACTTGATATATTTGCACATTAAGTCTTATTATTGAATATGTTATAGTTATTATGTATTTAAATTTCCTAAGTTGAATGTGTTTGGTAAATCATTATATTATAAGGTCCTAATAAAACATGATATATTGTAAATCATCGATAAAAGGGACCTAATGACATTGTTACCAAATCAACCTAGAAAAAGGGAGGTTTAATATATGACCTAGATTCTAGTATGTTACACATCCTCACTAGTTGTAAGGTGGAATGAAGCGGAGGCAAAGTAGCCACATTATGTTGTGTACTAGTGCTTGACACCGTGTTAGATTGCAAGTTATCTCCACTAATAAATGGTTTAATCTCAAAATTTCTTATGGCCTCTCTTTGTGTGTTTTTAGGCATTTGAACCATGCATTGGATGGGGAGGAGAAAGAAAGAAGGATCCTTGGGTTTATACACCTTGGGATGAGCCCTAGACCATCTCCCATCCTTCTATAGGTGGTCAAAAATCAATTCAAGGCAAAGAGTAGCTGAGAGAAGGGCCTTAGAGCCAAAAAGCACAGTTGGGCCCTCAAAACAAGCCCCAGTACAATGCCACGGCCATGGTGATAATGACCCACATCATAGGTTGAATTCAAGTGCTACAACAACTCAATCACCATGGTTGTGGTCAGAAAAATGGTTGTGGCACTTCAATTCTACCACACATGTGGCACCCGCCATGACCGTGGTACCGTGATAATGAGCTCCCACAATGACCAGCTTGAAGAAATCAGTCGTGGCCACTCCCTCCAAAACTATCATGGAAGCCACCTCACCCAGTCCACCATTCACCCACCACGATCATAGTTCCACTGACCTTTCAAAAACCATACCTCAACCTGACATTTTACCCATATCCACCTCGTCCATGCCACTCCACCACGGCCATTTTCACCTCATCTACCACGATTGTGGTGGCCAAAACAGTTGTGCTGGCCGAAAACCCTAGCCTACTTTTTACACTAAAATTTCTAGACTAATTCCAATTAAACTAATGCTTCCCTACCACTTATATATACCTAGGTGGTGGCTATAGCACCAGGTTACACTCCCCTAGCATTCATTTCCACTCATCTTTAGCATTCAAGGATCTCCCACCTCCTCCCACCTACCTCTATCTCATTTCCAACTTCCTTCACCTCAAACCCCAAGTTTTATAGGATTTTTTCCATCTTACACCATCATTCCATTCCATCCATCCATGTTGTGAGAAGAAGGGTGTGCTCCAGCAACTAGGAGGTGTAGAAGGAGGATTCTTCACCATGTTTCATGGGCTCCTACTCCTCTACTCCTTCTTTCTTATTTTCTTTCTTTATGTCTAGCTAAGCCCTCTGTGGTGGGTAGTTTGGGATAAAAATGTTACTTTGATACCATGTTGGAGGGAAAATAACTTGCAAACTCTATATAATCCTTTTACGATGATTTCCTTCACTTTTATCTTATTTCCCATATTTCTTCTTGTGGTTTGTGTTTAAAATCATGGGTTGCTTGTTGATTTATGCTTTAAACCATTTATAGTCTAGGATAGAATGACTTTTATGAGGCTATCTTAGGGATTGCTCCTAGGTCCAACTAGTTTATGCCTAACTAGCACCCTATCTTTCCACATACATATCTTCTCTTTTACTTCTAAGTGGTAGATCTAGGTAGGAGTGTAGGAGTGTTTAGTGCATTTGCCTAGGAGTTTCCTAAAGGCTACATGGTGAGTGATATGAGGTGAAACACCCTCATATCCACTCTCCATTCCTACGCTTGACTCCCAATTTGTATAGGGCACCTAATCTTGAAACCTAGATTTGCCAAATAATCTAGAATTCCACCTAAGACCTAGTCTAACTGAGCCTTGTAAGGTTGGATAGGGTGTGCAAGGGTGTAGTTCCCCTTCACACACCTTATACCACCCATGACCAACTAGTAACTTAGGATAATTCTAGAATGAATGGATTGAGTTTTCATGTTATAACACCTCTCAACTTGGATTCTAGCAACATCCTCCTAACAGCCCATACCTTCATTAATTGTTGAAAACCCCAATTGTTTTCTTGCTAATTCATGCTTGCTTAGTTACTTGTTTTAATTGGATTCCTAGCTAATTACTTTGATCTTGATAGTTAGGTCTTGCTAGTGTAGTTACTGTCTCTTAGAACTTGTGTGTTCATCTTATCTAGTTAATGCTAGCCTATTTCTTTAATTTCCCTAGTTGCTTAAATTGCTAGTTAGTGTAATGTAGCTATTTCTTTTCTTTTCCTAGTATTAATTGATCTCATCTTGCATATTTTGCTTTCCTTGCTCATTATAATTTACTTGTCCAGGGTTAGCTTAGGTTTTGTTTGTGTGTTTCCTATAATTGTTTGCTTGAACCATCTAGTGTAATCAAACAACCAACCATCAAACTATAAAACCCAAGAATCCTCATTATGAACCTAGCCAACCTAACTAAGCTCTAATGCCCCTTCTCTCCATGTGGATCAACCCTTATCTTGCATCATTCCTATACTATAACATGACCCCATGTGCTTGTAGGTAAAGTGTGTTAGTTGATGTGGTATTTTTTAACACACTAACAAACTCACTCGGGGTTGAAATCCCCGAGCTTTTACCAAAACCAAAGTGCAATAATACCACCTGCAAGAGGATGAGTCTTATCGCAGTATAGTTAAGGATCGAACCCAAAGGACAACATTTTTAAGAATCCTTGTTAGTCGAATCTAACTTGAGTAAAACTAATATTTAAAATGATTGGTTGATTTGAGGTTACTTAAACTATATGTAAGAAAGTAAAAGCTGAATTAAAGTAGGATTTAGATCAATGATATGGAATCACTGGGATGGTATCGGGTTTCACCACCGCTACACACGCAAACACATTCAATTGCGAGCAATCCAGGCAAGATATGACAATCCAAATAGAGCTGCTGCAAAACCCCTCATACGGGCGTTAGGTTCGCGTAAGCATCACCTTAGGCATCAGATGTCTCGTCACCATCCGGATCACTCACTTACAGCTCTGAAGATACAGAAATCCAACGGAGGTTGTGGGCCCCCTATACATGCGTTAGGCACACAGAAGCGTCACCGAAGGCTAGATGGCTCGTCCCCTCGCGGATCATACACTTACAACCTAGATGAAATCCCATCCTATTTCTAGTTTGGGAGTCACCCGCATTAATCGATAAGCAAGTAGGTGATTAATATACGAGCAAACATCGATGATTAACAAGAAGATACAAAATCCAACTAAGGTTGTGGACCCCCTATACAGGTGTTAGGTACACAGAAGCGTCACCGAAGGCTAGATGGCTCGTCCCCTTGCGGATCATACACTTACGACCTCAAGGAATCCCATTCTATTTCTAGTTTGGGAGTCAACTTGTTAAACGACATTCAATCCTACATATAGATGTTCTCACATTATAGGAAGAACAAAGATGAAAGCTAGCAATTAATCAAACTACAAACATAACGGTTAACAACGAAATGAAGAGTTATATACATTGCCATGGAAAGTTTAACAAAAGAACATGGTTTGCATGGGCAGCGGGGCTAGTCCCTGCACCCCAGTGAAATGGTACTACTCGCTCATGATGCGAGAAACAAGAAGAGTGAGAAAGAGAGAGAAATCCTCCATGAACTCGGTGGATAAGGTAGTCACAGCTCGGTGAAGAAGATACGGCCACCTATGTCGTGTCGGAGCAGATCTGGACACGAACGGGAGTTGCCAAGACCGACCGGACAATCTCCCTCGCTCCATCTTCCTTCTCTCCTCATCCTCCTTGGTTGTAACACGGGCAGTAGGTGAAATGAAACTGGCACGGACTGGACTGGTTTTGGATCGGACCTGTGTACAGGTAGCATGTCGGCGTCCCGGAACCGATGTCTAAGTAAGGACCCTTGGGGTCCTATTTATAGGCATAGGACTAACCCCAAACGGTCTTGGATTAAAAGAGACCAAACGGTCTACTACTGTTATGGGCAAATGGTCTGGCCAAAAAATCTTCTCCAAACGGTCTTGCTGCTTTGAATTTTTCATGCGGTTTGCTCCAAACGGTCTGGAGACCGTTTGCTACCAAACGATCGCTCCAAACAGTCGCTCCTTGCGGTATCTTGCAAACGATATGGAAATCGCATAAGGTCAAACGGTCTTGATCGGCAAACGGTTTGGAAACCGATAGAACTCCAAATGGTCTGGAGCAGATAGGGGCAAACGGTCTGTGTACCCATCATGCCCAAACGGTCTTCAGGCAGCAACCGTTTGGTCTCGATTGCTCGCTTAATCTAAACGGTTTCCAAGCTGCGGACAAACGGTCTGAGATTAGAATCAAGCAAACGATCCTGCTTTGGTCAACGCTCCGCAAACAAGAAATAGACAGTCTGTTGGTAAATCGATCTAGTAGCCCTCCAGTCTATCAAATGATCTTCAACCTTCTTCTGTAGGTGTGGCGGCCTCAGGGCAATCCCATTTGGTCTGCGAACCACCTCCAATCGACCTTGCTGAGGAGCTACAAATGTGTGCTGGTCGGAGGTTGAAGAAGACGCACCACAGTCGTGGTTAGGCACCACGGTCGTTGTAAAGCTGCTCTCCCACGGTCGTGCCGCCTTGCACGGGCGTGGTGGGTGAGAAAAAGGGTTCTGATGGCTTTGTGCCATGGGCGTGGCGTGACACCACGGTCATGGTGAGGTGGCTACCACACGGTCGTGCTGCCTCGTACGGGCGTGGCGAGTGAGAGGTCATGCGTTGAGGATGATCCACCACGGTCGTGGTCGCATTGAAAAACCACTAGAGGGGGGTGAATAGGGTTTTATGATAATTTTAATAATTATTTAACTCAAACAACCAACCACAATAATATTGGACAAGGGGACAAGGATTTAGAGTGGTTCCAACCTTAGAAAATACTAAGCAAGTCAGTCCACTACCCGGTTACTTACCCAACCGGGATTTTGAAAGAATCAAATTTTATTACCTCACAAGGACTTTACATAAAATTACAATTCTTGTACCAAACCCTTCGAACAGCCTTCACCTAGAAGTAATTGCACCAACCTTGAAGCAGCCTTCTTGAAGTAACTTCAAGCTCCCCCTTGAAGTAGCCTTCCTCTTGAAGTAGCTTCCCGTTGCAATAGCATTCTTGAAGTAGTTCGAAGTCCACCTTCTCCACCGAGAAGAACCTTCTCCAATCCGCAGCCTCCAACCCTAGGAGTAGCAAGGAGAATACAAAGGATAAAAGGAATAAGAGGGAAAAATAGAAATTACAATACCACTTTGCAACTCAAGGCTTGATTTCCTATATCAAGCATTTTGATCTCCTAACCAATGTATATAGAAGTGAAATTGTTGTGGATAGGAGATGCTAGCCTATAGGACACGAAATTAGAGAAAGGAGAAGAATAGACAATGCAAGTGTTGCTCAATTTCTCAAAATAGATTGATAATTACAAGTGTAAGCTCAAGTGTATCACAAGTGTAGAGTTGTGTCTTTAGGTGTCCTAAGGCATGTCCTATTTATAGGAATGACCTACAAGTGCTTAAGGATGTTCTAGACACTTTCTAGGGGGTTCTAAGTGCTTAACTAGTCGTTAGGTATACTTTAGTTGCTTTAGCAACGACTAGTTAATTAATTCTGAAAGTGTTGTCAGAACTCATCTCGGTCGAGGAATTGTCGACCGAGAATCCTACTCGGTCGAGGGTTTGTCGACCGACAGACTCTCTGGAGCAAGTGTTTGTAACATTCATCTCCAACTGCCAACTACCTTGTCAGCTGTGTCTAACGGCTACTTGGGTCTTTCTCGGTCGAGGAGTTTGTCAACCGAGAGTGTCTCGGTCGAGGAATTTGTCGACTGATATTGACCCTGTTTCAATGTTTCAAATAAAGTGCTAAGTGAATGTATGAGTGTGCATATGTGACATTATTGAAAGGGATGACCTATGTAAGTGTGGTGATTAGTTAGGGAAGATCTAACTCTTGATTTACATGATGTCTAAGTACTTGTACATTATATGTTTGTACAAGTTTTACAATTGATTACATTCATGAAATAATAATAATTCAAGCATATAGATTTCCCAAATCTTTTGCCATCCACCTTATTCCTGCAACACTCAAGTAGCTCGTTAGATTGACAAGAATGAAATGTTTGTCATTATCAAAACAAAGGGATTAAATGATGTCCATTTAGCCAATAATCTCCCCCTTTTTGAAGATGACAAACATTTCTTAGATATAAAATAAAGAAATATAAATCATGTGAGTTTCATACCTGAAATTTACCTTTTGCAGCCATTCTTGTTTTGCAAGTAGATGTTGGCCAAGATATTATGAAACTCATTATAATTTTATATTTGTGATTTTATATTATATTTGTGATTTTATATTATTTCTCCCCTTTTGTCATTTCAAAAAGATATCCATTTATATTATGACTTTGTATTTTTCTTTCTTAATTTTATGTTTTTCTCCCCCTTAAAGAGATATTCAAGTAAAATCAAGGGATTAATGCACACTAATTAATGCTAAATTTAGCCATAATTTATTTCTCAATCATTTGCAAAGGATGTTAAGCCTTGAAATGATATGAGTCCCTTCTAAGTTCATGGAATATGTGTATTGATTTCTCACCCATTTTACAAGGGATGTTAAGCCCTGAAAATGAAATGAGAATCCTTTAATCTTAGAGTACATGAAAAATATTTCTAACCAAATGCACGGGATGTTAAGCCCAGATTTGTTTAGAGAATTCCTTTAAGAACAAGGTATATGAAATTTGTAGATTTCTTCATAGCCAAGAGTAAGAATACTAAGGTCATAACAAGCTTCAAATGATATTTGCAATGATTTGTAAGATTCTTAATCAAATAATCAATTTGTTTTGTGAGCTCCCCCTTAATCTTATGATTAAAGCAATTTAAAGCTTCTAATATCACAAATGATTTTTAAATTTTGATTTAGATCTTTATCAAAAGTATATTTTGAGTCAAGATACAAAGATTAAGTACAATAAAATGATGTACAAATAAGCATTTTGTCAAAGCTTATTTTAGGTCGACCTTGACTTCGACCATAGCGCCCCTTGATCAAATTTGATTTCATCCAAGAGGCAATTTCTGTAGATTTTCCAATTTGAACACTTATATGTAAAGTATAAT
This sequence comes from Alisma plantago-aquatica, assembly GCA_963693085.1. Classification (NCBI taxonomy): domain Eukaryota; kingdom Viridiplantae; phylum Streptophyta; class Magnoliopsida; order Alismatales; family Alismataceae; genus Alisma; species Alisma plantago-aquatica. The sequence goes on along the minus strand of OY856409.1, from coordinate 1,336,063,500 downwards.
TTCTGCAAATTTTTAATTAAAATGCATTTGTTCCATGAAAATTTACTATTTATGTAAAATGGCATCTTCATATGAGCTGAAACACAATGATCATGGCATAATAATTATGATAGAACAGTAGTAACATATCCACAATGCAATGATCAAGATTGAATACAATGATAATGATCATGTAAACTAAATTTTAATATACATAGTTCCTAAATAGATAGACCAAGAAATACTTAGGATAAACCAAAATAATCTCATTTATGGATTTTCAAGTTTAAGACACACCATGAACATGTTTGATAACATTTTGAATCAAAGAATAAGGTTTGTTCAAAATCCATCTTCATATAGCACTTTTTGTCATGAATTTCATATTCATAATGTTATACTTTAATTCAACAATTCATGATGCTAAATATCAATATGTCTTGATGAGAATATAGTCTCTAATATTCATTCTTGATTTGCATATTAAATCAATTATTAACAACAAATTGATAGCAAACTAGATTAATTAAAAACATGTTCAAGATTTATTATTGATTTGAAAATAGGAACCTGCTCGGTCGACGATTTATTGACCGACAATGTTCTCGGTCGAACAGTTTCTCGACCGAGAAAGTTTTTGTAATGTTTCAGAACTATTTTCAGTAATTGTAAAATAAGAATATGAAAGTGGAAATTCAATTGTGTTGAGATATTGACATTTGTATATCAAGAATCAGTTTAGGTCAAATCTGAACTAGTCAAATTCAAACTTCTAAGTTTTTGGAACCCAAGCTAGATCATCATTCCTTTTCTTGTATGGGCATGAAAAAGAGTAATGTCCAAGGCAAAAGCAATAATGACAACTAATAGAGTCAATTTCATTTCTCTTCCTAGGAATTGTGTTCTTAGGTACAAACATAGTCTTAGTCTTGGATGCTATGGGTTGATTTCTCTTTGGATCATATCCCAATCCTCTTCTTCCATTGTAACTAGAGGAAATTTTCAGAATATTATCAAGAATGTCATTTCCTCTTAACTCATTTATTTTTCTTTGTAGCTTAACAATATCATCCATCTTCTTGTTTATATCTTTCCTTGCTTGATCTAAATCAGATAATAGAGAGTTTCTTTCTTTTACAATCTTATCATAATCTAAATGTGAACATAAAATAGATTGTCTTTGAAGATCATTTACTTGAGTTTGCAAGTTTAACTTTTCTAAAGAAAGAAGATTGCAATTTGCTTCTACAGATTTTAACTTAATATCATAATCTTCAATTGCCTTTTTGAGATCTTCATTTTCAGATGCAAGAGCAAGAAGTTTAACGTTTAAATCATCATTTACTTTATTTTATTTCTTAAGTTTCTTCTTGCACTCAATATATTTCTCATGAGTATCTTGAATACTAGCAATTAGATCTTCTTTTGGTAGATCAAAAAGGCTTACCTCTTTTTCTTCTTCTTCTTCATTTGTTGTAGCAATGAGGCATTCTACTTCTTCTTTTCCATCATCACTATCATCACTTGAATCATCCCATGCAGCTTTATATGCTCTTTCTTTCTTTTTGTGAGATGATTTCTTCCCTTTCTTGAGTTTTGGACAATCACCTTTCATGTGTCCCTTCTTGCCACATTCAAAGCACCTGGAAGAAAAAACACTAGAAGTTTTATCAGTTTTAAAACTTTTATATTGCTTACCATTTACAATGAGAGTTTCTTCTTCACTATCATCTTCACTTGTGTCATGGTTGTCCTTGGTTGATGCTTTGAATGCAATGTCCTTCTTTTTCCCTTGTTGAAGTTCACGTTCTCGTCTTTCTTCCTCTTCTAAAGTTGCCTCATGAGCTTCTAGGTGACAATGAGTTGTTCCATCTTTAGTCGGGTGAGGTCATTTGCTTCTTCAATGGCCGTCACTTTAGGCTTGTACTTGGGAGGAAGAGATCTAAGGATCTTTGACACATGGTCTTCTTCACTAATTACTTTGCCTAAAGCATTCAAACCATTTACAATAGAAGAAAATTTTGCATACATTTCACTAATAGATTCATTTTGATCCATACGGAACTGTTCAAATCTCTGTTTAGGCATCCCAATTTTAGAATTCTTAACTTGCACAGCTCCTTCATAAGTTATGGAAAATCTATGCCAAATTTCATAAGCTATTTCACAATTTGATATTCTATTAAATTCTCCAACTGAAATTGAACAATAAAGTATACTTACAGCCTTTGCATTCATTTGGGCAGACTTTACCGTATTAGTATCCCAAGCTGCATATTCCGCTTGAGGAAGTTTGTAGGGAGTTGACACCATCCTCCATAGATCCCAACTAATCCCTTGGAAGTAAAATTGCATCCTCCTTTTCCAGTAGGTGTAGTTCGTACCATCAAATGCAGGAGGCCTAGCCACAAGTGTCCCTTCAAGATTGAGGTTGTTGAGCAACCCGTCACCCATTCTTCAAGACTTGGTTAGAGTTCCTTGAAGCCTGCTCTGATACCAATTGAAAAACCACTAGAGGGGGGTGAATAGGGTTTTATGATAATTTTAATAATTATTTAACTCAAACAACCAACCACAAGAATATTGGACTAGGGGACAAGGATTTAGAGTGGTTCCAACCTTAGCAAATACTAAGGAAGTCAGTCCACTACCCGGTTGCTTACCCAACTGGGATTTTGAAAGAATCAAATTTTATTACCTCGCAAGGACTTCACATAAAATTACAATTCTTTCACCAAACCCTTCGAACAGCCTTCACCTATAAGTAATTGCACCAACCTTGAAGTAGCCTTCTTGAAGTAACTTCAAGCTCCCCCTTGAAGTAGCCTTCCTCTTGAAGTAGCTTCTCGTTGCAATAGCCTTCTTGAAGTAGTTCGAAGTCCACCTTCTCCACTGAGAAGAACCTTCTCCAATCCACAGCCTCCAACCCTAGGAGTAGCAAGGAGAATACAAAGGATAAAAGGAACAAGAGGGAAAAATAAAAATTACAATACCACTTTGCAGCTCAAGGCTTGATTTCCTATATCAAGTGTTTTGATCTCCTAACCAATGTATATAGAAGTGTAATTGATGTGGATAGGAGATTCTAGCCTATAGGACACGAAATTAGAGCAAGGAGAAGAATAGCCAATGCAAGTGTTGCTCAATTTCTCAAAACAGATTGACAATTGCAAGTGTAAGCTCAAGTGTATCACAAGTGTAGAGTTGTGTCTTTAGGTGTCCTAAGGCATGTCCTGTTTATAGGAATGACCTACAAGTGCTTAAGGACATTCTAGACACTTTCTAGGGGGTTCTAAGTGCTTAACTAGCCGTTAGGTATACTTTAGTTGCTTTAGCAACGACTATTTAATTAATTCTGAAAGTGCTGTCAGAACTCATCTCAGTCGAGGAATTGTCGACCGAGAGTCCTACTTGGTCGAGGGTTTGTCGACCTACAGACTCTCTGGAGCAAGTGTTTGCGACGTTCATCTCCAACTGCCAACTACCTTGTCAGCTGTGTCTAATGGCTACTTGGGTCTTTCTCGGTCGAGGAGTTTGTCGACCGAGAGTGTCTCGGTCGAGGAATTTGTCGACCGAGATTGACCTTGTTTCAATGTTTCAAATAAAGTGCTAAGTGAATGTATGAGTGTGCATATGTGACATTATTGAAGGGGATGACCTATTTAAGTGTGGTGATTAGTTAGGGAAGATCTGACGCTTGATTTACATGATGTCTAAGTACTTGTACATTATATGTTTGTACAAGTTTTACAATTGATTACATTCATGAAATAACAATAATTAAAGCATATAGATTTCCCAAATCTTTTTCCATCCACCTTATTCCTGCAACACTCAAGTAGCTCGTTAGATTGACAAGAATGAAATGTTTGTCATTATCAAAACAAAGGGATTAAATGATGTCCATTTAGCCAACACGCATCACACGGTCGTTGTGATGGCAGCAGACCACGACCGTTTTGGACCACCACGGCCGTGGTTAGGACTCTGCTTCGCGACCTTGAGTTCATGCACTGTTCGATCCCTTGCGGCTGAGTGATGCCTCCAATCGGTCTCTGCTACTCAAACGGTCTTTGAGACCGCATGGGCTCAAACGGTCTTGAGACCGCATGGGCTCAAACGGTCTTGAGACCGCATGGGCTCAAACAGTCTTGAGACCGGATGGGTGGAATTGTTTGGTTAGATTTCTTAATCAGAGCCAGAGATGAAGGTGGACCTTGACTACTTGTTCAGCTTTGTCAAAACCTACATTAAATGAACAATATTTAGTTAAAACCTTGATAATCGAATCAACTAAGTAGTTTTGCACATTATGATTCATATTGAGTGGAATAGTATGTATAGAGTTGAATTGGTCCCAAAGTGATAATTGAATTTCATGATGAATATACATTCATCAAAATACCCCGAACTTAAACGTTGCTCGTCCTCGAGTAACACAAAATATGAAACAGTCACCAAATGTATACTTTCAATTCGTGTGATTGCTTCATCTTCACATCACGGATGTTTTCTTTTTGCTTAATATGACTCAGTATCTCAACCTCCTGAGACCACTAAACACATCTTACCATATCTTCATTCCTGAGTTCATTTTCCAAAATAACTTCCTCCTCACCTTTTCCAACAACAAGCATGTCAAAGAGTTTTGTAAGAGTTCAGAGACACCCGCAGAACAACAAGTGTGCATTTGATCTGACACTGGTGTTTTCCAGGATAGGATAGGCAATCATTGTGCCATTAGGTAGAAAAGGGAGTCAAAGGTGGTATGGAAGGAAGAAGTAAATATCTCCTCTATTCGACTCGAGATTTTTATTTGCTTTGCAATTTCATTTATTGCAATTTTTTGTGCAAATCTCTCCTCTATTTGACTCGAGTTTGCATTTCTTTTTGTGTGCACTTTGGCATCTTTTTGTTTGCAAATCTCTCCTCTATTCGACTTGAGATTGCATTTTTGGTGGTACGCCCCTATTTATTTGCGAGGAGTATGGAAGAAGTGGATAAAGAGGGAAGTGACGTGCCACCCCAAACTTAGGGTTTGGCACATATTCGGCTATTTTTGTTTCTTTTTTATGAATTGAGGGATACGAAGATGATAGAAGAGGTGTATAAGAGAGTTTAGATTAGAATGCAACTTGATTTACAATTCAATGCACCAAGTTGTTCTCTTTATCAAACTCTGCTCAAATAATGACTTGATGAGGATCTAGTGGGGATTCCATGCTATTGTTCCATAAATCAGTTAGGAAGCCTGATGTGTTTGATCCCTATCAGTTTGACAGACACTTATCATTTTTGCAAAAGTATCATGATGTTAGGAATCATAAGCTTCACAAGATGATTTCAAGCAAAAGGCTTGTTTCAAAAATTGGTCCTTTTGAGGATTTACTTCGAATAAGGAGGATATAATGATTCAAAATGCATAGCAGGTTGTTAGTGACTTTTTAATGAACCCAGGAATTGTCAAAAAGTATCAAAAATTCATCAAGTATCTGTTCAATATCTTTGAAAAACATTAAAGAATTTTGAAAATTTTGAAAATTTTTATCAAGAATGTGATAGTGAAAACTTAAGTATGAAAAGGATGGGTGTAGGTGGAAAGTGAGGTACATACCACCCACCCTCCACCCCGAACTTAGAGATTTGCTCATCCCGAGCAAACCCTAAATCCAAGATGGAGGGGTAAAATCATGCCAGAGTGACCACCAGGTGTGGTTGCGTTCCGATCAGCGCGCATCCTCTTATCTAAAAATCTCAAAGGTAGAGAGCACTTAGATCTTAAAATAGCATCTTGCGATGCGAATTTTATTTAATGAAGAATTAACTAGAATGTAAAAACGAAATTGAAGAAATATTGTAATTTGAAAAAAAAAATAAAAAAAATTATTGATCGGGTTGCCTCTCGACAAGCGCCGTTGTTTTATGTCGATGGCTCGACTGAATTTTTCAGCTTCATGGTGGATCCTTAGGATTGGTGAGTTCCAACATTGTTTCAGTGTCTATGTCAATCGAGGTGAAATATCTCTTTAAGCGGTGACCATTTGCCATAAATTCACCTGACTTTTCACCCCATAAAGAGAAAGCACCATGTGGGGAAATGCTTTTGACAATGTAAGGTCCAGACCAGCGAGAACGGAGTTTTCCTGGAAATAACTTCAACCTTGAGTTTAATAGCAGAACTTGGTCTCCTACTTGTATGTCTTTTCTTTTCACATGTCCATCGTGCCAAAGGTTTGTGCGTTCTTTGTAGATTCGTGCATTCTCATAAGATGTCATCCTGAGTTCATCCAGCTCTTAGAGTTGCAGAATCCTGGCTTGGCCAGCTTCTTTCATATCAAAGTTCAGTTGTTTAATTGCCCACCATGCCTTGTGTTCCAGTTCGACTGGCATGTGGCAAGCCTTTCCATATATTAATCGAAAAGGTGTAGTCCCAATGGGAGTTTTATGAGTAGTTCGATAGGCCCATAAGGCATCATTGATTTTCGTTGACCAATCCTTTCGATTGTGTCCTACAGTTTTGTCCAAAATAACCTTTAGTTGACGATTAGAAACCTCTACCTGTCCACTTGTTTGTGGATGGTAAGGCGAGGCTACCTTATGTGTTACACCGTATTTTCTCAGTAAAGCTTCAAAGCTTCTTTCAAGGAAGTGGGACCCTCCGTCAGATATCACGTTTCGTGGCACTCCAAAATGGGGAAAATAATATATTTGAATAATTTGATGATGGGTTTGGAGTCACTAGTGACGGTTGGTATAGCTTCAACCCATTTTGAGACGTAGTCTACTACTACTAGGATGTATGAAAATCCATGAGAAGATGGGAATGGACCCATGTAGTCCACCCCCCAAACATTGAATATCTCTACTTCTTGCCATAGATTCAGCGGCATCTCATCTCTCTTTGTTATATTACATGTTCTTTGACATTTGTTGCATGATATGACAAAATCGTAGGAATCTTTGGATATGGTTGGCCAGAAGAATCCACATTGCAAAACCCTTAAAGCAGTCTTTTTGGAGCTCATATGTCCTCCCACTGGTCTTGAGTGACATTGTTCCAAAATAAGTTGAGCTTCTTCTTCGGTGATACATTGTCTATACAGACCATCGGCACATAGTTTAAAGAGATATGGCTCATCCTAGTGATATTGTTTCACATCATGCATAAATTTCTTTAGTGCATTTCCAGTGCATTGAGGGTGGATAACCCCAGCAGCAAGGTAGTTCACAAAATCTGAGTACCACGGTACAACTTCTGGGACTTTCATTAGTTGATCATCTGGCAGGGAATCATTGATCGGAATCTTCTCAGTATCCACAGTGTGGATGTGACTGAGGTGGTTTGCTACAACATTCGTTTTACCCTTTTTATCTCTTATCTCCAAATCAAATTCTTGTAATAGGAGGATCCATCTAATCAACATGGGTTTTGCATCTTTCTTTGCTAGAAGGTAACGAATGGCAGTGTGGTCTGTGTAGACAATGACCTTCGAACCAATAAGGTAGGATCTGAATTTGTCAAAGGCATACACGACTGCTAGAAGTTCTTTCTCAATAGTTGCATAATTTCTCTGAGCTTCATTGAGGTTTTTTGATGCATAATAGATCACATAATGCTTCTCTTCTATACATTGCCCTAAAACAACACACACGGCATAATCATTGGCATCGTACATAATTTCAAAAGGATGGTCCCAGTCGGGAACTCTAATGATGGAGGTGGTTGTAAAGGCCTGCTTCAGAGTGTTGAAGCTCTTGACACATTCTTCATTGAAATTGAAATCAGTATCCTTTAGTAATAGGTTCGTCATTGGCTTCGTTATCTTGGAAAATCCTTTATGAATCTCCTATTAAATCTTGCATGACCTAGAAAAGCACGGACTTATTTTACATTTGTTGGGGTATCCAGTTTAGAAATTACTTCAATCTTGACTTTATCTACTTCAATTCCTCTATTGCTGACCCTATGACTGAGGACAATGTCTTCTCTTACCATAAAATGGCACTTTTCCCAATTTAGCACAAGATGCGCTTCTTCACAATGTTTGAGGACCAGGGAGAGGTGCTTTAGACATGAATCGAATGAATCTCCGTAAACAGAAAAATCATCCATGAAAACCTCCATAATTGTTTCAGTAAGACCAGCAAATATGGCAGCCATACAACGTTGGAAAGTTGTGGGCGCATTACAGAGACCAAACGACATTCTTTTAAATGCATATGTTCTGAATGGGCAAGTAAAGGTTGTTTTCTATTGGTCATCTGGATGTATGGGTATTTGATAGAATCCAGAGTAACCATCAAGGTAACAGAAATATTCTTGATGAGCTAACCTTTCTAGGACTTGATCAAGGAAGGGAATTGGAAAATGATCCTTTCGACTCACCTTGTTCAATTTTCTATAATCTATGCACATCCTCCACCCTGTGACTGTTCGAGTAGGGATGAGTTCATTGTTTTCATTCTGTATAACAGTTGTTCCACCTTTCTTCGGGACTACATGCACTGGGCTTACCCATGGTGAATCGGATATCGGATAGATTATTCCAGTGGTGAGCAATTTAATGACCTCTCTACGGACCACTTACTTCATATTTGGGTTCAATTTCCATTGATGCTCAATAGTAGGTTTGTGATCTTCCATCATAGGGATCTTATGCATACACAGCGCTTGACTGACCCCAGTGAGGTCACTCATTTTATAACCGATGGCTTTCTTTCTTTCCCTCAATTCCTTCAGAAGTTTCCCTTCTTGTTCAGCTGTTAGATCAGAATTTATAATAACTGGACAAACCTTGAGATCGTCTAAAAACACGTATTTCAGTCCTTCGAGCAGGGGTTTCATTTTGGGAGCTTCATGTTTTTCACTGGTTTCTTCTGTAGTTTCGATAACTTTGAGTTTTTCACTAGTGGCTTCGACATCTTCTTTAGCAGAGTCGAGGGATGCGATGCAATCCTTTACTCATTCGTCGATTGGTTCATCCACTGATGGGTTTGTTAGAGCAATTTCCAAGGGATCGTTTGATTCATGATGCTCTTGAGTCAGGAGTGACATTTGTTCAATGCAGTCAATCAGATAGACTTCTTCCTGCATACTTGGTCTTCTCATACTTTCAAAAACTTTAAATTTGAGAGTTTCTTTGCCTAATCTTAGTAGTAAGGTACCCGCTTCAACGTCAATCAGGGCTCTTACAGTGGCGAGGAACGGGTGACCAAAAATTATAGGATATCTGGCATCTTCTTTTATATTCATTATGATGAAGTCGCATGGAACATATGTGTCCTTGCCTACCTTGACCGGGACATATTCGAGAATTCCTAACGGATGTTTTATCAAATTGTCTGCAAGATGTATAGTCATGCCAGTAGGAAGCAATTCTGCAAATCCTAATCTTTTACATAGGCTAAGCGGCATAATAGAGACGCTTGCACCTAGATATGCCAATCCTTTCTTGCATGATGAATCACCAATATGACATGAGATTCCAAAGGATCCCGGGTCTTTTTGTTTCTTGGGCATCTTTCTCAATATGATATCTGATGTAGTTGTTGCCAGTTTTACTATCTCATATTCCTCAGTTATATACTTCCTGGTTAGGAGTGACTTTAGGTACTTAGTCCATGCTGGTATCTCAGCCAGAGCATCCAAGAAGGGTTAAACTTATTGAATCTAGTATCAAGCTTGGTTTGCCTTAGACGAGCTGAGAAGGGTATACGAGGCTTATATACAGGAATATCAGGTTCTGGTGTTTCAGTTTCTTCATCAGTAGATTTCTCAGGACTTCCCTTATCTGTCTTATCATCTTTTGATTGAGACTCAAGTGTTGTTGAGTTTTGGATAATCACAGGTTCATCTTCGTCTGTAATAACCACAGGTGTCTTTACTGGGGGATCCGAATTGTCTTTTCCTGACCTGGTGGTGACTGCCTTCAACTGTTCAGGAAGCTTGGGATTGTTCTCGTGTTGGCCAGCAAAGACTCCAGCGGGTGGCTTTATGCTAGCTGCAAATTGAGCTAGTTGAGATTCAATAGCCTTCTGCTGAGCTTGTTGGTTGGCTATCATAGTTTGCTAAGTTTGCAACATTTTTTCAATGGCTCATAACTTGTCATCAGAAGAGACGGGTCCTGCTTACTGTCCTTGCTGTTGATTAAGATTTTGATACTGAGAGTTTTTTGATAATTATTGTAGTTCCTATTCTGAAAGTTCCCCTTGAAATTTCCTTGCATTCCTAAAATTCTGTTGTTGATTATACTGGAATCCCGATGGGCCTCTAGGTTGATTGTTTGAACCAAATTGATGCGAGTTTACTGCTCCAGAGGGATTTCCATATTGAAAACCTGGGTGATTCCTATTCTGATTCAGATTGTAATAACTTTGCCCAGGAATAGTGTTGATAGCATTAAGATTTTCCATCTGACCATTATCTCCTTGTCCACATACATTGCTCAGTACAACGTCATAGAGAACATTGCATGATAAAGTGGAATGATCAGTGCTCTTACATACTTCACAGAACAGGGAAGTGGACTTGACCTATTTCGGTTGTCGAGTGGGTGAACATCCTCTTCCAATAGCAGCAAGAGATGATTCAATATGGTCTTTCTTGGCAACTAAGATCTTCAAGGTTTCAGCGATAGACTTGTACTCGGGAGTAGCTTCAGCCATAGCTACTTTCAAAACTCCTTTACCTACAGATCGTCCCCAGTTGGCTTGATTTTCTGCTCCCAGGGTGATGACTCTCCATGCGTTATCATAACTTTGGTGCATGAAGTTTCCTCCATATGAGGAATCTAGGAATCTCTTAATATCATCATCCACACCCCTATAGAAAATCTCAATGAGTTGTTTCTTGGGAATTTTGTGGTGTGGACACTTGCGTAGAAGCTCTTTGTATCTATCCCAAGCTTCAACAAGGGTTTCTCCAGGAACTTGAGTGAAATTTGTTATCCGGCCCCTAATTTCATATGTGAGAGATCGAGGATAGAACTTTTTCAGAAACACATTTTGGAGTTGTTCCCAGGTGGTGATGGGTATTTCACTTTGCAATGAATTGTACCAACTTATGGCTCTATCAGCAAGGGAATACTTGAAGAGACGGAGTCTAATGGCATCATCAGTGACTCCATTTTGCTTTGTCATAGCACATAGATCGATGAATCTCAGAAGATGTTCTTGGCTGTCCTCTACTTGTTTGCCATAGAAAGGGTTATTTTGAAGCAATGTGATCTAATGTGCCCTAATCTCAAAATTGGAAGCATTGATGGGGGGAGGTTGAACTGGATGATGGACATTTGTAGCTTTCAGGATTGAGAACTCTCTAAGATCCTTTTGTAGTTCGGCTGATTGCGTTGTTGCTTGTGCTGCTAGGATTTCCTGCTGAACTACGGCTCTGGCTTCTTGCATGAGCCTCTCTCTCTTCGCATTGATGGATTGAGCCACCCTTCGGGCTACCTCTTCTTCTTGATCCATCCTTGCTTGGTTCTCTCTGATCTGACGATGGAAAGTTTTGTCTATCTCAAGATCAAAGCTCGCTGTGAGTCCGGGACTGTCCGAACAGTGCATACACTATGCCTTGGGTTGTACCTGAAAATAGAAAGATTTTGAAAATGAGATCTTCAAAGTAGAGTCAAATTCAAGTAGATGATCGATTGTTTCAAAAGAAAAAGCAAAATCCTAGATTAGTCTTATAAGAACTAGATTTGACTGACTGATTCCGTTGTCCCCGGAAACGGAGCCAGAATTTGACGTGGAATTTTTGAACGCACTAACAAACTCACTCAGGGTTGAAATCCCCGAGATTTTACCAAAACCAAAGTGCAATAATACCACCCACAAGCGGACGAGTCTTATCACAGTATAGTTAAGGATCGAACCCAAAGGACAACATTTTTAAGAATCCTTATTAGTCAAATCTAACTTGAGTAAAACTAATTATTAAAATGATTGGTTGATTTGAGGTTACTTAAACTAAATACAAGAAAGTAAAAGTTGAATTAAAGTAGGATTTAGATCAATGATATGGAATTGTTGGGATGGTACCGGGTTTCACCACCGCTACACACACAAACGCATTCAATTGCGAACAATCCAGGCAAGATATGACAATCCAAATAGAGCCGCTGTAAAACCACCCATACGGGCGTTAGGTTTGCATAAGCATCACCTTAGGCGTCAGATGTCTCATCACCATCCGGATCACTCACTTACGGCTCTGAAGATACAAAATTCCAACAGAGGTTGTGGGGCCCCTATACAGGCGTTAGGCACATAGAAGCATCCCCGAATGATAGATGGCTTGTCCCCTCATGGATCATACACTTACGACCTCGATGAAATCCCATCCTATTTCTAGTTTGGGAGTCAACCGCATTAATCGATAAGCAAGTAGGTGATTAATATATGAGCAAACATCGACGATTAACAAGAAGATACAAAATCCAACTAAGGTTGTGGACCCCCTATACAGGCGTTAGGTACACAGAAGCATCACCGAAGGCTAGATGGCTCGTCCCCTCGTGGATCATACACTTATGACCTCAAGGAATCCCATTCTATTTCTAGTTTGGGAGTCAACTTGTTAAACAACATTCAATCCTACATATAGATGTTCTCGCAATATAGGAAGAACAAAGATGAAAGCAAGCAATTAATCAAACTACAAACATAACGGTTAACAACAAAATGAAGAGTTATATACATTGCTATGGAAAGTTTAACAAAAGAACATGGTTTGCATGGCCAGTGGGGCTAATCCCCACACCCCAGCAAAATGGTACTACTCGCTCATGATGCGAGAAACAAGAAGAGTGAGAAAGAGAGAGAAATCCACCATGAACTCGGTGCAGAAGGTAGTCGCAGCTCGGTGTAAAAGATACAACCTCCTATGTCATGTCGGAGCAGATCTGGACACGAACGGGAGTTGCCAAGATAGACCAGATAGTCTCCCTCGCTCCGTCTTCCTTCTCTCCTCAGCCTCCTTGGTTGCAACACGGGCAGTAGGTGAAATGAAATTGGCACGGACTTGATTGGTTTTGGATCGGACCTGTGTACAGGCAACCTGTCGGTGTCCCAGAATCGATGTCCAAGTAAGGACCCTTGGGGTCCTATTTATAGGCATAGGACTGACCCCAAACGGTCTTGGATTAAAAGAGACCAAACAGTTTGTTACTGTTATGGGCAAACGGTCTGGCCAAAAAATCCTCTCCAAACAGTCTTGCTGCTTTGACTTTTTCATGCGGTTTGCTCCAAACGTTCTGGAGACCGTTTGCTACCAAACGATCGCTCCAAATGGTCACTCCTTGCGGTCTCTTGCAGACGATTTGGAAATCGCATAAGGTCAAACGGTCTTGATCGGAAAACGGTTTGGAAACAGATAGAACTCCAAACGGTCTGGAGCAGAAAGGGGCAAACAGTCTTCAGCAGCAGCAAACGGTCTGTGTACCCATCATGTCCAAACGGTCTTCAGGCAGCAGTCGTTTCATCTTGATTGCTCGCTTAATCTAAATGGTTTCCAAGCCGTGGCCAAACAGTCTGAGATCAGAATCAAGCAAACGATCCTGCTTCGGTCAACGCTCCACAAACGAACAACAGACAGTCTGTTGGTAAATCGATCTAGTAGCCCTCCAATCTATCAAATGATCTTCAGCCTTCTTCTGTAGGTGTGGCGGCCTCGGGGCAACCCCATTTGGTCTGCGAACCACCCCCAATCGACCCTGCTCAGGAGCTGTAAATGTGTGCTGGTCAGAGGTTGAAGACGACGCACCACGGTCGTGGTTAGGCACCACAGTCGTGGTAAAGCTGTTGTCCCACGGCCGTACCGCCTTGCACGGGCGTGATGGGTGAGAAAACGGGTTCTGATGGCATTGTGCCACGGGCGTGGCATGACACCACGGTCGTGGTGAGGTGGCTACCACACGGCTGTGCTACCTCGCACGAGCGTGGCGAGTGAGAGGTCAAGCGTTGAGGATGATTTACCACGGTCGTGGCCGCATCACACGGTCGTGGTGATGGCAGCAGACCATGGCCGTTTTGGACCACCACGGACATGGTTAGGACTCTGCTTCACGACCTTGAGTTCATGCACTACTCGATCCCTTGTGGCTGAGTGATGCCTCCAATTGGCCTCTATTGCTCAAACGGTCTTGAGACTGCATGGGCTCAAACGGTCTTGAGACCGGATGGGTGGAATTGTTTGGTTAGATTTCTTAATCGGAGCCAGAGATGAAGGTGGACCTTGACTACTTGTTCAGCTTTGTCAAAACCTACATTAAATGAACAATATTTAGTTAAAACCTTGATGATCGAATCAACTAAGTAGTTTTGCACATTATGATTCATATTGAGTGGAATAGTATGTATAGAGTTGAATTGGTCCCAAAGTGATAATTGAATTTCATGATGAATATACATTCATCATTAGTCTAAGTGAGTGTGCTAGTATAGGTCCTTATAAATATTGAAAGAACTCATTGTGTGAGATAGAGGTGCATCCAATACAAAATCAATTAATTAGGTGTCCCTTAGGCAAAATGCACCAAGCTTTCTGCATTTTACCCCAAACAGCCCACCACAAAGGGCTTAACTAGACATTAAGAAAGAAAAAGAGAAAGGAGTAGAGTATTAGGAGTCCATGAAACGTGGTGGAGACTCCTCCTTCTTCACCTCTTAGATGCTGGAGCATGCCCTTCTTCTCCTTAGATGGATGGATGGCATGGAATGATGGCGGAAGATGGAAAAAAACCCTAGAAAACTGGGGTTTTGAGGTGAAGGAAGGTGGAAATGAGGTGTAGGTAGGTGGGAGTAGGTGGGAGGTCCTTGAATGCTTGTGGTAGGCAGAAATGAATGCTAGAGGTGTAACCATGTGCTACAGCTATCACCTAGGTATATATAGGTGGTAGGGAAGCATTAGGTTAAGTGGGGGTGTCTAGGAATTTCAGTGTGAAAAGTAGGCTAGGGCTCTCAGCCACCACGGTTGTGGTGGATGAGGTGAACATGGCTGTGGTGGAGTGGCATGGGTGAGGTGGATGTGGGTAAAATGTCAAGTTGAGGTATGGTTTTTGGAAGGTCGGTGGCATTGACATGGTGGTCACCACGGCTGTTGTGGGAGAATGGTGGAACTGGCAAGGTGGTTTCCACAGTTGTCTTGAAGGGAGTGGTCACTGCTATTTTCTTCAATTTGGTCATTGTGGGGTCTCATCACCACATTTGTGGTAGGTGCCACAGGCGTGGTAGCGTTGAAGTGTCACGATCGTTTTGTTGACTATGGTCATGGTAATTGAGTTGTTATAGCACTTAAATTCTTGAATTCAACTTGTGATGTGGGGTATTCTCACTACGGTCTTGGTGTTTTACCACGGATCGTTTTAAGGGCCCAATTGTGCTTTTTGGTTCTGAAGTCCTTATCTCAGTTGCCCTTTACCTTGAATTGATTTTTGATTGGTTATGGAAGGTTGAGAGATGGTCTAGGGATCATACCAAGGTGTAGAAACCCAAGGATGCTCCTTTTTTCTCCTCCCAATCCAATGCATAGTTCAAACGCCTGAAGAACATACAAAGAGAAGCCATAAGAAAATTTGACATTAAACCATTTATTAGGGGAAATAACTTGCAATCTAACATTTCTAAATGTGATTCAAGTACAAAAAGACACAAGATGAAGCCCTAAAATAGGGTTGCATCACCTCCCCAAACTTAAAACATACTAGTCCTCAAGTATGCTCCAACTTAATCTCTTTTTCATTTCGTTCAAGCAAATCATAGAAAATGCAAACATTATGATGTTATTTGTCTATAATGAGTTTACATGTGGAATTAGGCATGCAATCCACTACTCTCTATTTTTTTACTATTTTAAAGTGTGAATCAATAACAAAGCATAAGAACTTCCAATATGGATACCAATCACGCATGTAAGTAATGTTTTTTTGTGAGACTTTGGGTGGCATACATTCAAATGGTTGAAGTTGTTGTTTCACTTACTAGAACTACACCATACACTTCATTCCACCTCTCGTGATCCACTTGGCTTGTGTAGGGTTGTAAGGGCTAGATTGATTTACCCTAGCCCTACTAGGCATAAAAAAAGAAGGGACTACGGAAGGGAGTGGAGTGCTATTACATAGGAGAGCTCATCTTTTTCTTTTCTTTTCTTGAGAGGCTATTACATACAGCCATCCCTTATTTCTTTTCTTCTTCTTTTTTCTTTTTCTTCGCCCTATATGTAAGGAGGTCATATTAATACAAGAGTGAAGGGGGGTATAGATATGACCACTACAATATTTTTGGTGGGTTTCTAGGCTAATATGTACACAATTGGCATCCTTTCATGAGGCGTAGAGGTAAGAAGATGGTGGAAGAAATTTTAATTCAGAGAGGGGTCATGAGTGGTGAGTATTCATGTGTGATCTCATCCAAGCAATCTAGTCCATGCAACATTCACCAAACAAACAAACCACACATAAAATAGCAATAAAGTAGATTACATTCTTTCCACATTGATTAAACAATCCCAAGTGTTCAAGGCCTGCAAGAATCACACTTTTACTCAAAATAGTTTAACACTTATAAGAGTCTTGGATCACTTGCAAAATTCATCTATGGAGTTCATTTAACCAAAGACATCCAACAAACACAACAAGCAATGTGGTTAGATCATAAACAAATGCACCATCATATTAACCACATGTATCATTACCAACATGCACATCTGCATAGGAACCCCCAATGGGGGAGGATTTTTGGGGAGCCATTTATAGATATCAGGAGTCATACCCAGCTCCATAGGCATACTACTGGGGCCATTACTACCAACATCCTCCTCCATAGGTAGGGCCATCACCATAGGGAGACCCACTGCATGATCCACCAGAGCAGCAGTGACACCTACCTATCACACCTAAGCTTTAGTTTCACACCGAGGACATCATAATTCAAAAGTTTGAGGTGGTAGGGTGATACACATCATTTTTAATCATCTCATTTTGATTATACCTATTTCACCTTACTTCACCTGTTTGTGGGTGAATGTTGGCACCAATCTATCTAGTTTAGATTTCTTTTTTCTTGCATACACATGTACAATGTAGTTTAATTTCATGCATTTTTAGGTAATTTTTAATTTCTTTTGCTTTGCATACCATTCCATCTCATACATTGCATTTTGTGTAGATTTTTATAATTTTTGTGTGTTTTATCTAGGATTTGCTCACTCCATGCTTTTTATTTCCTAAATGTAGGTTTAGATGTTGTTAAATTCAAGATGACACCATTTTGGCCAATTTTTCCCAAATTTGAATCTATTTACCTAATGGCGTGTCTCAACAAAATCTCTACTTATTGTAATGAGAATAGTTGTGCCTATATGGTGGAAATCTCATAGGTGTTTGTTGAAGGTTGGTGTTGTGATGATGTTTCTTCATCTCTCCTCCTCACTTGACATATTTCTCTTTGTCACTCTTCCCATTGTTGTTCCTCTAATTGGTTTCTCTAGGCCCTTCAAGTAAATCAACAACAACATCTTTAAAGTTCTCTCTAGGTCACTCTCTTTCCCAAGCTTTGAGGTGTTCAAACGATTCATCATAAGTCCCTAGTTGTTCCATGAGTGGATCGGTGTAATATGGGAGTTCCAGAGTGATTCCTGGATAAGAAGGGTTGACACTATGAATTATCTTTTCTCAACTATGGAAATCATTTGGGAGCACACCAAAAAAATCCAAAATTAAAAATTTCACCCCCTCTGCTTTGGTAGGCCTTGTCAAGTCATATCCTAGGGCTAGGGATATTGAGGTCACAATCACTCCCATAACAAAGGGAGTTTTACTCTTAGATGGGATTGACCTCATGTGATCAATCAAAGGCACCGCTAAGTTAATATATTTTTTTATCACCCAACCAAGGGCAAAAAGATCTTTATCTAAGTAGCTCACCATATTGTCATACTTGGCAACAATTGTATTTGCGGGGGTGAGGGAGTAGCTCAAGTGGTGTGGCTCGGAAATCCCCAATGAAGGGACTCAGGTTCGACTCTAGGTGAAAACCCTCGGGATGCAATAAAGGCCCCATGTCAGTGAGCGTGCCGCGGTGACCCCATGTACGTGGCTGGTTCCGGGGTTTACCCTTGACTGGGTGGGGTCCAATAGTGGCCTATCCCGGGAGGGGTTCCTCGTTATAAAAAAACAATTATATTTGCAATGACTTTTTGTAAGTACCTCATGAAGGGTTTAAGGATTTTACTTGTTTTTTACTTCCCGGTGTGAAGGTTGTTTGCCAGTTATCTCTTCCCACATCATTGCATATTTGATATTTGAGTACTTCTCATTGTAACCCCTATTGAGATTTTCTGCATCCTTGGGGCTAGAGGCAAAAATGATGTTCAATTGGGAGGTGGTGAGCACATGCATCTCATTTTTCATTTCGAGACGGATGGCATCTTCTCCTTTATGCTTGATTTTCTCTAGTGTGGCAAAGAAATGTTGTGTCATCTTGACATAGGTATCTTGTGCAGTAATGAGAACCTTGAACAACCTACTAGATTTCAAATATTCTTCAATTATGAAATTGATACATAATGCTTGCATTGTGGCCCGACATGCATAATAGGTTGTAATCACCCTTCTATTCATAAATTTTGCATAAAGGGACTTTAGTGTGATCTTTCTTTCGTTACCCCTACCATAGGAAACACCCTCGGGAACCTTATCAAGCCCCTCATCATGTATGCCTCTACTATAGCCGAAATGTCATGTGGATCGGGTCATAGCTCCTCTTCCTCGGTGTATTTTTTCTCTTCTTCTGCCTCATATGTGTGAGATCCTGAGCTAGTGTCCAAATTCAGCAGCACCCTCTCCTCACACTATTCTTCTTGATCATCTTCATCATCGTCAATAAGAAATTATTGTCGAGATTGTGGTTGTGGTCTATTCATTGTCGAGGATGTGGAGTGACGTGCTGACATAGGTTGTGGTGGAGCGTGTGAGGAAGATGGGATAGTTGCACCCTTGCCTTTTTGTTCACAGGTGGTGACCTCTGGATCCAAAGAGTTTATCAAGGTGTCGACATTAGCATTGTATGCCTCCTCCTCTCCTTCATTATATGTGGCATCCAAGGTATGTTGGTTGTACGTCGAGCGGAGATGAGATCTAGTCACTGATGATGAACACCAAAGAGAATTAGAGATGGAGTTAGAGTGGGGTGGAGAGGGTTGTGCGAGGAGACATGGATATCGGTGGAGGCACATTTGGTGTTCACTCTCCCCCTATAATGACTTCAAGGCTGCTTTGCAACCCCTTCTTTACCGCCTTTCCCATTTTCTTCAATTTATTAGAGGTTTTGGTGGAAAAAGAGGAGACTAGGGTTATGGAGTTATATATGTGGGGGAGGTGGAATGAATATGGGGGTGATTTGGGGGTTGAAATAATAGGGGAAGACACAGTGGAGGTAGGGAAGATGTTAGGGAGGTTGATTGTAGCTTGAATTGGGATGGAGGAGGTGGAGATGGAGTGTGGGAGGCGTCTTCGGTCACTGTAGTAGTTCCACGACCATCTAGATTTGTGAAAGAATGAACTGGGTCATGATGGTTTCAAAATAGAATTCACACTTAAGTGGTGATGTTGGCCCTGCCATGCCTTGGTGTGGGCCAAACCCATGGTGATCTATCGACAACACACCCGTGGTGGATTCCACGATCGTGGTGGTCGATTGGCACCATACCCATGGTGGTTGTCGTAGTCGTGGTGTTCCTCTTCCATCTCTTCTGAATTTCAATGACCCCCTAATCATTTTAGCAAATACACCATGGCTGTTCTGAAGTACCACGGACGTGGTGGGTGTTATAGTAGCAAATTTACATATCAAACTTCACAAATCTTCATATTTTTTAAACTCAATTGATGTGCCATCATTTTTTCTCTCATCTATATTGCACCCCATTAACTCACTCTCTCTAACCTATCACCGTGTCACATTTCAAAATATAAACATAAACTATTGACCACATGTATGTGTGTTTTCTAGAATTTCTAAAAACAAACAAAAAGTATCAAAAGGTGAAGGTTGGGTGCAAAAAATCTCAAACCTAGGTGGGTTGCCTCGCATTAGCTCTAACTTATATGCCTTCATCTGGACTTCTTTATTTTGGATCATTCAACATCTTGAGAACCTCAAATCATATTTGTAGTAGATGTCCTTATCATGTGCATTCAAGCACATATGTTTATCAATCAGAATGTCTTCAACTAGCATGACAATATCAAAACTATGATTGACCTTGTCCGACTCAACTTCAACAACAACCAGTAATCTTTGTCTAATAACTATGAACTCCTTTACACCTTCTTTTTTCATTGATCACTATAACACTAGATGGATACACACGTTTCACTTGGTATGGTCCTTCCCACCTTGATCTAAGCTTTCTAGGCAAGAGTTTCATCCTTGAGTTATACAACTACACCCATTGTCCAGGCTCGAAAGATTTCTCTTTTATCAACTTGTCATGCAAGAACTTGATTCTCTCCTTATATCTCTTGGACAACTCATAGGCCTCATGCCTTAATTCCTCCAATTCATGGAGTTGCAACTTTCTTCTAACCTAGTGGTGTCCATATCCATATCCATAGACTTTAAGGCCCATTGTTCCTTGTGTTGCAATTCTACATGTAGATGGCATCTTTTCCCATATACAATCTTAAATTGTGTGATGCCAATCGGGGCCTTGAATTTTGTCATGTATACCATAAAGCTTCATTTAGACATATAGACAAAGCCTTGCGGTCCGGTCTCATGGTTTTTTCAAGAATGAGCTTTATCTCCTAATTGGCCAACTCAACTTGACCACTAGTTTGAAGGTGGTAAGGAGTAGCCACGTGATGGTTCACACCATGCCTCTTCAACAAACCTTCAAAAGTTCTATGAAAAAATGGCTTCAACCATTAATAACCATAGCTCTTGGCACACCAAACTAGATAAATATGTTTAACTTGACAAACTTGCATACCATCTTGTGGTCATTTGTTCTTGTAGAAATCGCTTCAACCCATTAGGAGATGTAGTCTCCTGTCACCAAGATGTACACATACCCAAAAGAAGGTGGAAGTGGATCAATAAAGTCAATACCCCAAACATCAATACCTCCTCCAGAAGAATAGGAGGGAGAGGCATCATATCCTTCTTTGATATTATGCCCACTTTTTGGCACTTCAAGCAAGTTTTACAATATTGATGAGAATCCTTGAACAAGGTTGGCCAATAGAGACCACACTGAAGAAATTTTGTGACTTTCCATTTTCCACCAAAATGACCCCCACATATGCCATAGTGGCACATGGGGAGAACCACTTTCCAAAATTCACCTCCTTATGAGTTGATCGAAGAAATACTTAAAGAAACATGGGTCATCCCACATAGTTATTTACCATAAAAAACATCCATATACTTTCCTCCCTAGTCTATGTGTTTGGTACTCTTCCACTAGCCAATAAGTTAGTTATGTACTTGTACCATGGTCTTTGAGTAGATTCAATCTAGAGGAGTTGGTCATGGGGCATTGTCTCCTTGATTTTGTTCACATCATCATAGGATTATTCAAAGTAAGAGAGGTGATCAACTGTAGAATTTCCAACTCCTTTCTTGTCAACAATCCCCAAATCAAATTCTTGCAGCAATAGAATCCAATAGATCAATCTAGAATTCGAGTCTTTCTTTGACATGGGATACTTGAGAGTTGCATTGTCGGTATAAACAATCACTTTGTTTTGTAGAACATAAAAGTGGAACTTGTCAAGAGCAAATATCACAAAAGCAAATTCTTTCTCTGTGGCAGTGTAGTTCCGTTGAGCCTAATCAAGTGTTTTACTTGCATAATAGATGGTATGTGGTATCTGGCCAATCCTTTGGCTAAGCACAACCTCCACCACCATATCAAATCATTTGTATAATCTCAAATAGCAAAGAGAAGTCAGGGGCTGCATAATAGAAGAGGAAATTATCTTGTATAAAGGCCTAAATGCATTTGTCACCAAAGTTGAATTCAACATCCTTCTCTAGAAAATGGCACAACGGTCTAGAAATCTTGCTAAAATATTTGATGAAATGACGATAGAAACCCACATGCCCCAAGAAAGAGTGGACATGTCTTATGGTGTAAGGAATGGTTCAAATAAAAATGAGGCCCACTTTGGCCTTATCAACTTCAATCTAAGGTTTAGCACTCTATGACCAAGAACAATACCCTCGGGCACCATGAAGTGACTTTTCTCCCAAGATCGAACTAAAAGGACCTTAACACATCTCTCATGAATAGTTGTAAGGTGATACAAACATTCATCAAAAGACTTGTGAAATACTAAAAAATCATCCTTAAATACCTCAAGAGAACAACCAAGCATGTCAAAAAAATGGATGTGACACATCTTTAGAAAGTGTAGGGGCATTGCAAAGCCCAAAAGGCATTCTTCTATAGGACATGGTACCACTTGGAAATATCCTGAGTAGCCATCAAGAAAGTAATAAAAACTTTGTCCTACAAGTCTCTCTAATATTTGATCAATGAATGGTAGAGGGAAGTGGTCTTTGTTCATCTTCTCATTCAGCTTCCTATAGTCCACACATATCCTCCACTAGGATTTTTGTCTCACTGGCATCATTTCTCCATCTTCATTTTGGGCTACGGTGGTCCCACCTTCTTTTGGCACAACTTGTATGTGACTCACCCAAGGATTGTTAGAAATGGGGTAGATGTCATGACATCGAGTAACTTTACTACCTCTTGACTGACCACCTTTTTAAACTCGGGATTCAACCTTCTTTTTGTTTGATGGTTCGGCCTTGCATCATCTTCAAGATGGATCCTATGGACACAAATGGAGGGGTAAATACCCCTCAAATAATCAGTTCTCTCTTGAGGCATTTTCACATAATAGACAGCCAATTACATAGTGCAGTTAGCCGACTCCAATTGTCTCAACTTCAATTCAGCATACACATAATGAGATATTAAGTTTACACTAGAACCGAACTCAAGAAGAGATTGGTATATGTCGTCTGTTCCAATGTAGCAAGGAATAATGGTAGCATTGGGATATTTCCTCTTATTTGGAGTGATGTGTTGAAAAATAGAGCTCACTTATTCTGTGAGCTTGACTTGCTTTGGCATTCTTCTGACTGTTTTCCTTTTAAAGGTGCACATGTATTTCAATATCTTTGCATAAGAGGGAATTTTTTCAATTGTATATAACAAAGGAATGTTGATCCTCAATTGCTTGAATACTTCCATGATATCCTTATTGTGTTTCTTCTTCCTTTGAGGTTGATGGCTCTTCAAGTGCATAAATGAAAAGGAGGGGGTTGTGCATCAAAAGAATCATCAAGCGGTATCAAAGAACTCATAATAGCATCATCTAATGTCAAAGTATCACCTTGGTTGCCTATCACAGTATCATCACCCCATATTATAATATCACAACCTCGAATCATGGTATCAACTCTATCTTCACTGACCAAACCATCAACTGCTTTGCCCTTTGACTACTTCAAAGTCCTCCCCCTTCTCAACACAGTCACATCCTTCACTTGCTCGTGAGTAGAAGAGGAGGGAGTTTGCAGTGGCTGTTGTGATCCTTGAGGTGGTGGCCTTTGTTGTGGGGGATTTGGGTTTTGGAGAATGAATTTTGGTTGGTATGGAGGTTGTTATGGTTGTTGTAGAGGGGGATGATAGGTGGATGTTGTTGGTATGGATGTGGTGGAGGTGGAGTGTATTTGTATTTGTAGGTAGGTTGTGCGGGTGGGGGAACATATGGATTTTGAGGCCCTTAGTATAGCTGCAATGTGGGCACTTGCCTTTGTTGTAGGCCATAAGTTCCATGAGGAGCACCCATGGTT
The DNA here is from genome assembly GCA_963693085.1 of Alisma plantago-aquatica. Lineage (NCBI taxonomy): Eukaryota > Viridiplantae > Streptophyta > Magnoliopsida > Alismatales > Alismataceae > Alisma > Alisma plantago-aquatica. The sequence continues at coordinate 1,336,039,647 of OY856409.1, read as the reverse complement.
TCACCAACACTATTGGGGTTCAAAAAGGTTTGGGAAGGAAGCCTCCCCTCTTCGCATCTAGAAATATATAGTGAAATATGATCAATCATTTTCTCTAGCCAACTAAAATTTGTCCTTGGACGGACACATCTTTCTTCACATCATTGAGGCTCCTCAACCTCCCAAGAACTTCTTCTTCAAACTTGGAGCTATACTTTGACCCTGGATGTTGCCTTGGTTGTTCTTGTCCTTCCTCCCCTTGATTCTAAGAGAATTTTAGGTGATTTCTCCATTTTAGAGTGTAGATGTTGGACATGGGACCTTGGTTTTTCATGTTCCCATAAGATTGCAAAGCTTGAACTTCTTCACTAACAGTTTCCATATCAAAGGTGGAGTGGATAGAAGATCCTCCCACCTAATTCATCATCATGTTCATCATATCCACCAAAATCTTTCATCATTTTAGGACTGGATCATCCTTGCAGCGCGGAGGTGAAGTTGTTCGGTTTCTATCATAATGCAGATCAACACTAGAAGCACGCTGATGAGAATTTTCAGCCAAATGATCAAAGAGGGGCCATGACTCCTCCAGGGGCTTGTCCATGAGTGCTCCACCCCATGACAATCTTTATCTTTGAAGAGTACCACTCTTTCACATTGTCCTTAAGAGATAAGGGGAACAAAATGAGGTGAATAGAGTCGTCGGTGGCAGTAGGAGTCCTGAAAGTAGAGCAAGTTTCTAGAAAAGCATCTATTTTATTGTATGGTTTCTCATTCTCATATCCATAGAATGTAGGGAATAATCCGAGGAAGCTAGTGGAATAGAGAACTATTATCCTGGCATCTAATCCATCCTAGTGGTAGTTCGAGAAGTGTAATTTCCAAGCATAAAGTAGTCATGAAGCAGCTTGGGTGGTGGAGGACCTAGAGGAACACATTCCTCCTCCTTCTTGGGGTGAGCATCTCTATCTCCCATTTTAGCATTTTGGTGTTGCTCGTGCTGGTGTTGACATCATATTCTACCTATATTAGGATCCTCTAGAACCAAGTCAGTAGGAAGTGATCAACACCAAAGCATGCACAGATGTCACATGTACAAGGTGCAAACAAAGAACAAAAGCTAAGTTAAAAGACAAGTATGCAAAGGTAAACAAAGAATAAAGAATAGCGATGATGAGGGCAGTAGGAAAAGATTGGAGCTACACTAACTAGCTAGGCTGAGCACATTTCTCCCTATAAATGGTGCCATGCTTATTGCTGCTCTTTGTGTGTTTTTTAGGCAATTGAACCATGCATTGAATGTGGGGGGAGAAAGAAAGGAGTATCCTTGGGTTTCTACACCTTTGTATGAGCCCTAGACCATCTCCCAACCTTCCATAGGTGGTCAAAAATCAATTCAAGGCAAAGAGAATCTATGAGAAGGACTTTGGAGCCAAAAAGCACAATTGGGCCCTCAAACGGGTCATGGTATAATGCTACAATGGTGATGAGAATGCCCAACATCACAGGTTGAATCTAAGAATTCAAGTGCTACAACAATTCAATCACCATGACCATAGTCAGCGAAACGCCCATAACACTTCAACACACCACACATATGGCACTCGTATGACTGTGGTGATGAGCTCCCACAATGACCAGCTTGAAAAAAATGACCGTGAATGCTCCCTCCAAAACGATTGTGGCAGCCATCTTGTTCGTTCCACCATTCATCCACCATGGCCTTGGTCGCCATGGTTACCACCACAACTGTGCCACTGACCTTCTAAAACCATACCTCAACTTGACATTTTAGCCATATCCACCTTGCACATGCCACTCCACCATGGCCATGTTATCCTCATCCACAACAGTCATGGTGGACAAAGCACAAAGATAGAGTTTTCATGTTGTAACACCCCTCAACTTGGATTATATTAAAAAAATTATCCCAAATAGCCAACCACAAAGGGCTTAGCTAGACATAAAGAAGAAGAATAAGGAGTAGAGGAGTAAGAGGCCATGAAACGTTGTGTAGACTCCTCCTTCTTCACCTCATAGCTTCTAGAGAACACCCTTATTCTCCTTATATGGATGAATTTCAATGTAAAAAGTAGGCTTGGAATACACTCCACCATGACTATGGTAGATGAGGTGAATATGGTCGTGGTGGGGTGGCACGGGCGAGGTGGATATGGGTAAAATGTCAGGTTGAAGTATGGTTTTTGGACAGTCAGTGGCATGGCCATGGTGGTCACCATGACCATCATGGGTGAATGGTGGAACGGTCGAGGTGGCTACCGTGGTCATTTTGGAGGGAGTGGCCACCTTCATTTTTTTCATGCTGGTCGTTGTGGGAGCTCACCGCCACGGTCGTGACAGGTGCCACATGCATGGTAGCATTGAAGTGTCACTGCCATTTTGCTTACCACGTCCATGGTGATTGAGTTGATGTATCACTATAATTCTTGAATTCAACATATGATGTGGGGCATTCTCACCACAATTCTGGTGTGTACCACAACCCATTTTGAGGGCCCAAGTGTGCTAAAGTCCTTCTCTCATCTGCTTTTTCCCTTGAATTAAATTTTGACCACCTATGGAAGGTTGGAGATGGTCTAGGGCTCATCCTAAGGTGTAGAAACCCAAGGATTCTCTTTTATTTCTCATCCTCATCTAATGCATGGTTCAAATGCCTGAAAGATACAAAAAGAAAAGTCATAAGAAATTTGACATTAAACTACTTTTTAGAGGAAATAACTTGCAATCTACATGTCTATTGTGATTGAAATGCAAGAAGACACAAGATGAAGCCCTAAAATAGGGTTGCATTAGAGTATGTGTTTGCTTTATTTTAGGGAGGAACAAAGGAGAACAATAGATTGATAACATGATATCTAGTACGCATCGTATGCCATGTAGTTTACAGATTTGGTAGTGCAAATTATGCCTCATGGTCTCGATCCAGCGTCACCACTTGTTCCTCATAGCCATGTAGTAGCCTCTTACATGGCAATCCCAGAAAGCATTTGAGATGATTTTCTAGGTTCCTAGAGTTCAAATAACATTTTCAAACTTGAGGTTTACATTACAACTGGGTGGGGTTGAGGAAGAGGGTTTGAGGTTGAACAAGGTTAAAGATACGCCACAAAACAATGTATGGAGCTCATGGAGTGTTGGAGACATTGGAATTTCTAAGTGGAAGGGCTTATACATTCTAGGGACAAGGACATAAACTATAGTGGGGGGTAAAAATAGTGGTCCATTGTCATGCTACAGTGGATGAAATCCCACAAGTTGGGATTGTTGAAAGGGAAAAAGTGCAAGGAAGGTTAAGGGGGGAGAATAAGTTCTTGAGGAGGGAATGATAGGGAGAAAGGTGAGGATAGACTATCACAATACTATGGCTTCAAAATGAGGGGACTGTGTGAGTTAGACTGAGGAGGACTTTTGATAAATCTAAGAGTAGAAAAATTAATCTTAGATTCATGCTAGATTGTTTGATTGATGGTCCATAATGGTAAAGAAAAAAAGAAATTGATGAAGCCCTTGATTGCATCTTCATGGTGTGTTAATTTTCTCATGATTCAAATCTAGATGTTTCATTATAAATGATTGGGTAGTGATGGATGTTATTTGCATGATTTTTAGGTACTTTGACCATGCTTTGGATGGAAGGGAGAGAACGGGGTCCTAAGGTTTCTTCACCCTCAGAGGTGCCCAAAGTGAGCTTGTGAGCTACGCCAACCTATGCCAAGTGGCAAAAGACCAAGACAAGGCAAATAACACCATGGAGGATCAAATCGAAGACCAAAGTGCAAGAGAAGATCCCAAACATGACTGTGGTGCAACAAGATGATTGTACCACAAGTATCCAAAATCATTGTAGAAATCAACAACAAAGAAACTCTAAGAATCTCTAGTAGCATGGTTGTTCCAACAAGAATAACGGTGCCAAGAAGATCTTAGTACTATTGTGTCATCCAAAAAGGTCATGCTTCCAAGCTCCCAAGACACAAGTTCCAAGGAAAATGACTTGAACTCAACCTCTCCAAAATGGTAATGCTAGACAGCAAACTCGTTGTACCCAACTACCACCATGGTCATGTTGCCCATCACACTCGTTGATCATTTTACCATTACGCCAAGGTTGTTTTCTCTCATCCATTCCCACTCACTCCCACCATGATCGTCCTACCCACTAAACCCTACTGCTTTGCAAATATCATTTTACCTAAATGTCCCCACTTCAACCTATGCTTCGCAAGCCTGTATAAAAGCATTGGTGGTAGCTGGGAGCACAAAGTTAGCTCTCCCAAGAAGTCATTGATCCACCTACTCATCCCACTTACCTTCCATTCATTTCCACCTTCCTCTACCTCAAAATTCTAGTTTTCTAGGGTTTTGACCATTGTCCTTCCATAGTCCATGCCATTTTTTATCTTTGGAGAAGGAGGACAAGCTTGGAGCAGCTAGAGGTGAAGATTGAAGCGTCTACATCAACATACATGGAGTTTTTCCTTATTCTCCTATTTCTTTTGCATCTTCTTTGATCATGTCTAGCTTAGCCCCCTTTGTAGGTTGTTTCGGCTATAAAATGTGACTTTGATACCATGTTGAGGGAAATGACTTTGCAAACATTATTATTTCATTTATGAATGGTTATATTCTACTTATAACTTGCTTCTCATCTTATTTTATGTGAACAACTCTTTCCCTAGGTAGTAGGGGAAATGGGACATGTGGCTGATTTGGGATTTTGTTCCTAGGTCCAACTAGTGGATCCCTAGCAAGCTACCCCTCTTTTTACTTATCCATTATCCTACCCTTAGGTGAGATATCTAAATAGCCATTTTTGAAACTATTAGTGAAAATGGCTTGGAGATACTTGAAAGCTAGATCAGAGATGACATGAGCTGCAAAACCCCCATTTTCACCCATTACTTCCCCTGGACCTCAATTTCCCTAAGAGATCCCTTTAGAAACCTAGACTTGGTAGATCATTGTTGAATTCCACCTAAAACCTAGTTAATTTATCCTTGAAGGTTTGAATGGGGATTATAGGGACTAGTTCCACTATACACACCCTATTCCATCCATGGCCAACTACTAGTTTAGGGCAATTCATTAACACTTAGCTTGCTTCTTTGGTTTGGTAACTAGAATGAATGAATGATTTTTGCATGGTTTGAACCTCCAACCTAGTCGATATTACACTTACCCTAGATGGAGCACATTCCCCATTAAATTTTTAAACCCTACTAGTTATCTTTCCTATCTAGTGTTAACTTGATTAACTTCCTTTCTTGCTTGATTCGTCAACTACCTTGTTCATGCTAGTCAACATTTGCTAGGGTAGTTAGTACCTATTTTAGTTATTTGTGTTAGTTTTTGCTAATAATTTTCTACTTTATCTCTCTAGTATCCTTTCTTGAATAATTATAATTTATGATTTCCTCTTTCATTATTTAGCTAGATCGCTAATTAGGATTTCTCTTGCTAGTCTAGTGATTAGTGCTTGCATCCACTTTGCTTGTTCTAGTGCAATTTCTTTCCTTGATTATCTATCTAGTCTTAATTCTCTATGGTTAACATGTGTTTTCTTCTTTCCCTTTTCAAGTACTTGTTTGACATGTTAGTGTAAATCCAAATCTAAGATCGAATCCTAAAAACCCTAACCTTCACATTAGGAACCTAGCCCAAAAGAAATTATCTCTATTGTCCCCCCCTTTCACTTGGGTTTAACTCTAACTTGCAATTCCTATATTGCTCTTTATATGCTTGTCGATTTCAATAAGAGTGTGTCCAAACCAGGTTATAAATATTAAAAGACCGAAGTGTGCCTAAGGCACCCCTATCCACATCAAGTTTGCTAGGGGTCCTTGGATGCATCATTCCTTATGGTGTTGTTATCGGGGAAAGTGAAGCTTAGACTAGATAGTCTATTTTGCTTTGACTTTTCCCAATGCCCTCGCCATTGCTATTTTTTAGTGCTTCAAAATATACTTGCATCTTAGTTTTCTAACTTGTCTTATATTTCTTGCTTGTGACTTATGTAGGTGATAGTGCATATTCAGTCGACAATCACAATCTATTGACTCCTTCTTTGAGGATCGAGATATAGGGAGACATAGATAAAGAAATCAACATGCTCAACCTCTAGAAGATGAAATGGCAAACTGAGATCCAAATTGGGACGTGAACCATAAATAAGTAGTGGAGCCACTACCTCCCCACATCAATACAAGCCACTTCATGACTATTTTATGCCAAGAAACTACAACGTGCAACTTATTGCAACTAGGGTGGAACAAATGTCCTGACAATAATTTTCTATTCCATCATATCTTATTGGTCTTCTTTTTATCTTTTATGGGCTTGAACATGAAAATATGTACAAGCATGTTGATGCCTTCCTAGATACTTGCTTTTCTTTTAAGACACAACATCTATAGATGACTCCATCTATCTCACCTTGTTTCCTTTTCTCTAAAAAACAAGGCTACATAATGGTGCTTGAGATTGTAAATTGGGATTCTATGAAGAACAAGTTTTTTTAAGAAATTAGATCCTAGTGTAAGCCTTACCCATATGAGGGAGTGTATCACTTCTTTTAGCTAAAATGAGAATAAAAAATTCCATGAGACATGAGAAAGGTTCCATAAATTGCTAAGTGACTGCACACACCATGGAGTTCCCATTTGGTAGTTGGTTCAATCTATTTACTAATGGTTGTTTGAGGTGGATTAAACTATTATGGGCTCATTACATGGAGTATATTTTTTGGACAAACCCCCTAAAAATCATAGAATCCATTTGATCATCTAGATTCTAACCATCAACTAATGAAGATCCTAGAAGTCGTGATGGACTTAATGATGACACATGTGGGAAACTCCCATAGTCAATCTATCCATTCTATTTAGTCTATTGATGAAGAAGTAAAATCACTCCAATCTTATGGAATCGTAACAACAAAGGCCCTATGTATCAATCATACACTCTAGAATGAAGAAACAATCCTAACTTATCATGGAAACAACAAGGAGAATAGGGGAAAGGGAAGATAGTCAACATCAAGGTCAAAAGTATCACTTCAAATTTGAATATGAGGTACTTGGAAGTATAAGAAGTCTTGATGGAGTGAAGAAAGATGTGTCCCACCTAGGAAAAAAATTTAAGTATGCTTGACCAAAGGATTGATAAAATTTCCTTACAACTTGCACATTGTGAGGAGGGGAAACTTCCTTCCCAAACCACGATTATCAAGAACAAAGTTAGTGGATCAATAGGAGTCCCTCAGAACACCTATATATCCCACCACAAGGGCAAGTGCAATCTCTACAACAATACTAAGGTCCTCCCAACCCATATGCTCCTCCACCACCACAACCTCCATTAAACTATCAATGACCTCCCCCAGCTCAACAACCACCACAACAACCATATATCCCTCCACAACAACAACCTCCATCGCAACCCTACATCCTGTAAAACCCGTCCCACCACCAATAACACCTAAACCACCACCACCACTACCACAAGTACCACAAGCCCTCCTCTTCCCCATGAACAAGTGAATGCAGTGACCGCTTTGAGGAGTGGCAAGATTCTTGAGCAGCTCAAGAGGGGAAAGAAGGAAGTTAACAAGAATGATGTAGAAATTCCACTACCAAAAAAGTCTTGTGAGAGTGACAAGAGAACTAAAAGTTTTGTTGTCCCTCCATCTTGTAGGGAGGGAACACCATGTGTCCAACCTTTTTTTGAGTTTATAACACCAAGTGCCCCACCTAAGGAATTAAGAATCCCAATTATGATATCCCAAGATCCTCAAATTACTTTAAGCATGGACAATGTTGATGAGACCTTGTTCTTTGATATTCTGGAAGACCCCTCCATCACAAGGAAGCAAAAGAAAAATGTTGACATGTTTGAGATTTTTTGACAAGTGAAGGTGAACATCCCATTGCTTTATGCAATCAAACAAAGTTAATGATATGCCAAATTCTTTAAGTATGCTTGCACCTTCAATAGGAAGACCACAGGGAGGCTACCCAAGAAGATCAAATTGACAGAGCAAGTGAACTCCATATTTTATAGTCCTTCTCCCCTAAAGAAAGGTGATCCAAGAATTCCTATTATCCCTTGTGATATTGGTCATCACCTCATTGACTATTATTTGTTTGATCTAGGGTCTGGTGTCAATATCATGCCCTACAATGTTTATGATGAGTTGGGGTTAGGCAAGGTGAAGCTATACAATCACATTTTACAACTTGTTGATAGATCCCCAAGATACCAATGCATAGGTACAGAGCATTTTGGTTATGTTGGATGAGGAGATGGAATTGGTTTTCTAGTTGATTTCATTATCTTAGACATGGATCCAGAGGATGAGAAGATTCCTATTATCTTAGGAAGATTTTTCTATCTACAACCAATGTGGAGATCAAGTGTGCGCCATCACCTTGATAGTCTCCTTCTTGAATAGGAAGCTACATATCTATATGTTCACTGCCACCGAGAGATAAGAATTAATTGATGAGGACCACTACCTTGAAATTTCCTATAATGACAAGAAAGTAGGTGAAGCTGACAAAGGACACTTGAAAAGCTCACATAGACCTCATGATGAAGAGCGCATTTTAAAGACACTTGAGAGGACCATATCCTTTAAGGAAGGGAAGACCTTTGTTGTGAATGGTTGATGATATAAGAAATTCATCTTGGTTGAAGGCATTAAACCTAGCACTTGAGGTAGACAACCCACCATGGTTTGAGTATCTTTTTACTTGAAACCTCATTTTGTATAGTTTTCTTTCTATACTTCCAACAAACACACACACACTATACTTGATAGTTTTTTTGTTTGTGAATTATGTTAGAACGGGTACATTGATGAAAACATGCTACATGGATGTGGTTATCTAAGGAGAAGATTAGAATTGAGAAAAGAATGAACGAGATGAGTTGTAAGAGCTATAGGAAAGCAACCACCATGATCATACCACACATCATGATTGTGGTACTAGCAAGACAAAACGTCCATTCTTCCTAGAACGATTGTGTTGGTCTGCCTTGCCCACTTGAATCCATATTTAATCTATTCTCCTTGTGATGATTGACCACCATATATCCATGCTCAATAACCTATCATCCTAAGCTTCCATCTCATGTTGAGGTCAACATGTTCAAAAGCTTGGGGTGGTGAGTTGATAATCTCTTACTTTACTCCATATTCCTCTATGTTCCTTGTTCTAATTTTTTTTCCAAGATGGTCAAACATTTTAGCTAACTCCTATGATTATCCATATACACCTAATTGTTTGATACATGCATGTCATTTAGTTTATTTTCTTATTTTTGTGTAGTTATTCAAAATATATGGTTTTCTTTCCATGACATCCTTCACACTTGTATTACGTGTAATTTTGATAATTTCTTATGTGTTTGTATCTAGGATTTGATTTCAGGCTATATCGTTCTTAGTAGTGTAGGTCTTGATGTGAGTCGGAGCAGTTGTCACCATTTTGGCTAAAGTTTTCTCAAACTTGATTATTTTGACCCAAAAGAATGTTCTAACTTAATTTCTACCTTAATCGACTGACGAACTAATTTGATATTTAATGAATCCAACCCACTCCATTTCATATGGTCCTTTTATTGATATACTTACATGCTTAGTTCTATACATGTGTTTCATCTCTCTAATTAGAGTCAATGTTGAGAAGGAATCAAAGAAAGCATGAGATTCTTATTGTAAGGAGTGGGACCTGAGATGGGATCCACTCCCTACTTATTTGAGGAATAAATCCATCTATTCCAAACACACTCAAAAAGGTACGGTGAAATAGGTGTAACTTTTTCATTTCTCAAATGATGATATACAAAATAGCCAAAGTATAGTAGTGGAATAATATTTCATGACTATATTTAATTTTATAAAAGTACATCATCATATCCCATATGGGATTTACATGAAAGTTACAATATAAGAATCTAAGTAGAGGGATATCTAGGTATATCAAGTCTATCTCCCCCAAAGCTCCACCTAGCAGGTCCATGTCACCATGTCTAGTCTTCCAAGTCCAACACCTAGGATTGGAAGCATACCCCAGAAGAGAAGACAAAATGGAAGTTATTAATAAAAATGTTGGCATGTGCATATAAAATATGAATTTGGTGGTATTAGGAAAAAGGAAATCAAGTATGACTAGGCTTCCAATAGAAGAGTAGTGTGATAAAGTGGGTTTTCTAATTTCTTTTATACTTTGTTCCTTTAATCTTTAATCTATTTCAAAACCCTAATTCTCCTAAAGATTAATTGACCACTCAATGATTGGAATTTCGAGCCCAAACTTTACCAACATGTGGGTTATGCTATGGTGAAGCTATGATCCAAATTTCATGTCAATTGGACATTCCTAGCCCTCTCTACGATTTTTCAAAGTTTTTATAATGTTTCATTCCTTTTAAATCGCATCATTATGCAACCCAATGATTTCGATCAATTCAAGGGTATTTTTACCCTGTCACGCGGAGCCTAAGTCAGTGATCCACGGACTGGTCTTATGGAGTCATCCCGACCATCCGATGGCATCTGAGATAGATTAGATGGCCAGAAAGTCGTCTCTAACCTCCGCTCAACTCGGGATGTCGTGGCCACAACCACGAGTCTACAACCTTGACCACTCCTCCTCGTTCTAACCCATTTGGTGAGGAACCAACTGAAGCAATGACTCCACCTCGTCCCCACGAATCGGATGAGCATTCACACGTCCCCTGAAGATGACCAGAATTGCTCCATGACCACCACTAATGAGGACCCTCTCCAAACGCAACTGACTCAGATTGGGTGTCTACAAACTACCACCTCTCCTACCTATATATATATCACCCTTGAGCTTCGCCTAGACCCCTTTAGCTTTCCTGAGCCTTCAATTCGTCTGAGGTAAGCTCGGATAACTCCAAATTCAAGCTCGCCCCTTTCTTTCTTGCCACCGCCACCCAGCTCCTGACCAGGCTACTTCCGGCCTCCTCATCCACCATCGATTGCTCCCCGAGCTCCGAAGTAGTCCCTTCCACCCTAACGACACCTCAACGCTAAGCCCGATCACCTGCTGCTTCCCCTCCAATCCTCCTCCGCCACGAGCTGTGCAGCTCGTCGGTCATCTAGTTGACCCGGCGTCTCAGGAGGAGCCACACCCCAAATCCAAGCCGTCCAACTATAGGAAGCTCCCACAAATCTAGCCCGACCTCCACCCACGCACGAAGAGGCCCCAGACTCCAGCAAGAGCTCACCAGAGATCGATCGTCCAACCTGCTATGAAGCACTGAGCAAAGAAGAGAGGGACCCTCCCGAGTCTAGTTCGACCAGTGAGGTAAATCCACCTCAACAACGCAGATCTTTTCTATTTTAAATGAGCAAGACCTCGACCGTTGGATATGAGCATCCAACGGTCCTTCCTGTATCTAGATTTTGTTTTATTAACTCGAAATTCAGTAAATAACCTAATTTTAGGAAATTCATTATAAATTGTAGGAGTGCCAGAAAAATACAAACAAGTACTCTATTTTGATTAGAAGAATACGAGTATCATAATTTTGACATATGTTGACCCTAAATCTGACTCGAATAAAGGATCTTGCCCAAATATATTCATATCTTGTTTAATTATTTATAAAATACTCGAACTTGATTAAATCACCAAAAACCTGTGATCATCATCTTTTTGCATCTATATAATTATGGAATGATCATATCCAAATATTGTGACTCGATTATCAATCAAACCTAATTATCACTCCTTTCCCTATTTTGATCTACCAAAATGTGCATAATTAGTCAATATGATCTAAAGACCATGACTTTGACCTTATAGACCTACTATGATGTGACATTACTAATCTTGGACTCAAATACATACTCTAAGATTCGTACTCAACTCTCATGACTCCAAAACTAATAAAAGGGCCTTTTTATATACTCTTTAGAATAATGGTGATTTGAACAATATAACTAATAAATACCAAATCTCTAATAATTTCAAGAAATCAAAGGTACCAGTGAGGAGCATCTCAGGACTCCCCACTTCTGAGTAGAAGGTACGCCATTACCTCTTGTTGGCTTACTATATTTAATGCTTGAGAACTATGAGTAGTAAAACACTTGGCATAAGACATTGAATGAAATGAATGTAACTAGTATGATGCTTGAATGAATTGCTAAATGTGTGGCTTTGATGTTTTGTCTGAATTGCTTTATGTATACCTTGAACACCTGCAAACATAATATAGATGTTCCATCATAAGATAGCTCATAAACCACTAGGTGGTAGAGCGCATGCATAATGATCACAAACCACTTGGTGGTAGATCATATGATGTTTGTACAATGATCACAAACTCCTTGGGAGTAGATCATAAGACCTGAAGATGTCAAAGCCACTTGGTGGTAGACACATGAGATGTATGATGGAAAATATGCTTAAAAGATACATGTTCATGTTTGTTAATAAACTCTTGCTTAATATGGATATATTGTTGTAGTTTGCTTATTACTGCCAAGTTTACTTTTATCCTTATTGCCAAGTATAAAAGAGGTAAATTGAATGACACGTAGGCGTACTCAGTACAATATATTTATATATTGTGCTGACGTGTACCGTTTGCAATGGTTTTATAGGTACCTTCTGCTTATGATGCTCATGATGAAAGGAAGATGATGTCACTACTCTATATGCTGACTCACAAAAATTAGATCTATAATGGGGATGCTAAAGCTAAATGGGACTCTTAGATTATGTTCTTTTCTTCTGTAATTAGTTTCTCATGTATTAAGTTTTCTTCTGTAGAACTCTTATGCCTTTGGGCCCCTATGTAGTGAACAATTTGGTTTATGTATGGAAGCTTTTTATTCGGTGCATTTATATATTCATGTGTTTGATCCACTCAGGGACGGGAAACTTTAACTCTATTGTACACCTTATGTTGGCGCTTGAGGTGTAGAGTGGAGTTAGGTTGTTAACCCGTGACATATGGTATCAGAGCAGGCACATGAATCAATATAGGTGTACCAAATAATTAGTAACCTTACCTAGACCGAGGGTAACCCACATTTAGCAGTAAATTGCCGAGGTGTCTAGAAGGGTACCTTGCGGAAGGTTATGACATAATCACTCTCCCCATCCGTTTTCACGATGCAAGGGTTCCCGCCGCAAGCTATTTGCCTGGATAACACAATTATTGTCAAAGTGGGCACCCTTACCTTAGAAAAATCTTTCCTCTCATCTTTTCTCAATTAAGGACTACCCCCAACCAACCTATTAGTGAATAATACACACTAGGCTTCTCATCTACTTTCTCTCTCATGACCATGATCAATGATATGCTCTCTCTATTATGTGGGTAGATTAGGAGAAAGGGGAACAACTAAAAGACATGAAAAATTGGAAAAATATATGCCATGATTGCTAAATCTTTATTGGTTGCATTATGATCTATCTCAAATAAATCTCAAAACTATCTTTTATATGAACTTGCAGATGCCTCCAAAAACTAGGTCCAAAAGAACAAGATCTAGTGATGGCTCTGGTGATGAATCTCAATCACGCCCTAGTAAGACCATGGTTGTAGGCAATTGGGAAGAACAAAAGAAGGTGATGTTGGAATGCATCCATGCCCTAGCCCTAAAAGAAACCAACAATAGTGCCTCATCCTCTAGGACCAACCCAGAAACCATCATTAGTGACTTCCTTAAGCTTAAACCCAAAACCTTTCATGGAGAAGACTTAGGTGAAGTCCAAGATAAAGCTGATGCATGGATCCTATCTGTTGAAAATGCCTTTAGAGCCCTTAAGTGTCCTGAGGAAGATAAGGTCACCTTTGCTACCTACCAACTTAGGGGGTCCGCGAAGTTGTGGTGGGAAAATTATTACCATATAGAGCACTTCTAGATTCCCCCATAGGTTTGGAGGAGTTTAAGGGGATCTTTACCAACCGTTTCATGCCCATATCTGCTAGGAAGGAGAAGAAGAAACAGTTCAATAACCTAACCCAAGGAAACCTATCTGTTGTTGACTATGTTAGGGCCTTTAGACTCCTAGAGTGTCATGCTTGCAACCTTGATGAAGATGAAAAGATTGAACACTTCATAGATGGCCTTAACCAAGAAATCAAAGTTCACCTTTGCACCTCCACCCATCCTACCTTTGAAGATGCCATCAACAATGCCCTTACCCAAGAAAGAACCTTAGGGAAGAGCAAAACACCAAGCTTGGGATACCTAGGTCTAACCGATGCATCTGTCACCAAGGGTAAGGAGAAGGAGAATGATAAGAAGAAGCCTAACAGCCATGGCATGGGAAGAGGAGGAGGAAATCACCATAGAGGTCAATCATACTGAGGAAGACCAAATCGGGGAGGCCGAGACCGAGGTGGACCACGCCGAGGGTAGTCATCGGGTACTAACATGTGCAAAAATTGTGGAAGCAGACATCCAGGGAGGTGCAAGTTTGAGAAACATGTATGTTACTACTGCAAGAATGAAGGGCATATGAGATACAATTGTCCAAATCTGGTCCAGGGGGCACCTCAGAACCGTCCTGCCCCATTACCTCAGCTTGGAGCTCCATCAGTCCAGCCAGCTGTCCCTATAGCTCAGGCTCAGCCAGAACGTCGTCAGGGCCGAGTCTTTGCAATTGATGCAGAAGAAGCTAAGGCCAATGACAACCGTCTTATTGAAGGTAATAATGTTAATAATTCTTTATTATAATGAATCGTTGAAAACCATGATCTCGTATAAAATCATAATGTAGGTATGATATGTCTCCAAGATCATCCTGTTGTGGCCCTATTCGATTCAGGATCAACACATACCTTCATATCTAGAAATCTTACTTCCATGCTCAAGTTAGAGATAAAAGGTCTAGGTTATATCTTGGATGTAACAACTCCCAGTGGCAAAATTTATACTTCTCTTCAGAAAACCAAAACATTGCCTTTTTCTTTTGGTGGTCATAAATTTCAATCTTCTTTATTTCTTCTTGATATGGAGGATTTTGACTTAATTTTGAGGATGGATTGGCTCTTTTCCAACTTTTCTATGCTTTATTGCCAAGGAAAGAAAGTAGTCTTTTGTGCACCCAATTCTAAACCTTTGACTATTTATGGGAGAAAAGAAAGAAACCAAAATATGATTATTTCTTCTCGTAAAGCCGAAACTTTGATAGCTAAAGGATGTAGAGCCTATCTTGCTGTTGTATTCGTGCCTGATTCTAAGGTGAGACCTTTAGAGAGTTTGGATGTGGTGAGGGATTACCTGTACATTTTTCCTGAGGAGCTTCCAGGGCTGCCTCCAGATCATGAGATTGAGTTCTCAATTGAGTTAGCACCGGGCACCGCACCAGTCTCTAAGGCACCTTATAGAATGACACCTTCTGAGCTTGCAGAGCTCAAGAAACAACTAGAGGAACTTTTTGATAAAGGCTTCATCCATCCTAGTACTTCTCCTTGGGGTGCTCCTATCCTTTTTGTTAAAAAGAAAGATGGGTCAATGCGAATGTGTATTGATTATCACATGATCAACCAAGCCACCATTAAATAAATATCCCCTCCAAAGAATTGATGATTTGTTTGATCATCTTCGTACTTCCACTGTGTTCTCCAAGATTGACCTTAGATCAGGCTATCATCAATTATGAGTAAAGGATTGTGATATTCAAAAGACAGCTTTCAGAACCAGATATGGACATTATGAATTCATGGTGATGCCGTTTGGCTTGACTAATGCTCCTGGAGTGTTTATGAAGCTGATGAATACTGTCTTCCAGCCATTCCTTGACAACTTTGTTGTCGTCTTCATTGATGATATTCTTATATATTCAAATTCTATTGATCAACATCATGAACATCTCTAGAAAGTCCTTGATGTTTTGAGAGCCTAGAAATTTTATGCTAAATTATCTAAATGTGAGTTTTGGATTGACCGAGTTATGTTTCTTGGCCATGTCATTTCGAGTGGGAAAATTTCTGTTGACCCTGCCAAAG
Source organism: Alisma plantago-aquatica (assembly GCA_963693085.1). Classification (NCBI taxonomy): domain Eukaryota; kingdom Viridiplantae; phylum Streptophyta; class Magnoliopsida; order Alismatales; family Alismataceae; genus Alisma; species Alisma plantago-aquatica. The sequence continues at coordinate 1,336,023,642 of OY856409.1, read as the reverse complement.
TTCTAGCTGTCCTTGATTGGAAATCCCCTACCAATGCTTCTGAAATTTGTAGTTTCCTTGGCCTAGCAGGCTATTACTGTCGTTTCATCCTGAATTTTAGCAAAATAGCCCTACCCATGACTAAACTTACCAAAAAAGATGCCAAATTCGTTTGGACTCCTGAGTGTGAAGCTAGTTTCCAAGAATTGAAATCCCTCTTGACTTCTGCTCTTGTTTTGACCCTACCTTCTAGGAATGATGGATTTGTAATATATTCTGATGCTTCTAAAATGGGTCTGGGTTGTGTCCTCATGCAAGATGGTAAAGTTGTTGCCTATGCCTCTAAACAATTGAAACCTAATGAGGTCAATTATCCAATTCGTGATTTGGAATTAGCTGCCATTGTCTATGCTCTTAAAATATGGAGACATTATCTGTATGGTGCTACTTTTGACATATTCACAGACCATAAAAGTCTCAAATAACTCTTGACTCAGAAGGACCTCAATCTTTGACAGAGGATATGGTTGGAGTATCTCAAAGATTATGATTTAACAATTGCATATCATCCAGGCAAGGCCAATGTTGTAGTTGATGCTCTTAGTCGTAAGAAGTCGGTTTGTGCATCAATGCATCTGGAACCTTCATCTTCTGGGTCATCTCAAGTAGAATCTAGCTCTATTATTCTGGAAAATATCAATATTATCCCTGGTCTTCTTTCCGAACTCCTGATATCCCACCCTAGATTGGAGGAGATGATAGCTCTCGTGGCTAAGCCCCAAACACGTCTATCTGTTGGTATGGACAGTGGACTAAGGTACAAGCATAGGATGTGGGTACCTGAAGAGTCAGAGATTAAGAAGTGTATTTTTCAAGAGGCACATGGGTCTAAGTATTCCATACATCCTGGATCTACTAAGATGTATAAGGATCTACAGAGACACTTTTGGTGGAGAGGTATGAAGAATGATATAGCTGAGTTTATCTCTAAGTGTCTCACTTTCCAGCAGATTAAGGCCAAGCACCAACATCCCGGTGGTCTATTGCAACCCTTACCAATTCCCGAATGGAAGTGGGAAAATATCACCATGGATTTCGTGGTGGGACTACCTAGGACCAGGAAGGGTTATGATGTGGTTTGGGTCGTAGTAGACCGGTTGACCAAGTCTGCACATTTCTTACTTATGCAGACTACGACCAAGGTTCCTGAGCTTGCTGAGTTGTATATAAAGGAGATTGTATGGCTGCATGGAGTGCCAGTTTCTATTGTTTCAGATCAGGATCCAAAGTTCACATCACATCTGTGGAAGCAAGTACAGAATGAGCAGGGTACACAGTTGAATTTCAACACGACATATCATCCCCAAACTGATGGCCAGTCAAAACCCACTATCCAAATCTTGGAGGATCTTCTTAGAGCATGTGTTTTAGATTGGGGAGGATCTTGGGATTACTACCTTTCGTTAGCAGAGTTCGCATACAATAATAGCTACCAATCAAGCATTGATATGCCACCCTATGAAGCTCTCTATGGTAGGCCATGTAGATCCCCTCTCCATTGGGATGAAGTTAGAGAAAGGAAGATGCTAAAGTCTGAGGAGTTGCAACTCTATGATGATAAGGTGTCCATGATCAAGCAAAGGTTGAAACGGGCCCAGGATCGTCAGAAATCATATGTCGATGCACATAGGTCCGACAGACAGTTTAAGGTTGGTGACTATACTTTCTTAAAGATCAGACCCATCTGTGCCATAGCAAAGAACAAAGGGAAGCTTAGTTCGAGATATGTGGGTCCCTTTGAGATTTTAGAGCGCATTGGCGAATGTGCTTATCGACTTTCCCTTCCTCCGCAGTACATCATGATGCACAATGTCTTTCATGTATCCAACTTGAAGCAATATGTGAAGGACAATAGTCATGTGCTGAATCACAAACCTCTTGAGTTGCGAGAGAACCTCTCTTATCCGGAACAGCCTACCAAGATTCTCGATTCCAAAGTCAAAGAGCTCAGGAACAAGCAGATCCTGATGGTAAGGTGCAGTGGAACCATCATGGTGCAGAAGATGCAACCTGGGAACTACCAGCAGATATGGAGCAATGTTTTCCTCACCTCTTTCATCTAGTTTAATTTTGAGGACAAAATTTCTTTTAAGGTGAGTAGGATGTGATAAAGTGGGTTTTCTAATTTCTTTTATACTTTGTTCCTTTAATCTTTAATCTATTTCAAAACCCTAATTCTCCTAAAGATTAATTGACCATTCAAAGATTGGAATTTCGATCCCAAACTTTACCAACATGTGGGGTATGCTATGGTGAAGCTATGGTCCAAATTTCATGTCAATTGGACATTCCTAGCCCTCTCTACGAATTTTCAAAGTTTTTATAATGTTTCATTCCTTTTAAATCGCATCATTATGCAACCCAATGATTTCGATCAATTCAAGGCTATTTTTACCCTATCACACGGAGCCTAAGTCAGCGATCCGCAGATTGATCTTATGGAGTCATTTTGACCATCCGATCGCATCTGAGATAGATCAGATGGCCAGAGAGTCGTCTCTAACCTCCGCTCAACTCGGGATGTTGTGGCCACAACCATGAGTCACAACCTTGACCACTCCTCCTCGTTCTGACCCACTCCACGAGGAACCAACTGAAGCAATGACTCCACCTCGTCCCCACGAACCGGATGAGCATTCACATGTCCCCTGAAGATGACCGGAATTGCTCCATGACCACCACTGACGAGGACCCTCTCCAAACGCAACTGACTTGGATTGGGCATCTACAAACTACCACCTCTCCTACCTATATATATCACCCTAGAGCTTCGCCTAGACCCCTTTAGCTTTCCTGAGCCTTCAATTCATCTGAGGTAAGCTCAGATAACTCCAACTTCAAGATCACCCCTTTCTTTCTTGCCATCGCCACCCAGCTCCTGACCAGGCTGCTTTCGGCCTCCTCATCCACCATCGACTGCTCCCCGAGCTCCGAAGTAGTCCCTTCCACCCTAACGACACCTCAACGCTAAGCTCGATCGCCTACTGCTTCCCCTCCAATCCTCCTCCGCCACGAGCTGTGCAGCTCGTCGGTCATCTAGTTGACCCGGCGTCTAAGGAGGAGCCACGCCCCAACTCCAATCCGTCCAACTATAGGAAGCTCCCACAAAGCTAGCCCGACCTCCACCCACACACGAAGAGGCCCCAGACTCCGGCAAGAGCTCACCGGAGATCGATGGTCCAACCTGCTGTGAAGCACTGAGCAAAGAAGAGAGGGACCCACCCGAGTCTAGTTCGACCAGTGAGGTAAATCCACCTCAACAACGCAGATCTTTTCTATTTTAAATGAGCAAGACCTCGACCGTTGCATCTGAGCATCCAACGGTCCTTCCTGTATCTAGATTTTGTTTTATTAACTCAAAATTCAGTAAATAACCTAATTTTAGGAAATTCATTATAAATCGTAGGAGTGTCAGAAAAATACAAACAAGTACTCTATTTTGATTAGAAGAATACAAGTATCATAATTTTGACATCTGTTGACCCTAAATCTGACTCGAATAAAGGATCTTGCCCGAATATATTCATATCTTGTTTAATTATTTATAAAATACTCGAACTTGATTAAATCACCAAAAACCTGTGATCATCATCTTTTTGCATCTATATAATTATGGAATGATCATATCCAAATATTGTGACTCGATTATCAATCAAACCTAATTATCACTCCTTTCCCTATTTTGATCTACCAAAATGTGCATAATTAGTCAATATGATCTAAAGACCATGACTTTGACCTTATAGACCTACTATGATGTGACATTACTAATCTTGGACTCAAATACATACTCTAAGATTCGTACTCAACTCTCATGACTCCAAAACTAATAAAAGGGCCTTTTATATACTCTTTAGAATAATGGTGATTTGAACAATATAACTAATAAATACCAAATCTCTAATAATTTCAAGAAATCAAAGGTACCAGTGAGGAGCATCTCAGGACTCCCCACTTCTGAGTAGAAGGTACGCCATTACCTCTTGTTGGCTTACTATATTTAATGCTTGAGAACTATGAGTAGTAAAACACTTGGCATAAGACATTGAATGAAATGAATGTAACTAGTATGATGCTTGAATGAATTGCTAAATGTGTGGGTTTGATGTTTTGTCTGAATTTCTTTATGTATACCTTGAACACCTGCAAACATAATATAGATGTTCCATCATAAGATAGCTCATAAACCACTAGGTGGTAGAGCGCATGCATAATGAACACAAACCACTTGGTGGTAGATCATATGATGTTTGTATAATGATCACAAACTCCTTGGGAGTAGATCATAAGACCTGAAGACGTCAAAGCCACTTGGTGGCAGACGCACGAGATGTATGATGGAAAATATGCTTAAAAGATACATGTTCATGTTTGTTAATAAACTCTTGCTTAATATGGATATATTGTTGTAGTTTGCTTATTACTGCCAAGTTTACTTTTATCCTTATTGCCAAGTATAAAAGAGGTAAATTGAATGACACGTAGGCGTACTCAGTACAATATATTTATATATTGTGCTGACGTGTACCATTTGCAACGGTTTTATAGGTGCCTTCTGCTTATGATGCTCATGATGAAAGGAAGATGATGTCACTACTCTATATGCTGGCTCACAAAAATTAGATCTATAATGGGGATGCTAAAGCTAAATGGGACTCTTAGATTATGTTCTTTTCTTCTGTAATTAGTTTCTCATGTATTAAGTTTTCTTCTGTAGAACTCCTATGCCTTCGGGCCCCTATGTAGTGAACAATTTGGTTTATGTATGGAAGCTCTTTATTCGGTGTATTTATATATTCATGTGTTTGATCCACTCAAGAACGGGAAACTTTAACTCTATTGTACACCTTATGTTGGCACCTGAGGTGTAGAGTGGAGTTAGGTTGTTAACCCGTGACAAGTAGAATTACTATCCAAGTGGATATCAAAAGAGAATATGAATTTCAACCAAAGGATAATCAAGAATAAAAGATTTCTTGCCTTAAAACCATGTAAGGAAAATAATATCACAATTCATAAATAGTCACGTGGTGAGTAATAAGAAGACTAGCATGTACTAAAAAGTGGGGTAGGAACCCATATGTATTCCATACCAAAGGACAGGAGCACTAAAACCTCAATCTCAAACAAATATAGATTTTATAGGGGAATAAAGCCCAATGTATGGAATGGGAATAAAATCAAACTTCCAACATCATATGTGGCATGGGAATAAAACCCAATTTCCAACATCATATGTGGTAGGGGAATAAAACCCAGTTCCTGTAGGGGAATAGAACCCAATGCCTAAATATCAAACATGGTAGGGGAATAAAACCCAATGCTTATATGATGTCACTACTTATAGTTATGACTAGTCAATCACTCATGCAAATAGGAAACACAAGATAAATAATATTTATGTTCAAATAAAGATGCAAGATGCCCCGGATAGGGTCTACATGTGTCCAAAGTCAAAAATGAAATTCCCACTCACTCTACAAGCAACCTATTAAAGGTATATATGAGACTAGGTTAGGTTTACATTAATTACATAAATCCTAAAAACCATATTTTTATCATTAGTGGATTAGGTTATCAAAATCATGTGATCTTATAGTTTGTATTTTTCTGAGTTCATATCACACTTTACTTTATTTTTCTTACTTATAGATTATTAGTTACAAATTTTAGAAAATCTAACAATTAGATAAATCCATTAAATTATAGATTTATTAGATTGGAATTAGATGATAAAATTATCATCATTGGATGGAGAAAAATCTCATGATTCAAAGCATATTTTATTTTAATTTTTGAGCTACCAAAAATTAGTTATGAATTTCAAAAAAATCGTCCAATAAGAAATTCACATAAAACCACATATTTAACACGTTATCTATTTGGAGTGAGTTGGCCCAATGGATTTTGGCCACCTGGTCCAAGCCTACATCCCAACAAGGTGCACCACTAAGTGTGACATGGAAGGCAAATAGAGGCAAAGAGACATTTTTTCCCTTTAAGTCTTGATCAGACAAGAAAGGTAGAGCAAGCACAAATTAGTAATACAATGAAAAATCACCTTCTTCCCAGTGTTGAGCAAACCACACAAGTAACAAAGCGAGATAACTAGAATCCTATGACCCCATCCACAAAATAGATGGAATCTCAACTATGTATCTTTTTGGTTGAGTTTGTCATCTCTAGTCGAACCTATCAGTCCAGAGAGGAGATGATGAGGTGACCAAAAGCCAAAGCCCCCTCCCTTTTATGGCCACAGAAAGGACAGGTCCGATCGGCCCCTTATAGGAATAAAATAAGAGAAGATGGTGGAAGCAAGAGCAAAAAATGTTGTAGGCAAATCAGAGAAGGCGTAAACGGCAAAGGACAATGAAAGGACGGACTTAAATGCTGACATTGCCGAAAAGCAAAGAACTCAAGCGCAATGAATGATTAAAAGGGAGACTTTCACATGTACCTTAAATTTGGAGTCACAAAGGTGAATGAAGCTTCACAAGGCCAAGGAAAATCTATTCAGATGCTCTCCAGGTCATATGAGGGTCTCAACACTACTGTCAAAATTGATGTGTACCCACCTAAGAGATGAAGTTGGGGAAGGGTACACCAGTTCATCTAGGATCAACCAAATCATCTAGTGTCACCCTATGGGGTTACACGATGGTCGGAGAATAATTGTGGCAAGGACTGATAGCCCTGGGTAGCAAAGAAGAAGGTAGAGAAGGGAGGAACTTGGTGAGAATAGGGGAGTAGAGGGGGTGTTTTTGGTTAGGGTTTATAGGTGACCAAACCCTATCATATATGGGTTTATGGTGTGTAGAATTGGGAGACAAAAACCAAGGAGAAGAAATCTCACTGCAAGGTAAATTCTTTAGGGAGATATTCATGAAGGAAACTCAGTGGGAAACTATTATCACATGTTGAAAAGGAAAGGGGGAAGCGGGAGGTAAGAGACATCCACTACCCACAAAATAAAAAAAACCAATGGTTTACAATGAGCCCATGGTCAAGTAAAATTTAGGAATCAGAAATCATAGTCTTCCACATCAATAAAATCAAGAAGTTATTAATTATAAGAGCATCTATCATGGAACTGAAATCCCAGTCCCATGAACCAAATGAATACCAAAGACAACATGCAGAAGTGTGAAATACTTAGCATAAATGAACATATAACAAGATATAAACACCAATCATAGTCCCAACATTCAACAAGTATCATTAAGCAACATTGCTCATTACAATCTTTGAGTTACATGTTCAAGAGTACAATTTTACAAGTTTGTCCATGTATACTATGGATCATACAACAAGAACACCTGACATATCTCACCAATCCCACCAACTTCTAGCCATCACTAAACCTATAAAATATGTGAAACAAGGCGGGTCAAGCACACGAGGTGCCAAGTGTAGGGTTAAAAGATACATATACATAAGCTTTGCATAATTTGAAAAGATTTGCAGAAGTAACGAACAAGAAATAAATAAGTTAAGTATTTAGCAAAACGAGACCCCATATTTTATGTCATTTCACTCCTATTATACCATCATTTTGTGCATTCATCAATATCATGTATTCCTAAGGCTTTTTATGGACAACATCTCACTGGAAGAGAATATGAGGGTGCTCAAGATTAGCTAACCATAATATCAATGATCCACCCTATGTTGATAACTCAAGTAGGACGCCCATCCTCATGTCCTTACCCCAAAACTTTAGGAAGGTGCATGAGGTTTTATAATGGGGTTTCTATATTATGTTTGCAAGTTATAAAACACGTATGAGACAAACATTGAGTACAATACTAGAGTACTACATGGAAATAATTGAGCAAGAAAACAAGCATACATATGTATCACATTCAAGCAAGAAAGCCATAGTCATATAATTATTAAAGCCCATACCTGATTCAGAGGTTCTTAACTTAACTTATCTTTCATCATCTAGCCACATGCCAAACATGACTAACAACAAGATTACATGCATAGATTAGATTCTCATCACTAACCCTAATTAGATCCATGTTAGGGTGTTGTTCAAGTTTGATTCATAGTTGGTTAATTACATGGTTAATGATCATATACTCATTTAGAGGTCAACATGAAGGTGGGTTTCAAGTTTCAAGTCATTTTGACTTTCCATGCATTTGATATGATCATTTCAAGGTCCATGTCACTTATGTATGCACATTTTAGGGTCAAAAGACTCATAATAGGGCAACCAGGTTCATAGTTCATCAAGTCAATAAGCCCAAGCATAAAATATGGATTAGATCCACAATTAGATACATAGGAATCACATATTAAGATTGGATGGATGTACCAAAGTCTAGGCATAAAAATCCAACATTGGTGTCAACATACCCACATACATTCATTCATTCATAAACATAGTTCACATATGCGATCAAGGTTCAAGTTAAGACTTGGGTAGGACATACACATCCAATTTATCATAATGGGAGGAGTATTCCCTGATTCGAGTGGGGAGGAAAAGATAAAAAGATCCACAATAAGCATTTAGGCACAAGAACTACATTTGAGTCATAAAAGTCACATTGGCAAATTAGGATTCCATTTATAATAATAGAGAAAGATGGTGGACCATAGCCATTAAAGTCACAATGCAATATAGTGTCACTGATTGCAAAGATATAAATAAGTTTCATGCACAAGATAGGTCAAACATAACACTTGAAGCAAGAGTATAACATGCATTCCCATAAAAGGGCATAACCATGCCTTTAGAGCCATATGAGTAAACATAGAAAAAGGGCACTTAGGGATGATAGTAAAGAAGGGACATAGATAACTTATCTTTGAGACTGATTAAGCATTGGTCCATATTAAGGAGCATGATTAGCAATCTAGGACAAAGTTCATCATTTACATTTAAAATATGTCACATGAGTGCATTAGTGTTCATCATTGAGCAAGAAGGGTGATTAAGATTCTCAATATACTTAACATGTATGCAAGTTACTGATGTGATGAATAGAAATAGTATGGGGTGCATCAAATCTTCAATATTGCACATAGTCATGCATTTATTTCATTCAAAAGATCAATGATTATACATTTTAGGAGAAACAAGGGAGTAAATGGATGAACCAAGGTTTGAAACCTATTCCATAGGATAGGTCTTCTCAAGAGGATCAAAATGATATATAGTTTTGTAATTTTTAGATTTAGGACCTAATTATCATGATTTTTACAAGATTTGAGGAAGAAAATTGAGATTTTTCCAAGGTGTTACCTTTGTATCCAATAACATGTTGCCATGTGGCGTGAACTGGGAGTTTGCGACATCTGGGGGCCGTTCACGCCCACTCATCAGCCATCCGCACTACACTTGTGAGCGGTTAGCGGTCGCGTTCTCCACCTCAAGGGTGTGGTTTCTGGGTCGGTGCGTGTCTGGTCCAACCGCTCCTCATCGCCCACTCGCGATCTATGTTCTCGACTCCACGCAACCTCCGTATCCAACACAGAGATAGAGAAAGAATAGGGGACGGTGTCTCATTCTAATTGGATGTTTTTGTGCTTGCCAAAGATTAAAAAACATAAGGTATAGGGTGCTTGGGGATCTAGGGCACGCCAGCCATGAATCGACTGCTCGTTGGACTCGTCCCCGACTTTAGCTCCTCCCAAGGAAGCTAGGACTATGAAGGCATGTAGGTGGGTGTGTTAGTATAGGCGGTAGCGTTAGGCAGCATGGTCACAAACCCAGGGCACCGACGGCTCCTTCTCGGGACGCTTGTCTTGCTTCTCTCCCGGACTTACAGGGCCACACCAAGGGGTGGGTGAACTAAGGTTGGTACCTTCCAGCCTTAGGATCCTATGCATTTTTATCTGATGAAGTAATCGAGAAGAAGAAAGGGATAAGGAAGAGGTTGACGGCTGGAGCAAACAAGGGCAAACAAGAAGAAAAAAAAAAGCAACAAGAAGGGGTTATTAAAGAAACATCAAGTTAGGGTTCTGAGCTCCCTCATTACCTAATTTGGAAGGAAAGAAGAAGGGCATCTCCTATCCTTGGATCGTTTCCTATAGGTGAAAGGGGAAAGGGGTAGGGGGAAGCAAGTCAATGGGCCTAGACATCGAATTTTGGGCCCAAACTACCAAAATCAGCCCAAAGATAGGATAAAATACAAGGAATAGTCTAAAAAGGTCATATTTCCTAATGCCCATAACTTTTGATCTCATACTTTGATTGAGGAGATTCTTGAGCTGTCAAATTCAAAATTTAAATCTTTACAATACAAAACATATATGAGATTAAAGTGATAATATTTATGAGGTTCAATACATCTTGCAAGAGGGTGAGATGTTAAGGAATGATATCGGGTTCAAAAATTGCAAATCAATATCACATCTCATAAAATTCAGCAATGTAGTGGTCAAATTGGAAAATCACGACCCTTCAATTATGAAATTGACATCAAATTGAGTAATACACTATTTGATGAGAGAGAGAGAAAGAACAATTGAGGAGAGAGAAAAGTCAGGTTGTCACTTCCTTCCCTCCTTCAAAGAAATTTCTTCCTCAAAATTCATCTAAGATCATAGTCGAAGGTCAAAGTTCATATTCATCATGTGCCATTAACCATCCCATAGGTTTCAACTCATCCCCCGTTATGGGGTGCACACATAGGTTATCATCATAAAGGGTGTATTCACCCCAATGATATACGTGCTACTTGGTATTTTATCATATTATGACATCTTCTAGACATTAGGGTTATATAACCTTTATCCCTACTATATTACGGCTTTTGTTTGTAACTTCATACAACTCCAAGGTGTCTTATCAACATCTTTGTTATCAATTTCTCAAGAGAACATGTTCATCATAAAGACTTTCAAAGAGATTATCATTGAACGTGCATATCATCATCATACTAAATTTCATGCATGTTTTAGTTTCCCCAAGTTATGCCACTCGTCAATAATTATGTTCTTTGTCCCTCATTATATTTAAGAAATTAATTCATCACGATATTCAATTTAAGACCCCATGCATATTCTCATATCGAGTTAATCATTTTTCATTTGGGTATGAGACTAGGCATGTTAGCCCTAATTATTTGAGCTAAGATCTCTAGGCAACATTATATCAAATTCATGATTTCAAAGCTACCTATTTCATGTATGGTTTGATTTCATACTAAGTCTATCTTATGAGAGCGACCTATCGTATGAGGGTGACCTATCATACATATATCAAGTTTGAAATGTAAGTGAGATTATTTCGTACATTATGCATTATTGGAGGAACAATATTATCACCAACATCGAGGTTCCATAGACATCTCACTTGTATTTCAAAGGAGCTCCATAAGCTCATGTCACCCAATCTAAGACATAACTATGTCCAATAAGACATGCTAACCATAACCATCTACCCATTACAAACTTTTTTTTTCTTTTTTCCCAACTCTCCAGAAACAAGGGGAACCACTAGATTCCTTTACATATAACCACTAACCTGAGTATGAGTCTCATCATGGATATCACACATCATGTACATCATCTTAGGGTCTTAGGACATCCCCCTCACCTATATAGCAAGCATCAAATTTTCAGTTGCCTCTTTCTCTAGGGTTAGATATTTTCCACTAGAAATCTAGGGTTCAACAATTTCATAGAGACCACAACTAGGTGACTCAACTCATATACTTAGAAGTATTCTAGATAGGGACTCATCATCATGTATTTCATCGTGCATATTTTCAACATTTCACATATTTTGGAGTTTAGGCACTTTGACCTTCTCCCGTGGAGGGTTGACTCATATCAAGGAGTCACCCTTTTCATATGTCCCATGCCAGAGGTACTCCTTCATAAAGAGATTGAGGCCCTTGTTGGTCTCAAACCATATATCACATATCATATCTCAACATGTACAAGACTAGGCACAAGCAAGCATGACAACCCACTAGCTGTGTTTATCACATAAACCAAGTCATATGCACCATACACGGTGTTAGATCTAGCTAGGGTTGCATGGTCAAACTCTTATCATATCATCAAGCATAATTTTAATCATCTTGAAACATCTCATAACACCATATCAACATCATGATCATGGTCGTTGTCATCATCATCATCATCATCATCATCAACTTAGGTCATCTAGGCTACTTACTAGCCTAACATGTATCATGTCTCTAGACAAATCTAGAGACTACAACTAGCATCTAAACACTCTCATATAGACTTGATGTTACATCTCTTTCTCTTAGGCTACATGGACACTCACTGCCTTTCTACTTGTGGTAACATTTTTCATATGTACATATACTAATACTTGAAATAGGTTTTCGCCAACGTTGAAATGGGCGTTGAAAACCACCATACTCCATTTTAATAAAACCAAAATCAAAACAAGTTACCACACTCATTAGGCAGTCTAGTATCATGACACCTAAAGAACTAGAAAGAACATGGTGCACACCTGTGTAGCTACCCTAAGCACATGCCATGAACATATGTCTAGGGTTGTAATAAGAACTCCCTTTTCTCACCCTCCTAAACCTACAACCCATACTACAGGATATAAGGAGGAGAAGAGAAAGATTCTAGGGATCACACAAGTCTAAACCTAGTTCTAGAACATCTAGGTTCTAACCTAAAGGCTAAGTCAACATTGTCCATAAGGGACATCTCATTAAGTTTCTAGGGTTGAGATGTAAGGTGAGTTTAGTTTGTGTTTCATGTGAGCAATATTTGGTGAAGTTATTGTTCATGCTCTGATACCATCTGTCATGAAACCAAAATCCCAGTCCCATGAACCAAATGAGTACCAAAGACAACATGCGAAAATGTGAAATGCTTAGCATACATGAACAGATAACAAGATAAAAACACCAATCATAATCTCGTATCATTAAGCAACATTGTTTATTATAGGTTTTGAGTTACATGTTCAACAGTACAATTTTACAAGTTTTTCCATGTATACAAGGGATCATACAAAAAGAACACCTGACATAGCTCACCAAGCCCATCAACTTCTAGCCATCTCTGAACCTATAAAATATGTGAAACAAGGCGGGTCAAGCACACGAGGTGTCGAGTGTAGGGTTAAAAGATACATATAGATAAGCTTTACATAATTTGAAAAGATTTGCAGAAGTAACGAATAAAAAATAAATAAGTTAAGTATTTAGTAAAATGAGAGCCCACATTTTATGTCATTTCACTCTTATTATACCATCATTTTGTGCATTCATCAATATCATGTATTCCTAAGGCCTTTTATGGACAACTTCTCACTAGAAGAGTCTATGAGGGTGCTCAAGATTATCTAACCCTTTTATCAACGATCCACCCTATGTTGATAACTCAAGTAGGACGCCCATCCTCATGTCCTTACCCCAAAACATTAGGCATGTGCAAAAGGTTTGTATAAGGGAGTTTCTATATTATGTTTGCAAGTTATAAAACACGTACGAGACAAACATTGAGTATAATACTAGAGTACTATGTGGCAATATTTGAGCAAGTAAACACGCATACATATGTATCACATTCAAACAAGAAAGCCATAGTCATATAATTATTAAATCTCATACCTGATTCAGAGGTTCTTAACTTAATTTATCTTTCATCATCTAGCCACATGCCAAACATGACTAACAACAAGATTACATGCATAGATTAGATTCTCATCACTAACCCTAATTAGATCCATGTTATGATGTTGTTTAAGTTTGATTCATAGTTGGTTAATTACATGGTTAATGATCTTATATTCATCTAGAGGTCAACATGATGGTGGGGTTCAAGTTTCAAGTCATTTTGACTTTCCATGCATTTGATATGATCATTTGAAGGTCGACGTCACATATGTATGCACATTTTAGGGTCAAAAGACTCATAATAGGGCAACCAAGGTCATAGTTCAACAAGTCAAGAAGCCCATGCATAAAAGATGGATTAGATCTACAATTAGAGACATAGGAATCACATATTAAGATTGGGTGGATGTCCCAAAGTCTAGGCATAAGAATCCAACATTGGTGTCAACATACCCACATACATTCATTCATCAACATAGTTCACATATGCGATCAAAGTTCAAGTTAAGACTTGGGAAGGACATACACATCCAATTTATCATGATGGGAGGAGTATTCCCTAATTTGAGTGGGGAGGAAAACATAAAAAGATCCACAATAAGCATTGAGGCACAAGAACTACATTCAAGTCATAAAAGTCACATTTAGCAAATTAGGATTTCGAATATAATAATAGAGAAAGATGGTGGACCATAGCCACTAAAGTCACAACACATTATAATGTCATTTATTTCAAAGATATAAATAAGTTTCATGTACAAGATAGGTCAAACATAACACTTGAAGAAAGAGTATAACATGCATTCCCATAAAAGGGCATAACCATGCCTTTAGAGCCATATGATTAAACATAGAAAAAAGGGCACTTATGGATGATAGTCAAGAAGGGGCATATATAACTAATCTTTGAGACTGATTAAGCATTATTTCGTATTGAGGAGCATGATTAGCAATCTAGGACAAAGTTCATTATTTACATTTAAAACATGTCACATGAGTGCATTAGTGTTCATCATTGAGCAAGAAGGGTGATTAGGATTCTCAATATACTTAACATGCATGCAAGTTACTGATGTGATGAATAGAAATAGTAGGGGTGCATCAAATCTTCAATATTGCACATAGTCATGGATTTATTTCATTTAAAAGATCAATGATTACACCTTTTAGGAGAAACAGGGGAGTAAACAGATGAACCAGGGTCTGAAACCTACTTCATAGGTCTTCTCGAGAGGATCAAAATGATATATAGTTTTGTCATTTTAGATTTAAGACCTAATTATCTTGATTTTTACAATATTTGAGGAAGAAATTTGAGATTTTGCCAAGGTGTTACCTTCGTATCCAATAACTTACTGCCATGTGGCGTGAACTAGGAGTCTGCGGCGTTTGGGGGGCGCTCACACCCGCTCATCAGCCATCTGCACCACTCTTGTGAGCAGTTAGCGGTCGCGTTCTCCGGCTCAAGGGTGTGGGGTCTGGGTCGGTGCATGTCTGGTCCAACCGCTCCTCAATGCCCACTCACGATCTATGTTCTTGACTCCACACAACCTCTGTCGCCAACACAGAGACATTAAGAATAGGGGACGGTGCCCCATCCTAATTGGAGGCTTTTGTGCCCGCCAAAGACCGAAAAATAGAATGTATAGGGTGATTGGGGATCTAGGGCACGCCAGCCATGAACCTGCTACTCGTGGGACTCGTCCCCAACCTCAGCTCCTCCCAAGATGGCTATGACTGTGAAGGCATGTAGGTGGGTACGTCAGTACAGGCAGCAGCATTAGGCGGCGTGGTCACAAACCCAGGGCACCGACAGGTCCTTCTTGGGATGCTTGTCTTGCTTCTCTCTCGGACTCACAGGGCCACACCAAGGGGTGGGCAAATTAAGGTTGGTACCTTCCAACCTTAGGATCCTATGCATTTTTCTCTGTGAAGTAACCTAGAAGAAGAAAGGGAGAAGGAAGAGGTTGATAGCTGGAGCAAACAAGGACAAATAGAAAAAAAATGGCAACAAGAAGGGGTTATTAAAGAAACATCAAGTTAGGGTTCTGAGCTCCCTCATTACCTGATTTGGAAGAGAGGAAGAAGGGCATCTCCAATCCTTAGATCGTTTCCTGAAGGGGAAAGGGGAAGCAAGTCAATGGGCCTCGACTTCGACTTTGGGCCCAAAGTGGCCAAAATTGACCCAAACACAGGATAAAACACAAGGAATAGTCTAAAAAAGGTCATATTTCCTAATGCCCATAACTTTTTATCTCATACTTCGATTGAGGAGATTCTTGAGTTTTCAGATTCAATATTGAAATCTCTACAATATGAAACATATATGAGATTAAAGTGATAATATTTATGAGGTTCAATACATCTTGTAAGAGGGTGAGATGTTAAGGAATGATATCGGGTTCAAAAAATGCAAATTAATGTCACATCTCATAAAACTGAGCATTATAGTGGTCAAATTGGAAAATCACAACCCTCCAATTATGAAATTGACATCAAATTGAGTAATACACTACTTCATGAGAGAGAAAAATAACAATTGAGGAGAGAGAAAAGTTAGGTTGTCACATCCTTCCCTCCTTCAAAGAAATTTCATCCTGGAAATTCATCTGAGATCATAGTCAAAGGTCAAAGTTCATATTCATCATGTGCCATTAACTATCTATAGGTTTCAACTTTTCCCCCATTATGGGGTGCACACATAGGTTATCATCATCAAGGGTGTATTCATCTCAATGATATACGCGTTACATGGTATTTTATCATATTAGGACATATTCTAGACATTAGGGTTATATAACCTTTATCCCTACTATATTACGGCTTTTGTTTGTAACTTCATACAGCTCCAAGGTGTCTTATGAACATCTTTATTATCAATTTCTCAATAGAACATGTTTGTCATAAAGACTTTCAAAGAGATTATCATTGAACATGCATATCATCATTATACTAAATTTCATGCATGTTTTAGTTTCCCCAATGTAAGCCACTCATCAATAATTATGTTCTTTGTCCCTCATTAGATTTAAAATTAAGCAATTAATTCATCATGCTATTCAATTTAAGACCCCATGCATATTTTCATATCGAGTCAATCATTTTTCATTTGCGTATGAGATTAGGCATGTTATCCCTCATTATTCGAGCTAAGATCTCTAGGCAACATTGTATCAAGTTCATGATTTCAAAGCTATGTATTTCATGTATGGTTTGATTTCATACCAGGTCTATCTTGTGAGAGTGACCTATCATATGAGAGTGACCTATCGTACATATATTAAGTTTGAAACATAAGTGAGATTCATTCGTACATTATGCATTATTAGAGGAACAACATTATCACCAACATCGAGGTTCCATAGAAATCTCACTTGTATTTCAAAGGAGATCCATAAGCTCATGTCACTCAATCTAAGACATAACTATGTCCAACAAGACATGCTAACCATAACCATCTACCCATTACAAACTTTTTTTTCTTTTTGCCAAACTCTCTAGAAACAAGGGCAATCACTATATTCCTTTACAAACAACTGCTAACCCAAGTATGAGGCTCATCATGGATATCACACATCATGTACATCATCTTAGGGTCTTGGGACATCTCCCTCACCTATATATCAAGCATCAAATTTTCAATTGACTCTTTCTCTAGGGTTAGATATTTTCCATAGGAAATATAGGGTTCAACATTTTCAAAAAGACCACAACTAGGTGATTCAACTCATATACTTATAAGTATACTATATAGGGACTCATCATCATGTATTTCATCGTGTATATTTTCAACATTTCATATATTTTGGAATTTAGGCACTTTGACCTTCTCTCGTGGTTGGTCGACTCATATCAAGGAGTCACCCTATTTGTATGTTTCATGCTAGAGGTACTCCTTCATAGAGATATTGAGGCCCATGTTGGTCTCAAACCATATATCACATATCATATCTCAACACATACAAGACTAGGCACAAGCAAGCATGACAACCCACTAGCTATGTTTAGCACATCAACCAAGTCATATGTACCATACACAGTGTTAGGTCTAGCTAGGGTTGCATGGTCAAACTCTTATCATATCATCAAACATAACTTGAATAATCTTGAAACATCTCATAACACCACATCAACATCATGATCATGGTCGTCGTCGTCATCATCATCATCATCATCATCATGTCATCATCATCATCATCAACTTAGGCCATCTAGGCTACTTACTAGCGTAACATGTATCATGGCTCTAGACAACCCTAGAGACTACAACTAGCATCTAAACACTCTCATCTAGACTTGATGTTACATCTCTTTCTCTTAGGCTACATGGACACTCACTGCCTTTCGGCATGTGGTAACATTTTTCATATGTACATATACTAATACTTGAAATAGGTTTTCTCCAATGTTAAAACAGGCGATGAAAACAACCATACTCCATTCGAATAAAACCAAAATCAAAATGAGTTACCACACTCATTAGGCAGTCTAGTATCATGACACCTAGAGAACTAGCAAGAACATGTTGCACACCTGTGTAGCTACCCTAAGCATATGTCGTGAACATATGTCTAGGGTTGTAATAAGAACTCCTTTTTCTCACCCTATGGAACCTACAACCCATACTACATGACAGAAGGAGGAGAAGAGAAAGATTTTAGGGATTACACAAGTCTACACCTAGTTCTAGAACATCTAGGTTCTAACCTAAAGGCTAAGTCAACATAGTCTGTAAGGGACTTCTCATTAAGTTTCTAGGGTTGAGATGTAAGGTGAGTTTAGTTTGTGTTTCATGTGAGCAATGTTTTGTGAAGGTATTGTTCATGCTCTGATACCATCTGTAACGGAACTGAAATCCTAGTCCCATGAACCAAACAAATACCAAAGACAACATGCCGAAGCGTGAAATGCTTAGCATACATGAACATATTACAAGATAAAAACACCAATCATAATCCCAACATTCAACAAGTATCATTAAGCAACATTGTTTATTACATGCTTTGAGTTACATGTTCAAGAGTACAATTTTACAAGTTTGTCCATGTATAGTAGGGATCATACAACAAGAACACCTAACATAGCTCACCAAGCCCACCACCTTCTAGACATCTCTAAACCTATAAAATACATGAAACAAGGCGGGTCAAGTACACGAGGTGTCGAGTGTAGGGTTAAAAGATACATATAGATAAGATTTGCATAATTTTAAAAAATTTGCAGAAGTAACAAATAAAAAATAAATAAGTTAAGTATTTAGCAAAACGAGAGCCCACATTTTATGTCATTTCACTCCAATTATACCATCATTTTGTGCATTCATCAATATCATGTATTCCTAAGGCCTTTTATGGACAACTTCTCACTGAAAGAGTCTATGAGGGTGCTCAAGATTAGCTAATCTTTTTATCAACGATCCACCTTATGTTGATAACTCAAGTAGGACGCCCATTCTCATGTCCTTACCCCAAAACTTTAGGCAGGTGCAGGAGGTTTGTATAAGGGAGTTTCTATATTATGTTTGCAAGTTATAAAACACGTATGAGACAAAGATTGAGTACAATACTAGAGTACTACATGGCAATATTTGAGCAAGTAAACAAGCATACATATGTATCACATTCAAGCAAGAAAACCATAGTCATATAATTATTAAATCTCATACCTGATTCAGAGGTTCTGAACTTAACTTATCTTTCATCATCTAGCCATATGCCAAACATGACTAACAACAAGATTACATGCATAGATTAGATTATCATCACTAACCCTAATTAGATCCATGTTAGGATGTTGTTTCAGTTTGATTCATAGTTGGTTAATTACATGGTTAATGATCTTATACTCATCTAGAGGTCAACATGAAGGTGGGGTTCAAGTTTCAAGTCATTTTGAGTTTCCATGAATTTGATATGATAATTTCAAGGTCCATGTCACATATGTATGCACATTTTAGGGTCAAAAGACTCATAATAGGGCAACCAAGGTCATAGTTCATCAAGTCAAGAAGCCCAAGCATAAAAGATGGATTAGATCTGCAATTAGAGACATAGGAATCACATATTAAGATTGGGTGGATGTGCCAAAGTCTAGGCATAAGAATCCAACATTGGTGTCAACATACCCACATACATTCATTCATCAACATAGTTCACATATGCGATCAAGGTTCAAGTTAAGACTTGGGTAGGACATACACATCCAATTTATCATAATGGTGGGAGTATTCCCTCATTGGAGTGGGGGGGAGATAAAAAGATCCACAATAAGCATTGAGACACAAAAACTACATTCGAGTCATAAAAGTCACATTTGATAATTTAGGATTTCAAATATAATAATAGAGAAAGTTGGTGGACCATATCCATTAAAGTCACAACACATTATAATGTCACTAATTTCAAAGATATAAATAAGTTTCATGCACAAGATAGGTCAAACATAACACTTGAAGCAAGAGTATAACATGAATTCCCATAAAAGGGCATAACCATGCCTTTAGAGCCATATCAGTAAACATAGCAAAAAGGGCACTTAGGGATGATAGTCAAGAAGGTACATAGATAACTTATCTTTGAGACTGATTAAGCATTAGTCCATATTAAGGAGCATGATTAGGAATCTAGGACAAAGTTCATCATTTACATTTAAAACATGTCACATGAGTGCATTAGTGTTCATCATTGAGCAAGAAGGGAGATTAGGATTCTCAATATACTTAGCATGTATGCAAGTTACTGATGTGATGAATAGAAATAGTATGAGGTGCATCAAATCTTCAATATTGCACATAGTCATGCATTTATTTCAGTCAAAAGATCAATGATTACACCTTTTAGGAGAAATAGGGGAGTAAACGGATGAACCATGGTTTGAAACCTAGTCCATTGGATAGGTCTTCTCGAGAGGATCAAAATGATATATAGTTTTGTCATTTTAGATTTTGGACCTAATTATCATGATTTTTACAAGAGTTTGAGGAAGAAATTTGAGATTTTTCCAAGGTGTTACCTTCGTATCCAATAACCTACTGCCATGTGGCGTGAACTGGGAGTCTGCACCGTCCGGGGGCCGCTCATCAGCCATCTGCACCACTCTTGTGAGCAGTTAGTGGTCATGTTCTCCTGCTCAAGGGTGTGGGGTCTGGACCGATGCGCGTCTGGTCCAACCGCTCCTTAGTGCCCGCTCGTGATCTGTGTTCTTGACTCCACACGACCTCCATCGCCAACACAGAGATAGAGTAAGAATAGGGGATGACACCCCATCCTAACTGGAGGTTGTTGTGCCCGCCAAAGATTGGAAAACAAAATGTATAGGGTGCTTGGGGATCTAGGGAACGCCGACCATGAACCGACTGCTTGTTGGACTCGTCCCCAACCTCAGATCCTCCCAAGGCGGCTATGACTGTGAAGGCATGTAGGTGGGTGCATCAGTACAGGCAGCGACATTAGGTGGTGTGTTCATGAACCCAGGGCACTGACGGCTCCTGCTTGGGACACTTGTCTTGCTTCTCTCTGAAACTCACAGAGCCACACCAAGGGGTGGGCAAACTAAGGTTGGCACCTTCCAGCCTTAGGATCCTATGCATTTTTCTCCATGATGTAACAGAGAAGAAGAAACAGAGAAGGAAGAGGTTGAAGGCTAGAGCAAACAAGGGAAAATAGAAAAAAAGTGGCAACAAGAAGGGGTTATTAAAGAAACATCAAGTTAGGGTTCTGAGAACCCTCATTACTTGATTTGGAAGGGAAGAAGAAGGGAATCTCCTATCCTTGGATTGTTTCCTAAAGGGGAAAGGGGAAGGGGGAAGCAAGTCAATGGGCCTCGACTTTGACTTTGGGCCCAAACTAGCCAAAATCGGCCCAAACATAGGATAAAACACAAGGAATAGTCTAAAAGGTCATATTTCCTAATGAATATAACTTTTGATCTCGTACTTCAATTGAGGAGATTCTTGAGCTGTCAGATTTAAAATTGAAATCTCTACAATATGAAACATATATGAGATTAAAGTGATAATATTTATGAGGTTCAATACATCTTGCAAGGGGTTACATGCTAAGGAATGATATCAGGTTCAAAAAGTGCAAATTAATGTCATGTCTCATAAAATTGATCATTGTAGTGGTCGAATTGGAAACTCACAACCCTCTAATTATTAAATTTACATCAAATTGAGTAATGCACTACTTGATGAGAGAAAAAAGAAAAATCAAGGAGAGAGAAAAGTGAGGTTGTCACAACATCACTTTCTATAATTGCATTTTAGGACCTCTAATTTCTTAAATCCTATTTAGGCTACCTTCTCCATTCCAAACAAAGAAAAATTTGGTATGTAGGCTAATTAAGACATGTAGATCCCAATTTTATCATTAGTTTCTACTTTTGGAGTCATTCGTTATATATTCTAAATATTTGGAGTTAATCTTATATTTTCTTTCCTTAGTTAATTTAAGGCATCTGGGAATATTCAATTAATGTTAAAAGTCACACATAGACTAATTTTATAATGTACAATTCAAATTTCACATCTATTTGCACTTTTTAAGGCATTTACTAATTAACTTAATATTTTTTGTCCTTATCCCATATTTTCTTTTCTAAATGAGATTATGATAATTCTATTTTCTTCATATAATGTGAAACTTGGCACCCAAGCTAATTAGGACCTAAGGAACATGGTTTTACCATTATATTTTATTTTAGATATTCCCTTATATGAATTTTAATACAATTAGGAGTTTTGTCTCATTACCGTTATCGTTATCAAAATATTACACTGTCATTCTCAACATTCCTTTAATTGATACAATTATCTTCAATTACTATTTCAACAGAGGTTCTTTACATTATTATGTATGAAATTCCATATTTTAATTATTTAACCTATTTATTACATTAATTAATGTATATTTAAGTAAAATATTATTCATGTTTATGGACATGAAAAATCACATTGTTGTTCCTATACACCTGTTATGTTCCTATACGCATGTTAAGCACATTGTGCCACTTATTAAACATCATCTATTTTTTGCATATAAGTTAGCAAAGGAAAGATATCTGACATATTTAATAAATTTCCTTTCATGTTTGCACATGCTTAAGTTATTATGTTAATATGAGTGTATTTTGATATGTGTTGTTGATTATAGAACTTATTGTCACACAATATGTTATATGCATTAACAATGTTCATTAAGATATAAGTTTATCCTTATTTGGTCAAATCTAAAGAACAAAACATTCTAAACTCCTAATCATGGGGATACAATTTCTAGAGTCAAGATGCTAGGTTCGGGTATGTTACACTTATGGTTTGCCATGATCTATGAAAAAGAATGTGGTTGATAAAACATCTTACTTCATTTATATTTTCCCATGTTTGTGTAGTTTGTGGGACTAATGTGCATTCATGAACCAATTTCTTGAAAATTTACCATGAATGACCCCTCTTTGACTCATTATTTATTCTATCACTTCTTACCTCTCCACGTAATGAAATTATGCCAAAGAGCACACAAAAATCCTTAGCACCTATTAAAAGTGGAAGTTATCATATATAAACCTCTCCTGATAGACTATCTATTGGAATTAGACTACAAGTCTGATCATATATTTATACATTTTTGTTTAAGTGTGGAGAAAGTTAAGTTGGTTGGCTTTGTGGACCAATTGAAGTAGGTAGTAAAACTCTTGTTGAATGTATCACAACAATTGCTTCTTGTTAATAAAAGTAATAAATAAATGATGATTATTTGCAAGAAACAACATTCCCTCTTCAGATTGTTTTCAACATACAATATGGGTCACACTAGTTGCAACAAGTGATATGATGTTTACATAAATCAGGTATCTAATTAGTATTTCCGAATACTTTATATTTGAATGTGAAGCAGGTTAAGATGATCATATTAGTGGCATTATCAGGTGATGAAATAAAATCCCTTCTATATTCAAGAAGTGATCTCATGCTTTAAAATGTGTTTTTTGTGTGTAAACAATAGCTAGGTAAGCATAAAGTCCAAGCAAATTTTTGGGGAGTGCTTTCGGGAGGTTGCATCCTAAAAAAAGGTTTCCATATTACACATTTTTCTATTTGCATATTCTAATTCTTCATTATTGCACCCCTCTCCCCATTTCTATGTTGAAATTTCTCATGCTTGTTTTGGTTTACAAAATTTATACCTTTATTTGTTCCTCTTTTCGGTTAGGGGAATAATATGTAGTCTTAATGTCAAAATAATTTTCCTGGTGTAGTTTATGCATTTAGTTAGACAAGCAAACAACTTTTTAAAAAGGAATGAGCAAATTCTAGAAATACTTAATTCCATATCAAATAACCCCTAAAAGTACATGTCACATTTATCAATAAATTGGTACTTTCTTTGAGAAGGAACTTATTATATCTAACATTTTTTTCTTGGGATACACTTCAATCAGCAAGTTGAAGTTTCTCATTTAGAAAATTGAATTCTTTATAACCCCTAGCTCACATGATGTAACACATCTAATGCAACTTTTTTTAAAATTGATATGATTTAGTGTAAAGCATAATTTGGAGACTGATATAGAGATATATGACATGATATATAACCATAAGTTTATATACTACGTATACCTAACAAAATGTGTGACTATAACATCCTCAAACTTAGGTAAATATCACCTTCTTACTCCTTTTTATTTTTTATATTTTACTTTGAACACTCTTTTTAGATTTATAAGTACTATGATGTTGAAATCATTGAATATAGGGGTTTAATACAAAAATACAAATATTTTGTGGTTTTCATATAAGAAAATAAGGTTATTCATTATTTATGGGTTGTTTGTGCAAAATTATCAAAATAAAGCATTCAAGATTAAAATTAACCTTCTAGATTTTTCTTATGGGTAGGTTTGGTTAAGATAGAGTTACTCATGGAATTTGGTTAAGAAATAATAAAGGAATAATTATATATAAAGAAAATACACTTTTTATTAGGTTGGGAGTTTCACGCATTAAAGTTTTCCATAAGTCAAATTTAACTCCAAAATCGAATTCCTTGGGTCTTAGTTAGCCTACTTGCCAATTTTCATCATTTTTGCACTTTATTTTCTACCCCAATTGGGTTTGGTAACAAAAAGGATAATCATTTAATGCCACATTATCCAAATCCTAAGTATTCTCGATTTACTTGGCTGTCATGCCATCTGTCCGAATTTGGAGGATGCATTCCCTTTTCTCCACTGTCAGATCATGGTCGGACGTTGGGCGTGTCATCTTCAACCCACGACCGAATAAGAAATATGTAGCCACATAGCCGGGTGAAAAAAAACACGGATTTCTTGTTCAATACTCAATCATTTTCCGATTTTTCTTCGCCATCAGTTTCATGAGCAAAATCTGCAAAAATCTAGATATTACAATGAGTTTTTATCAAGTAACGAACAAATTCCCAAACCTACTCCCAACTCTTCCAAACCCCCTAGTGGCTGACGCTCAAAAACTTGACCCCATATAAATATAAGTTGTGCCCAAGATGTCGCTGCCCAAGGTCACTTTTTCCCCTCTCAATTTTGTTGTTGGTTGCATCTTGAGCCTCCACCAAACAGGTTTTCACCTTGGCCTTGTGGTGCCTAGTACAAGCGGCTCATATCCTTGGCCTTCGATCAACTGGAGAGGTGAGTTCGGAGCTTCCTCCTCTTCGTTTTTGTGCCTCTTGTTAGTTGCTTCGTCATTGTTTGTGGAAACACACAAAATTGGGCTAGAGGTAGCTGCTGCTTTGTACGCACCCATGGCACGTGATGGAGGAAGGGGATGAAACCCCAATTTTCTGACTTTGCCCTTCCCGCCTCTATTTTCTTCTTTTATTCTCGAGGGCAGAACCATCTTTCTGTTGTATCTTTTGGGCCCCCTCATGCTGGGTGAGTGCCAGGCTATGCAAAGACCCACGCCATATGGCCAGGCGCAATTGAGCCACATCAACAGGGCCAGGTTATACACGTGGATTTAATTATTTTCTTGATTGGTTGGAACTTCACAATTCTATAACTTTCTCTCTGGTTATCCAAAAATTGCAAAAAACATGTTTTGAAATCCTTGTAATTTTCTCTATTTTGTGGCATAGTTTTCATCATCTAATTCACCAGTTTAAGGATCAGATTTTTAGGGTTCTAAATAATCATAATACCACACTAACAAATAAAGATATGTTTTAAAGGATAAAATTTAGACTTTGGAGTCATATCCATGGTTAGTAACCCTGATCTAACTCATTGAGAATTAATCAAGCATCGATCTAAGGTTTTTGATAAGGATTTGAGTTTTAGGGTTTTGTCCTCGCTTATGACCATTAAAGAAAATATGATAATTAATAAAGTTATAATGGTGATTTAAGAGTTATCTTCAAGGAACCCTGAGGTCAGTTTTGGATCAATCTCGAGAATCGACTTCGGATTCACCGATCGAACTTGGTTTTTAGGGTTTTCATCGTAGCTACATAATTTAGTACATAAACCCTAATTAAAGGATCTAAACATGCATGTAGGTTGAGTTGACCATAGATTTGGAAGGTTGAGATTCAACCTTTGATTTAGCAACTCCATATTAAGGTATGTGCATCTTTTCTATTTTCTAGGCACTACTATTACGATCAAATATCCTTTCCTATATGAGGCATGAGTAGATATTCTCTTTTTTTCATTTTGAAACTCTTATTTTCTTGGATATTACTTATGGGTCCTCTAACCACACATTTTATATTTTGGATGCTCTCATCATGTTATATCACTTGGACTAAACTTGTACTTGCCTTTTCCCTATTTATGTTCATGCTTAGACTAGTTTTATTTCTTGTAATGGTACATATGTACAACCATATATACATGGTGTGTTTTTCCACCCAGGGTGTGCTTTTCCACCATTATTTACAGAGGCGTGGTTTTCTTCCTA
The DNA here is from genome assembly GCA_963693085.1 of Alisma plantago-aquatica. Taxonomy (NCBI): domain Eukaryota; kingdom Viridiplantae; phylum Streptophyta; class Magnoliopsida; order Alismatales; family Alismataceae; genus Alisma; species Alisma plantago-aquatica. Next base: position 1,335,997,092 of record OY856409.1, on the reverse strand, counting down.
GGGTGTGCTTTTCCACCCATATTTTTGGTTGAGATCCAATGGTGTCTCAACCCTACTTGAAAAAACTTTAGTCTTTGTTTATTACATGCACAAATTTATTGTTATTATTATTAGTGGAAAATTTTAAAGGCAAGATTCCCTACTTGACATTCATTAGTTAGATATTCCTCATCTCTTGTCCTGTTATAAATCTCTTGAAACTTATTTCTTTTGGTATCTTTAAATTTGGAATCTCTTCTTTTGGAAATTATTAAGTATTGCCTAGTTGTTCATTATTGCACATACTCATCATTCATTGATGTCCTTTTTTATTTTGTTATCTTCTTTCCTGGGTGTTGACTTTAACCCACCCAGAGGTTGCACAGCCTGAGGACTAGGAGATAGGTGGTGATGCCTAGATTTAGTTGTTGAGGATTTCTGAGATGGAAAGGTTACTCACCACAAAGCAAATATGATTAGTTTAGTTTTATTGTTTGTTAGAAGTCATCTATGGCTTGATAGTTGAACTTTGTTAAGAGTAACATGTAATAGTTAGTTATATTTCTGTTGCATTCAAACTATGTTCGTGTTATCATTCTGTTTAAAGAAATATTGTGAACCCTAAAGTGACTTTTATTTTATGGAAAATGATTTATTGGGAATTTATAATTGTTTCCTTAAATTAAGTAAGGAGTGGTCCCTCCCGGGACCCAATCCTTACAAGAATGGTATCAAAGCTTGTTTGTGCTCGGTAATCTAACTGTCTTAGATGTTCTTACTTAGTACTTATGCCTTATCTGTAAAACCTGTTTTCCAGGAGGTCCAACTTGTTTGGCGACACCAGTGCTACCCCTCACTCCGGCACTACTGACGGTTTCTCCACACTGGAGGTCCCTCATTTTGGCATGGACCCCCCTAGGAGCAACTCCAACTCTTCTAATGGAGTCATTGACACCACTGTCTCTAGCTCGACTGGTCTCACCCCTGAGCAAGAGTTGGCCTACTTACAACAGTTCCTGATCGTGACCATGGTGGGCAAGTTGAATAACCCTCCAGCTCAGGATAAGCCTAAAGAGTTCTCTTTGACCGACTTTATGTATAGGAAACCCCTCTCCTTCAAGGGTGAAGGGGAACTGGAGATGGTCGATAAGGTCGACGACTAGGTCTTGGCAATTGAGTGGACTTTTGAGGGAATGGTGTGCCCTCCTCATCAAAAGGTCAGGTTCGCCTCGTACGTGCTGGATGGACCAATGCGTGTTTGGTGGAATAGAGTCTCAAGGACTAGCGACATCACAACTATTACTTGGGAGAAATTTCTAGCACTATTCTATGGAAAGTACATCTACACCGCCACTCTGAAAAAAAAAGAAGTAGAATTTTTATAGTTTAAGGCAAGAATCCCTCTTTATCCCTACCTATGTGCAGAAATTCCTCCTACTTGAGCGGTACGCAGTAGGGCTGATTGAAGAAAGAAAGGTTGACATGTTCTTGTAAGGCCTCAAATACCATGTGGGATGTGACTTAGTTCCTCAGCTTCCTCTGTCTTTTCAACAAATGGTGGATAAAGCCCTAGCAGTGGAGTCTTACCCGGGTTTTCAAGCCCCAACGCAGAGCCATAAGAGAAAGAAATTTGACCATGACCAACGACGAGATAAGTACAAGTGTTGTTCTCACCATCACCCTCCAGGGATGTATCCTGGAGCACCTAAGGATGGAATGCAAGTTATTTGTCATGAGTGTGGACAGAATGGACACTTCAAGCCCCAGTTCCCTCGACTGCAACAACATCATGCTCCTACCTAGCAACCTACCCAACAGCCTTCCAATCAGCCTCAGCCACCCAGAAATAATAATCACAACAAAAACCATCAAGGTAGACGTCCTTCGGTCGAGCACTATGCGGGATGAGTGTTTGCAATGGATGTTGCTGATGATGGTGATGACAATGAAGTGATAGAAGGCATCGTACATCTTCACTTGCATCCTATAAAAGCTCTCTTTGATTCTGGCTCTTCAAATACTTTTATATCTACAAAACTTATCGAGGTGTTAGACATAGAGCCTACATATATGAGTTATATCCTGGATGTGGAAACCCCTAGTGGTAATTTTTCCTCCTCTTATCTGAAGAACCCACCCCTAGGATTGTGTATATCTGGGAAGATGTTCACTATTGAGTTCATCTTCTTAAACATGACAACTTTCGACGTCATCTTGGGTATGGACTAAAAAAGTTTAAGGTGGCCTTGTTTTGTGACAAGAATAAGGTTAGTCTGCTTCACCCTGACGGCGAACGGTTTTGCATTAAAGGAAGAAAACGTGAGGAAAGACAATTCATCATATCGGCCATGAAAGTTGAAAAACCCATCTCCTATGGATGTCGTAACTTATTTGGCCTCCATTGTCTTGGACCCTTCCCCACCCCAACTGGAGAATATTCAAGTGGTTCAAGATTTTCCCGATGTGTTTCCGAAAGATTTAAGTAGTATTCCCCCATCTCGAGAGGTTGAGTTCACCATCGATCTCATACCAGGTACGACACCCATATCAAAACCACCCTATTGTATGGCACTTGCAGAGCTCACAGAACTTAAGAAGCAACTACAAGAACTTCTTGACATGGGGTTTGTTCGCCCCAGTGTCTCGCCATGGGGAGCTCCAGTCCTCTTTGTGAAGAAGAAAGATGGTTCGTTGAGAATGTGTATGGATTATAGAATGCTGAATCAGGTGACAGTGAAGAATCGATATCCTCTACCACGCATTGATGATCTTTTTGATCAATTAAAGTCTGTCACAGTCTTTTCAAAGATGTATTTGCGGAGTGGGTACTATCAAATGTGGGTCAAAGATGAAGACATACCAAAGACAGTGTTTTGTACTCGTTATGGGCACTATGTGTTTGTAGTGATGCCCTTCAGGCTGACTAATGCCCCTACCGCATTTATGGACTTGATGAATCGAGTTTTTTGTCCCTACCTTGATGACTTCGTGGTAGTGTTCATCGACGATGTTCTCATCTATTCCAAAATAGTGGATGAGCATCGAGAACATTTGAGGACCGTCTTGCAGACTCTTCGTGAAAACCAATTGTATGACAAGTTTTCAAAGTGTGAATTGTGGATAAAGGAAGTGATGTTACTTGACCACGTCATATCAGCAGGTCACATAGTTGTTGATCTAGTAAAAGTTGAAGTTGTGAGCAAGTGGAAACCTCCAAAGGATCCCTCTAAGATACATAGCTTCTTGGGTCTTGCGGGTTATTACAGAATATTTATCAAAAACTTTTTTGAGTTGTCTAACCCTCTAACCAAATTGACTCACAAGAACATAAAGTTCATCTGGTCCCAAGAGTATGAAAAGAGCTTTTTAGAGCTGAAGCGTTGTTTGACATCTGCTCCAATTTTGGCCATACTTGTGGAAGGAAAACCTTATGTTATCTTTACTGATGCATCTAGGTTAGGCCTAGGTTATCTTTCCTAATTATACACGTGGATTTAATTATTTTCTTGATTGGTTGGAACTTCACAATTCTATAACTTTCTCTCTGGTTATCCAAAAATTGCAAAAAACATGTTTTGAAATCCTTGTAATTTTCTCTATTTTGTGGCATAGTTTTCATCATCTAATTCACCAGTTTAAGGATCAGATTTTTAGGGTTCTAAATAATCATAATACCACACTAACAAATAAAGATATGTTTTAAAGGATAAAATTTAGACTTTGGAGTCATATCCATGGTTAGTAACCCTGATCTAACTCATTGAGATTTAATCAAGCATCGATCTAAGGTTTTTGATAAGGATTTGAGTTTTAGGGTTTTGTCCTCGCTTATGACCATTAAAGAAAATATGATAATTAATAAAGTTATAATGGTGATTTAAGAGTTATCTTCAAGGAACCCTGAGGTCAGTTTTGGATCAATCTCGAGAATCGACTTCGGATTCACCGATCGAACTTGGTTTTTAGGGTTTTCATCGTAGCTACATAATTTAGTACATAAACCCTAATTAAAGGATCTAAACATGCATGTAGGTTGAGTTGACCATAGATTTGGAAGGTTGAGATTCAACCTTTGATTTAGCAACTCCATATTAAGGTATGTGCATCTTTTCTATTTTCTAGGCACTACTATTACGATCAAATATCCTTTCCTATATGAGGCATGAGTAGATATTCTCTTTTTTTCATTTTGAAACTCTTATTTTCTTGGATATTACTTATGGGTCCTCTAACCACACATTTTATATTTTGGATGCTCTCATCATGTTATATCACTTGGACTAAACTTGTACTTGCCTTTTCCCTATTTATGTTCATGCTTAGACTAGTTTTATTTCTTGTAATGGTACATATGTACAACCATATATACATGGTGTGTTTTTCCACCCAGGGTGTGCTTTTCCACCATTATTTACAGAGGCGTGGTTTTCTTCCTAGGGTGTGCTTTTCCACCCATATTTTTGGTTGAGATCCAATGGTGTCTCAACCCTACTTGAAACAACTTTAGTCTTTGTTTATTACATGCACAAATTTATTGTTATTATTATTAGTGGAAAATTTTAAAGGCAAGATTCCCTACTTGACATTCATTAGTTAGATATTCCTCATCTCTTGTCCTGTTATAAATCTCTTGAAACTTATTTCTTTTGGTATCTTTAAATTTGGAATCTCTTCTTTTGGAAATTATTAAGTATTGCCTAGTTGTTCATTATTGCACATACTCATCATTCATTGATGTCCTTTTTTATTTTGTTATCTTCTTTCCTGGGTGTTGACTTTAACCCACCCAGAGGTTGCACAGCCTGAGGACTAGGAGATAGGTGGTGATGCCTAGATTTAGTTGTTGAGGATTTCTGAGATGGAAAGGTTACTCACCACAAAGCAAATATGATTAGTTTAGTTTTATTGTTTGTTAGAAGTCGTCTATGGCTTGATAGTTGAACTTTGTTAAGAGTAACATGTAATAGTTAGTTATATTTCTGTTGCATTCAAACTATGTTCGTGTTATCATTCTGTTTAAAGAAATATTGTGAACCCTAAAGTGACTTTTATTTTATGGAAAATGATTTATTGGGAATTTATAATTGTTTCCTTAAATTAAGTAAGGAGTGGTCCCTCCCGGGACCCAATCCTTACAAGAATGGTATCAAAGCTTGTTTGTGCTCGGTAATCTAACTGTCTTAGATGTTCTTACTTAGTACTTATGCCTTATCTGTAAAACCTGTTTTCCAGGAGGTCCAACTTGTTTGGCGACACCAGTGCTACCCCTCACTCCGGCACTACTGACGGTTTCTCCACACTGGAGGTCCCTCATTTTGGCATGGACCCCCCTAGGAGCAACTCCAACTCTTCTAATGGAGTCATTGACACCACTGTCTCTAGCTCGACTGGTCTCACCCCTGAGCAAGAGTTGGCCTACTTACAACAGTTCCTGATCGTGACCATGGTGGGCAAGTTGAATAACCCTCCAGCTCAGGATAAGCCTAAAGAGTTCTCTTTGACCGACTTTATGAATAGGAAACCCCTCTCCTTCAAGGGTGAAGGGGAACTGGAGATGGTCGATAAGGTCGACGACTAGGTCTTGGCAATTGAGTGGACTTTTGAGGGAATGGTGTGCCCTCCTCATCAAAAGGTCAGGTTCGCCTCGTACGTGCTGGATGGACCAATGCGTGTTTGGTGGAATAGAGTCTCAAGGACTAGCGACATCACAACTGTTACTTGGGAGAAATTTCTAGCACTATTCTATGGAAAGTACATCTACACCGCCACTCTGAAAAATAAAGAAGTAGAATTTTTATAGTTTAAGGCAAGAATCCCTCTTTATCCCTACCTATGTGCAGAAATTCCTCCTACTTGAGCGGTACGCAGTAGGGCTGATTGAAGAAAGAAAGGTTGACATGTTCTTGTAAGGCCTCAAATACCATGTGGGATGTGACTTAGTTCCTCAGCTTCCTCTGTCTTTTCAACAAATGGTGGATAAAGCCCTAGCAGTGGAGTCTTACCCGGGTTTTCAAGCCCCAACGCAGAGCCATAAGAGAAAGAAATTTGACCATGACCAACGACGAGATAAGTACAAGTGTTGTTCTCACCATCACCCTCCAGGGATGTATCCTGGAGCACCTAAGGATGGAAGGCAAGTTATTTGTCATGAGTGTGGACAGAATGGACACTTCAAGCCCCAGTTCCCTCGACTGCAACAACATCATGCTCCTACCTAGCAACCTACCCAACAGCCTTCCAATCAGCCTCAGCCACCCAGAAATAATAATCACAACAAAAACCATCAAGGTAGACGTCCTTCGGTCGAGCACTATGCGGGATGAGTGTTTGCAATGGATGTTGCTGATGATGGTGATGACAATGAAGTGATAGAAGGCATCGTACATCTTCACTTGCATCCTATAAAAGCTCTCTTTGATTCTGGCTCTTCAAATACTTTTATATCTACAAAACTTATCGAGGTGTTAGACATAGAGCCTACATATATGAGTTATATCCTGGATGTGGAAACCCCTAGTGGTAATTTTTCCTCCTCTTATCTGAAGAACCCACCCCTAGGATTGTGTATATCTGGGAAGATGTTCACTATTGAGTTCATCTTCTTAAACATGACAACTTTCGACGTCATCTTGGGTATGGACTAAAAAAGTTTAAGGTGGCCTTGTTTTGTGACAAGAATAAGGTTAGTCTGCTTCACCCTGACGGCGAACGGTTTTGCATTAAAGGAAGAAAACGTGAGGAAAGACAATTCATCATATCGGCCATGAAAGTTGAAAAACCCATCTCCTATGGATGTCGTAACTTATTTGGCCTCCATTGTCTTGGACCCTTCCCCACCCCAACTGGAGAATATTCAAGTGGTTCAAGATTTTCCCGATGTGTTTCCGAAAGATTTAAGTAGTATTCCCCCATCTCGAGAGGTTGAGTTCACCATCGATCTCATACCAGGTACGACACCCATATCAAAACCACCCTATTGTATGGCACTTGCAGAGCTCACAGAACTTAAGAAGCAACTACAAGAACTTCTTGACATGGGGTTTGTTTGCCCCAGTGTCTCGCCATGGGGAGCTCCAGTCCTCTTTGTGAAGAAGAAAGATGGTTCGTTGAGAATGTGTATGGATTATAGAATGCTGAATCAGGTGACAGTGAAGAATCGATATCCTCTACCACGCATTGATGATCTTTTTGATCAATTAAAGTCTGTCACAGTCTTTTCAAAGATGGATTTGCGGAGTGGGTACTATCAAATGTGGGTCAAAGATGAAGACATACCAAAGACAGTGTTTTGTACTCGTTATGGGCACTATGTGTTTGTAGTGATGCCCTTCAGGCTGACTAATGCCCCTACCGCATTTATGGACTTGATGAATCGAGTTTTTTGTCCCTACCTTGATGACTTCGTGGTAGTGTTCATCGACGATGTTCTCATCTATTCCAAAATAGTGGATGAGCATCGAGAACATTTGAGGACCGTCTTGCAGACTCTTCGTGAAAACCAATTGTATGACAAGTTTTCAAAGTGTGAATTGTGGATAAAGGAAGTGATGTTACTTGACCACGTCATATCAGCAGGTCACATAGTTGTTGATCTAGTAAAAGTTGAAGTTGTGAGCAAGTGGAAACCTCCAAAGGATCCCTCTAAGATACATAGCTTCTTGGGTCTTGCGGGTTATTACAGAATATTTATCAAAAACTTTTTTGAGTTGTCTAACCCTCTAACCAAATTGACTCACAAGAACATAAAGTTCATCTGGTCCCAAGAGTATGAAAAGAGCTTTTTAGAGCTGAAGCGTTGTTTGACATCTGCTCCAATTTTGGCCATACTTGTGGAAGGAAAACCTTATGTTATCTTTACTGATGCATCTAGGTTAGGCCTAGGTTATCTTTCCTAATTATACACGTGGATTTAATTATTTTCTTGATTGGTTGGAACTTCACAATTCTATAACTTTCTCTCTGGTTATCCAAAAATTGCAAAAAACATGTTTTGAAATCCTTGTAATTTTCTCTATTTTGTGGCATAGTTTTCATCATCTAATTCACCAGTTTAAGGATCAGATTTTTAGGGTTCTAAATAATCATAATACCACACTAACAAATAAAGATATGTTTTAAAGGATAAAATTTAGACTTTGGAGTCATATCCATGGTTAGTAACCCTGATCTAACTCATTGAGATTTAATCAAGCATCGATCTAAGGTTTTTGATAAGGATTTGAGTTTTAGGGTTTTGTCCTCGCTTATGACCATTAAAGAAAATATGATAATTAATAAAGTTATAATGGTGATTTAAGAGTTATCTTCAAGGAACCCTGAGGTCAGTTTTGGATCAATCTCGAGAATCGACTTCGGATTCACCGATCGAACTTGGTTTTTAGGGTTTTCATCGTAGCTACATAATTTAGTACATAAACCCTAATTAAAGGATCTAAACATGCATGTAGGTTGAGTTGACCATAGATTTGGAAGGTTGAGATTCAACCTTTGATTTAGCAACTCCATATTAAGGTATGTGCATCTTTTCTATTTTCTAGGCACTACTATTACGATCAAATATCCTTTCCTATATGAGGCATGAGTAGATATTCTCTTTTTTTCATTTTGAAACTCTTATTTTCTTGGATATTACTTATGGGTCCTCTAACCACACATTTTATATTTTGGATGCTCTCATCATGTTATATCACTTGGACTAAACTTGTACTTGCCTTTTCCCTATTTATGTTCATGCTTAGACTAGTTTTATTTCTTGTAATGGTACATATGTACAACCATATATACATGGTGTGTTTTTCCACCCAGGGTGTGCTTTTCCACCATTATTTACAGAGGCGTGGTTTTCTTCCTAGGGTGTGCTTTTCCACCCATATTTTTGGTTGAGATCCAATGGTGTCTCAACCCTACTTGAAACAACTTTAGTCTTTGTTTATTACATGCACAAATTTATTGTTATTATTATTAGTGGAAAATTTTAAAGGCAAGATTCCCTACTTGACATTCATTAGTTAGATATTCCTCATCTCTTGTCCTGTTATAAATCTCTTGAAACTTATTTCTTTTGGTATCTTTAAATTTGGAATCTCTTCTTTTGGAAATTATTAAGTATTGCCTAGTTGTTCATTATTGCACATACTCATCATTCATTGATGTCCTTTTTTATTTTGTTATCTTCTTTCCTGGGTGTTGACTTTAACCCACCCAGAGGTTGCACAGCCTGAGGACTAGGAGATAGGTGGTGATGCCTAGATTTAGTTGTTGAGGATTTCTGAGATGGAAAGGTTACTCACCACAAAGCAAATATGATTAGTTTAGTTTTATTGTTTGTTAGAAGTCGTCTATGGCTTGATAGTTGAACTTTGTTAAGAGTAACATGTAATAGTTAGTTATATTTCTGTTGCATTCAAACTATGTTCGTGTTATCATTCTGTTTAAAGAAATATTGTGAACCCTAAAGTGACTTTTATTTTATGGAAAATGATTTATTGGGAATTTATAATTGTTTCCTTAAATTAAGTAAGGAGTGGTCCCTCCCGGGACCCAATCCTTACATGAATGGTATCAAAGCTTGTTTGTGCTCGGTAATCTAACTGTCTTAGATGTTCTTACTTAGTACTTATGCCTTATCTGTAAAACCTGTTTTCCAGGAGGTCCAACTTGTTTGGCGACACCAGTGCTACCCCTCACTCCGGCACTACTGACGGTTTCTCCACACTGGAGGTCCCTCATTTTGGCATGGACCCCCCTAGGAGCAACTCCAACTCTTCTAATGGAGTCATTGACACCACTGTCTCTAGCTCGACTGGTCTCACCCCTGAGCAAGAGTTGGCCTACTTACAACAGTTCCTGATCGTGACCATGGTGGGCAAGTTGAATAACCCTCCAGCTCAGGATAAGCCTAAAGAGTTCTCTTTGACCGACTTTATGAATAGGAAACCCCTCTCCTTCAAGGGTGAAGGGGAACTGGAGATGGTCGATAAGGTCGACGACTAGGTCTTGGCAATTGAGTGGACTTTTGAGGGAATGGTGTGCCCTCCTCATCAAAAGGTCAGGTTCGCCTCGTACGTGCTGGATGGACCAATGCGTGTTTGGTGGAATAGAGTCTCAAGGACTAGCGACATCACAACTATTACTTGGGAGAAATTTCTAGCACTATTCTATGGAAAGTACATCTACACCGCCACTCTGAAAAAAAAAGAAGTAGAATTTTTATAGTTTAAGGCAAGAATCCCTCTTTATCCCTACCTATGTGCAGAAATTCCTCCTACTTGAGCGGTACGCAGTAGGGCTGATTGAAGAAAGAAAGGTTGACATGTTCTTGTAAGGCCTCAAATACCATGTGGGATGTGACTTAGTTCCTCAGCTTCCTCTGTCTTTTCAACAAATGGTGGATAAAGCCCTAGCAGTGGAGTCTTACCCGGGTTTTCAAGCCCCAACGCAGAGCCATAAGAGAAAGAAATTTGACCATGACCAACGACGAGATAAGTACAAGTGTTGTTCTCACCATCACCCTCCAGGGATGTATCCTGGAGCACCTAAGGATGGAAGGCAAGTTATTTGTCATGAGTGTGGACAGAATGGACACTTCAAGCCCCAGTTCCCTCGACTGCAACAACATCATGCTCCTACCTAGCAACCTACCCAACAGCCTTCCAATCAGCCTCAGCCACCCAGAAATAATAATCACAACAAAAACCATCAAGGTAGACGTCCTTCGGTCGAGCACTATGCGGGATGAGTGTTTGAAATGGATGTTGCTGATGATGGTGATGACAATGAAGTGATAGAAGGCATCGTACATCTTCACTTGCATCCTATAAAAGCTCTCTTTGATTCTGGCTCTTCAAATACTTTTATATCTACAAAACTTATCGAGGTGTTAGACATAGAGCCTACATATATGAGTTATATCCTGGATGTGGAAACCCCTAGTGGTAATTTTTCCTCCTCTTATCTGAAGAACCCACCCCTAGGATTGTGTATATCTGGGAAGATGTTCACTATTGAGTTCATCTTCTTAAACATGACAACTTTCGACGTCATCTTGGGTATGGACTAAAAAAGTTTAAGGTGGCCTTGTTTTGTGACAAGAATAAGGTTAGTCTGCTTCACCCTGACGGCGAACGGTTTTGCATTAAAGGAAGAAAACGTGAGGAAAGACAATTCATCATATCGGCCATGAAAGTTGAAAAACCCATCTCCTATGGATGTCGTAACTTATTTGGCCTCCATTGTCTTGGACCCTTCCCCACCCCAACTGGAGAATATTCAAGTGGTTCAAGATTTTCCCGATGTGTTTCCGAAAGATTTAAGTAGTATTCCCCCATCTCGAGAGGTTGAGTTCACCATCGATCTCATACCAGGTACGACACCCATATCAAAACCACCCTATTGTATGGCACTTGCAGAGCTCACAGAACTTAAGAAGCAACTACAAGAACTTCTTGACATGGGGTTTGTTCGCCCCAGTGTCTCGCCATGGGGAGATCCAGTCCTCTTTGTGAAGAAGAAAGATGGTTCGTTGAGAATGTGTATGGATTATAGAATGCTGAATCAGGTGACAGTGAAGAATCGATATCCTCTACCACGCATTGATGATCTTTTTGATCAATTAAAGTCTGTCACAGTCTTTTCAAAGATGGATTTGCGGAGTGGGTACTATCAAATGTGGGTCAAAGATGAAGACATACCAAAGACAGTGTTTTGTACTCGTTATGGGCACTATGTGTTTGTAGTGATGCCCTTCAGGCTGACTAATGCCCCTACCGCATTTATGGACTTGATGAATCGAGTTTTTTGTCCCTACCTTGATGACTTCGTGGTAGTGTTCATCGACGATGTTCTCATCTATTCCAAAATAGTGGATGAGCATCGAGAACATTTGAGGACCGTCTTGCAGACTCTTCGTGAAAACCAATTGTATGACAAGTTTTCAAAGTGTGAATTGTGGATAAAGGAAGTGATGTTACTTGACCACGTCATATCAGCAGGTCACATAGTTGTTGATCTAGTAAAAGTTGAAGTTGTGAGCAAGTGGAAACCTCCAAAGGATCCCTCTAAGATACATAGCTTCTTGGGTCTTGCGGGTTATTACAGAATATTTATCAAAAACTTTTTTGAGTTGTCTAACCCTCTAACCAAATTGACTCACAAGAACATAAAGTTCATCTGGTCCCAAGAGTATGAAAAGAGCTTTTTAGAGCTGAAGCGTTGTTTGACATCTGCTCCAATTTTGGCCATACTTGTGGAAGGAAAACCTTATGTTATCTTTACTGATGCATCTAGGTTAGGCCTAGGTTGTGTTCTTATGCAAGAAGGATGGGTTATAGCTTATGCCTCCCACCAGTTGAAGTTGAATGAAGAAAATTGGTTGACTCACAACCTGGAACTCACAGCTATTATTCATGCACTCAAGATTTGGAGACATCATCTATACAGAGTGCAATTTTAAGTTTTCTCATATCACAAAAGTCTTCGTTATCTTATGACACAAAAGGACTTGAATCTAAGACAAAGATGTTGGATGGGATTTTTGAAGGATTATGATTTCTCAATCATATATCATCCTGGAAAAGCCAACGTGGTTGTTGATGCCCTTAGTTGTAAGAAGGATGTCGTATGTGCATCCCTTCATTCTTTCATGTAGAAAAGTATGGAACACGTTTCTAGCTGGAGACCTGAGCTAAAAGATGATGCAGATCATGTTGTTGTAGATAGAATGAGTGTGCACATAGAAAGCCTCTTGATTACTCCATCTTGGATTTCATAAGTTATATCAACTCAAGTAGCTAGTCCTGACCTTGATGGAATGAAGGTTTTGATGGAAAACCCACAATATGATTTCTCTATTGGAGTTGATGGTGCAATTTGTTTTTGTCACCAACTATGGATACCCGATGTAGAAGATCTGAGTCAGAAGGTGTTGAATGAGGCTCATGGTTCCAAATATATGATTTACCCTGGCACCACAAAGATGTACAAAGATCTGTAGAGAAGTTTTTGGTGGAGGAATATGAAGAAGGACATCGCTACTTTCATTGTGAAATGTTTGATCTGTCAACAAGTAAATATTAAACATCAAAGGCTCAGTGGACTTTTACAACCTTTTGATATACCTGAATGGAAGTGGGAAAATATTATGATGGATTTTTTAATGGGTTTTCTAAGATCTAGGAGTGGTTATTATGTTGTCTGGGTTGTGATAGATCGACTTACCAAGTTAGCTCATTTCTTGTCTTTCAAGACTACATACAAGGTTCCGGATATGGCACAATATACGTAGATTGTATTATGTGTTTGCATGGTGTTCCAAAATCCATTGTGTCTGATAGAGACCCCAAGTTTACTTCCTGTATGTGGAGGAAAATTCAAGAAGAGATGGGTTCAAATTTGCATTTTAGCACTTCCTACCATCCCCAGACCGATGGTCAATCCGAAAGGACAGTCTCGATTCTAGAAGATCTTTTGCGAGCTTGTGTTATGGACTGGGGAGGAGTTTGGGATAAATATCTTCCTCTAGCTGAGTTTGCTTACAATAATAGTTATCAAGCAAGCATAGCTATGCCACCCTTTGAAGCTATGTATGGAAGACCCTGTCGATCACCCTTGCACTGGGATGATGTGGGTGAGCATACTATAGTGAAAATTGATGACATGTAATTGATGAAGGACAAGATTGTGATGATAAAGAAATAGATGAAGGCAACTCAGGATCGTCAAAAGATGTATGCTGATAAGAAGATGATGGATGTCAAATTTCTAGTTGGCGACTATGTTTTCTTGAAAATAAAGCCTATTCGGTCGATTGAGAGGTGGAAAGTGAAAGGAAATCTCAGTCCTCATTATGTGGGACCTTTTGAAGTTCTGGATAAGATTGGGGAGTGTGCCTACCATTTGTCTTTGCCCCCTTCTTACGATAAGATTCATAATGTTTTCCATGTGTCTGTGCTAAAGAAGTACGTGAAGAATCCATCCCATGTGTTATCTATCGAACCCATAGAGATTCATGGAGACTTGACTTATGAAGAATATCTAGTGAAGATTCTTGACTCCCAAGTGAAGCAATTGAAGCACAAGGAGATTGAGTTAGTAAAGGTTTTATGGAAATATCATGGTCTAGAAGAAACTACTTGGGAGCACAGAGAAGAAATGTTGCGAACTCACCCTTCCCTTTTCGCTTGAGATTTCGGGGACAAAATCCTTTTTAGGGGAGGAGAGTTGTAACATCCTCAAACTTAGGTAATATCACCTTTTTAATCCTTATTTTTTATATTTTACTTTGAACCCTCTTTTTAGATTTATAAGTACTGGGATGTTGAAATCATTGAATATAGGGGTTTTATGCAAAAATACAAATATTTATGGTTTTCATATATGAAAATAAGGTTATTCATTACTTATGGGTTGTTTGTGCAAAATTATCAAAATAAAGCATTTAAGATTTAAATTAACCTTATAGATTTTTCCTGTGGGTAGGTTTTAAGAGAGAGTTACCCATGAAATTTGGTTAAGAAATAATAAAGGAATAATTATATATAAAGAAAATACACTTTTTATTAAGTTGGGAGTTTCACATATTAAAGTTTTCCAAAGTCAAATTTTAACTCCAAAATTGGATTCCTTGGATCTTAATTAGCCTACTTGCCAATTTTCATCTTTTTTGCACTTTATTTGCTACCCCAATTGGGTTTGGTAACAAAAAGGATAATCATTTAATGCCACATTATCCAAATCCTAAGTATTCTTGATTTATTTGGGTGTCACGCCATCTGTCCAACTTTGGAGGATACATGCCCTTTTCTCCATCATCAGATCACGATCAGACGATGGGCATGTCATCTTCAACCCACGACCGAACAGGAAACCCGTAGGCACATAGTCGGGTGGACAAAAACACGGATTTCTTACTCAATACTCAATCATTTCAGATTTTTCTTCGCCATCAGTTTCGTGAGCAAAATCTGCACAAATCTAGGTATTACTCATGAGTTTTTATCAAGTAACGAACAAATGCCCAAACCCACTCCCAACTCTTCTAAACCCCCTAATGGCCAATGCTAAAAAACTTGACCCTATATATATAAGTAGTGCCCTAGATCCATCGCCACCCAAGTTCACTTGTTCCCCTCTCAATTTCATTGTGGGTTGCATCTCGAGCGTCTATGCACCAAGCATGTTTTCACCTTGGCCTTACGGTGCCCAGGGCGAGTGGCTCATAGCCTCAACCTTCGATCAACTGAAGAGGTGAGTTCAGAGCTTCCTCCTCTTTGTTTTTGTGCCTCTTGTTAGTTGTTGCATCGATGTTTGTGGAAATGCCCAAAATCAGGCTAGAGGTAGCTGTTGTTTTGTATGCAGCCATGGCGCATGATGGAGGAAGGGGATGAAACCCCGGTTTTCCAACTTTGCCCTTCCCGTCTCTGTTTCCTTCTTTTATTCTCGAGGGAAGAACCATCTATCCACCATATCTTTTGGTACCCCTCACACTGGGCGAGCGCCAGGGTGTATAAAGACCCGCTCCAGATGTCTGAGCGCAATTGGGCTACATCAACAGGGCCGGGTTATAAATGTGGATTTAATAATTTTCTTGATTGGTTGGAACTTCAAAATTCTATAACTTTATCTCTGGTTATTAAAAATTACAAAAAAAATATGTTTTGAAATCCTTGGAATTTTCTCTATTTTGTGGTATAGTTTTCCCTAATTCACCAATTTTAAAGATCACATTTTTAGCATTTTAAATAATCATAATACCACACTAATAATTAAAGATATGTTTTAAAGGATAAAATTTAGACCTTGGAGCCATATATCCATGGTTAGTAACCTTGATCTAACTCACTGAGATTTAATCAAGAATCAATCTAAGGTTTTCGGTAGGGTTTTGAGTTTTGGAGTTTTGTCCTCACTTATGACAATTAAAGAAAATATGATAATAAATAAAGTCTAATGGTGATTCAAGAGTTATCTTCAAGGAACCTTGAGGTCAGTTTTGGATCAATCTTAAGAATGGAATTAGGATTCACCGATCAAACTTGGTTTTTAGGGTTTTCATCATAGCTACATACTTTAGCACATAAACCCTAATTAAAGGATCTAAACATGCATGTAGGTTGAGTTGACCATAGATTTGGAAGGTTAGGATTCAACCTCTAATTTATCAACTCTAGATTAATGTATTTGCATCTTCTCTATTTTCTAGGCACTACTATTACGATCAAATATTCTTTCCCATATGAGGCATGAGTAGTTATTCTCTTTTTATCATTTTGAAATGCTTATTTTCTTGGATATTACTTATGGGTCCTCTGACCCCACATTTTATATTTTGGATGCTATCATCATGTTATATCACTTGGACTAAAATTGTACTTGCCTTTTCCCTATTTATGTGCATGCTTAGACTAGTTTCATTTCTTGTAGTGGTACATCTATACAACCATATATACATGGGCATGATTTTCCACCCAGGGTGTGCTTTTCCACCCATTATTTACAAAGGCATGTTTCTCCACCTAGGGTATGCTTTTCCACCCATATTTTTAGGTTGAGATCCAATGGTGTCTCAACCCTTCTTGAAATAACTTTAGTCTTTGTTTATTACATGCACAAATTTATTGTTATTATTATTAGTGGAAAATTTTAAAGGCAAGATTCCCTACTTGACATTCATTAGTTAGATATGCTTCATCTCTTGGCCTGTTATAAATCTCTTGAAACTTATTCTTTTGGTATCCTAAAATGTGGAAGCTCTTCTTTTGGAAATTATTAAGTATTGCCTAGTTGTTCATTATTGTACATACCCAGCATTTGTTGATGTCCTTTTTCCTTTTGTTATCTTCTTCCATGGGTGTTGACTTCAACCCACCCAGAGATTGTACAACCTGAGGACCATGAGATAGGTGGTGATGCCCATATTTAGTTGTTGAGCATTTCTGAGATGGAAAGGTTACTCACCACAAAGCAAATCTAAGTAGTTTAGTCTTTAAATTTTGTTAGAAGCCATTTATGGCTTGATAGTTGAAC
This sequence comes from Alisma plantago-aquatica, assembly GCA_963693085.1. Lineage (NCBI taxonomy): Eukaryota > Viridiplantae > Streptophyta > Magnoliopsida > Alismatales > Alismataceae > Alisma > Alisma plantago-aquatica. Next base: position 1,335,980,091 of record OY856409.1, on the reverse strand, counting down.
TTTTCTAAGAGTAACATGTAATATTTAGTTGTATTTCTACTGCATTCAAACTATGTTTGTGTTATCATTCTGCTTAGGTCGGGGAAAGTATTCCTGTATAATAGATGCAAAATTGTATGTCATTACTGTTACAATAAGACTAATGTGATAAATGTCTCATAAAAGTTTTTCACCAGAACTACAAAAACACATATCTCTACAATCATATGAAAATATAGTGTGGTGTATGCCGCGTTGGCTTATTTTATACCATCACATACAACTTTGATGTGTTAGTTTCACACATATTCTTGATTATTTACATGTTGATATGCTCACGTAGGGGTCGATTATTTTTCAGTGCCTTTTTTAATTGGCACCACATGCGTGTTTCCATGTAGTTTCTACATTTTTATTGATCTTCTAGAGAAAGATCTTAGTGCCAACTGGAGGGAGTCAAGTCTTTCTTTTCTGAGGGGAGTTTCTTCCAGGCATATGATCTCATTATGGACTTATGTACAAAGGTTTAATTGACATCAGAATCCATTGTAACAAACCAAAACATAGAATATTATCCTATTCCATAACTAGAAAGATTGTGAGGTCAGTTTCCTAGACTTGACCAAACAAGGATAAAATTAAATAACCTCACACATTTACATTATAACTTAAATATGTGCTAATACGTTACATGTATATCATTGATAACTGATACTCACATAATGGATAAATCAAAATATATAATATGCTTTGGAGTAACAATTAGTAATATCATGTCAATAAATATTAACAATGTTCTATTATTTAAATAAAATATGAAACTAATAGATTAAATATGCTAAAGGTGTAAAATGTAGAATTTCGTGCATAATAATAATATATAACTCTTTTTGGCAACATTGAAAAACTAAAGTTACTCTAATTTAAGATTTATAAAAAAATAGATAATTTACCTAAACCATATGGTGATATAACTCACAAAAGTAAACCTTAAAAATGAAATATAATGCTTGGGAGATAGACTTGATATAATATAGATAACCCTCTGTTGATCCTATGATTTCGTTTTCATATGTATCACCATGCGTGGTGAAGGATAGCAATAATATGAAGCATTATAATAGCTAGATATTTTATATTCTGCTGCTACATTTGGTATCTTGAACCATACTTTGAATAAATTGGTTATCATCCCTTTTGCAAAAAACTAGTGGTGTTAGGCATATGATATGTTCCTTTTTATTTAATTTAGTAGGGAGTGGATCCCCTATTATGTCCCACTCCTTACATCTGCTTTGTAAAGCCACCTGTGTTTACTTAAACCTTGGTTAGCATATGAGTGGTTAGTGTTAAGTTCCTATATATAAACTTGGTTGTTTCACATTTTGGAGTGTAAAAGTTTTTTTTTGTTAATCATTATTTCTATATTCTTCATTCATTGCATTTGAAGGTTTACATTAATACATTGTACACCCTTTCATTTATTAATCCATATGCAAAATCACATATGGTCTTTCTCTTAACCACACCCTAATGGAAGGATATATTGGAATTGTTGTCATACAACCATCTCACCCAACTCTACTAGGATGAATTTGTTATTTAGCTTCTAAGAGATGCGTTATGACCCACTTCAAAGTTAACTAGTAAGTATCATGATAACAACATCATTAAGTTAATTGAGATAAGTTAAGTGCTCATGTGGTGATTAGTACTTTGATCAAGTTCTACAATTTAATTGGAAAAATTTCATGCCTTCAGTTTGTAGAGGATCTTGTGCTTGAAACGTTTCAAAAAGAATCACGCAAATCGGACAATCGAGGTGAGAGTTATGGTGTTTTCAAGACTCTAGAACCTAAGATGCAATTTTTCCAATTTATTTGGCTATTAATTCCCTTCCTTTTCCTTATCTTCTTCTTCACCCGATTGAACACAGCCTTAAGCGGCGCACAGTGCCCGTTCATAGAAGCAGAGGGGGGAAATTGTGTGGGCAATTTCTTGGGCTTCCACACCTCTGACCAGTAGCGCCTTGCTCCACCCTTCTTCTTCCTCTACCTTCCTTCCTCAACCTCACCCCATCCAAGCAGCCGGAGCTGCTAGGGCACCGGCTAACTGTAGGGCACCGGCCAAGAGCCGCCTTGGGCACGGCCAGTAGTACAAAAACACCACCCCTGAGCTCAGCTTGAGGTCCAGATCACGAATCTGCAGTCACCTAGCTCTGATTCAACACCTAGCTTGGTTCCCCTTTCCACCTGTACGTGAGAAAGCAATAGCTTGATTGTAGCAGGTCTGACCAGGAGTGTCTTGGGCATGAGAAACCACCTCCAATCATCAGCATCAAGCTCGGCCAAGAGGCCTAAGCAGAAATCTGCATCCAATAGCCCTCAATCAGCACCTAACTAAGTCTCTTCTTCAACCTATTCGTGAGAAACGGCTGCTGTGTGCAGCAGGTTCAAATTTAGGGCTATCCAGAGGTAGAAGACGACCCAAACGAATGCCCGGAAATAGGCTATGGACATGTTTCCAGACGAATTCGGACATCCCGAACCGCTGTGAGTAGAATTTCACTCACCAAGCAAGATTTAACTCCGGAAGTCGGATAATTTTGGTTGAATCTGCATTTTTTGCTGGTAACATCAGTTATCAGGCACTGTGTAGTATTGGTGTTGCCTGACTTTTATTTCACGATTTGCTTCTTTACGCATTGAATGATCTAGTTTATTATCTGATTCAGTGTGGTTTGGACTAGTAGAATTACATGGTTGATCGAAACCTAAGTTATTTAGTTTAAAAGCCGAAATCAGTAGAACATGACCAATAAATGTACGGTTTGGGTATAAACCCAGGCTGTGAAATTTTAGCAATTAATTTGATGCATGATTTTAAAGAAATGATGATGACATGAAAATATTCAATGAAAACCCTAGTTGCACGCTCTCTGCTATGTTTAATGTGAGTGATTTAATATTTACATGAATTGGCATGTTTCTAATAAATATCATTAGAATTCCTCAGTTATTATTAATAATTTGTTTCATAATAAGTAATTAACTCTTAACTGAGTTATGTGATGCACAAACCAGGACTAGGGCTAATGTGTACATTTTTCGAGGAATTTCAAATAATTTACAGATGCTACCGATGATTTCTCATATGTCGAGTAATTTACTCATATTGGTGCATTAAGAGGTCCAATTACATGATTCTAGTGTATAAGTTCCAAGTTGACATGTATTCTATTTATTTAAGAATTTTAGTCTGCCTACAAGTACAGTATGTTGATTTCTCAGTAAATTACAGTGTTTGAGCATATTGCACTGCCAAGTTACAAATGATATACATGTTGTATTTATAAGTTTCAGATAAAAATACTCGGTACCATAGAGATACCAAAGCCAAGAATAAGTAAGAGAGAGATGAAATGTAGTAAGAGATTTTCTAGATTAATAAAATACTAGATTATGGGCCCTGACACCGTAGAATCTCTGTGAGAGGTATGCGCCTTAGGGATGAAACGACCTACCCTAGTGGTGCGTCCAGTATACGAGGGTCAGATTGCACCCACAGAACGTGCGGGGAGACGAAGCCCTTGAGGAATTCTCCTAAGAGAAGACAGGTTACCCAACATGAACCGGAAGTCCCGGTGGTAACCCAGAATTACCCATAGAGCGTACCAAGTTGAGGCCCACAGAGTGTCTCAGACCCTCCGCCTATGTACTCAGCCTAGAGGAGGATTCCAGTTTACGGCACCATAGGAGTGTCGAGGCCAGAGAGCCAGTTTTCCTGTTGCAAACCAGGACAACAGTCTGACTTAGCTATCCTGGGGTGTTGGCTAAGTCTTGTGCGGTGGGATCATAGTTCGCTATGAGTTTTCATATGTAGAGTACACTGTATATGATCAGGGCATAAGATAAAATATGTTCATATAGGTTCACAGAGTTTCTTATAAGTTAAAGAGTTAAGAAAGACCTGAGTTAGTTTCACAACAGTTGTCCTTTAAATGAAATTTTAGTATTCTCTGTTGTTTAATCGTGTATCTACAACATTGCAGCAGTTGTTATCTTAATGAAATGTGACATCTCCTGTCGTTTAAATTATATTGCTTAGATCTTCTCAGTATAATATTATCTTGTATTTATTTCAATTAATAAACATAAATGAGTTATCTGCGATGGTTGGGTGAAATTCTATTCACTGAGCCAGTAGCTCACCAACCTACTGAAACATTTTTTAGGTAAGCGTCAGCACGAGGAAGCTGAAGGATCGTATCACCCAAGTTCTTAGAATGTAGTTCATAGTTATATAGAGGTCTCTTAGTCCTTTCCCCTCAGTCCTTGGGCATGTGGTATGGTAGAGAGAGAGAGAATGAAATGTAATATGTAGTTTAGTTTTCAATTAACTGTTGTACTTTATATTCCGCAAGTAAGATGTAATATATTGTTTAAACTCTGAGGTATCTTTCAAGATTTAGAAATAGTAAGTTTTCTTCTGCAAGTTTAAGTAAGATTTCAGTATTGTCCAAATTATAAGATTCTCCTTTAGGTAAATTTTAAGTGATTAAGAAAAGAAAAGGTTAAGGGTGTATTTGTATTAAGTGTAATCCTCATTGTCATGCCCTAATCTCATGATTTGAGGTAATTGTGGGATCGGGGCATCACAACTAATTTTGGTATCAGAGCATAGGTTGAATACATAGTTACTCTAAGTCAAGGTCAGGGGACGATAAGAGACCAATAGGATTAGGACTTAGGTGTCTTCCTTCTATCTGCAATTTTCTAACAGGAAGTGTTCTATTATACTATTGCAGATGACAGGAAGAGGACGTGGTCATGAGGACCAAGTTGAGAGCCACATTGGACCTGATCCTCAGGTGATGGGTCCAGGTGGTGGAGATGATGTGGATGAGGCATCAAGGATGTACATGATGTTTCTTGAGACCAGGGAAAAGTATAAGATGGGGAGGTGAGCTTCTACCTCGAGCAGCAAGGACCTAATGAGATCCTATGAGCTAATTAAGAAGCTTAGAGGTACTGAGTTCAATGGAACTACGAACCCTGCAGTGGCAGATGAATGGCTGAGACAGTTAGAGAAAGTGTTCTGTCTGATGGAGTTGTCTGAGGAAAGACAAATCAATCACACAGTTTATTTGCTTAAAGGTGATGTGGAGCTCTGGTGGTGTGGAGTGAAAGATAAAAGGAGGGACACAGTACTGACTTGGAAGGATTTCGTTGATGAATTCCATCTCAAGTACTACCCACCTACCTTTCTGAGTGAGAAGATAAGACAACTTCATAATATCAGACAAGGAAGTATGACAATTGGTGAATATGAGGCACATTTCACAAGGTTGGCGAATTTCTGTCCACAACTTGTCCCTAATGATGTAGAAAAGTGCAGAAGATTTCAAGAAGGATTAAGATCAGAGATTAGACACACTGTATAAGCCATTGGTCAAAGAGATAGAGAAAACTTTGGGGAATTTGTGGAAGCAGCGAGACATGTAGAAGAGTCAGTTAATGTTGATAAGCAGTCTGAGAGTAAGAAAAGATATGGAGACTTTATCAGAAGGGGACAAAGCAATGGTGGATACAGAGGAGGTGGTGGTTTCTTTTCAAATATAGGACAAGGACTTGGTTGTTTTAGTAGACAAGGATCTAGTTTTTCATCAAGTGGACGAAGACCTAATTCCAGAAGATGGAGTACACATTCTACATGGACACCTCCAACTAGGTCATCTGGATCATCAGTTTCAGTGACAGGTCCACCGAGGCGAGAGACGCGAGCATGTGATATCTGTGGAAGACCACACTCAGGACAGTGTTGGGGAATAGGGTTTCAAGGATGTCATCAATGTGGACAGATGGGACATATCAAGAGGAATTGTCCCCAGTTACAGCAGTTAGCATCACAGGGTTCTCAGTCACAGTATCAGAATGTTCCGAGACAGGCTCCAGCTGGAGGACCCAATTCCTATGTAGCTTCAGGTTCCCAAGGTGGTGCAGCACCCAGTGCTAGGGAAGGACAATGAGGACATCATGGGAGAAGAAGATCTTTAGGACGCTTCTTCTCTTTGATACCACAAGAAGGTATTGTTTCTTCTCGAGTGATTATAGGAGAAATGTTTTTCTTTAACAACATTTCAGTTACAGTTTTGATAGATCCGGGTGCTACTCACTTGTTTATACATAGTTCTTTAGCTTGTGAGCTTAACAAGTTAACCCAGGACTTACTGGTTGAGTTGTTGTTGAGGGTTCCATTAGGTGAACCGACAATGTTGATGGAGTTTTGTCCCAGATGTTTGTTGACTTTTAGTGGTTACACCATCACGGTTAATATTATACTCCTAGATATTAACTCTTTTCAAATTATCTTAGGTATGGATTTCCTAGATATGTATCGAGTTCAGCTCGACTGTTGGAAGGAGGCTATCTTTCAACGGGGTGGATTTTCTTGTATCTTTATTGGAGACATGAAGGTTTTGCCTACGTGTATCATATCAGCTGTTGTAGCTGATAAGATGTTGTAGAAAGGTTGTGAGGCATTCTTGGAACATGTAGTAGATACTAGAGCTGAGAAGAGCACAGTCAGTCTATGCGATGTGTCGGTGGTCTGTGAGTTCCCAGATGTTTTCCCATATGAGTTGCCAGGTCTACCTCCTGAAAGAGAGATAGACTTTGAGATCCGGGTGTTGCCAGGTAGTCAACCTATAGCACTATCAGCCTACAGAATGGCACCTGTAGAGTTGAAGGAACTCAAGATTCAGTTACATGAGTTATTGGATAAGGGTTTCATTCGACCTAGTTCTTCGCCATGGGGAGCTCCAGTCTTGTTTGTGAAAAAGAAAGATGGTACTATGAGGTTATGTATAGACTACAGACAGTTGAATAAGATCATCATCAAGAATAAGTATCCATTGCCAAGGATAGATGATCTGTTTGATCACTTACAAGGGGCGACGATCTTTTCTAAGATAGACTTGAGATCTGTGTATCATCAGTTGAGGATAAATGCTTCAGATATTCCTAAGTCGGCTTTTAGAACAAGATATGGGCATTATGAGTTTCTGGTCATGTCGTTTGGACTGACTAATGCCACAACAGCTTTCATGGATATGATGAACCAGATTTTCAAGCCGTTCTTAGATCATTTCATAGTGGTTTTCATAGATGACATTTTGATCTACTCCAGAGCTGATGAGCAGCATGAGCAGCATCTGAGGATAGCATTACAGTTGTTGAGACAACACCAGCTATATGCTAAGTTTAGTAAGTGTGAGTTCTGGTTAGCTGAGGTGTCTTTTCTTAGACATGTCATCTTAGGAGATGGAGTAAGTGTTGACCCTAAGAAAGTCGAGTCAGTTCTACAGTGGGAGCAGCCTAAGACTCCTACTGAGATCAGAAGCTTCGTAAGATTGGCAGGTTACTACAAGAGGTTCATCCAGAACTTCAGTGTTGTAGCGTCACCTCTGACACGCTTAACGAGAAAGAATGCACCGTTTGTCTGGTCAGACAACTATGAGAAGAGTTTTTAGATCTTAAAGAAGAGGTTGACTATAGCACCAGTGTTGATCCTACCCGAGGCAGATAAAGGCTACACAATGTTTTGTGATGCTTCCAGGAGAGGTTTAGGCTATGTGTTGATGCAGGAAGGCAAAGTAGTAGCTTATGCATCTAGACAACTTAAGAAGAATGAGGAGAATTACCCGAAACATGATTTGGAGTTAGTTGTTGTAGTTCATGCTCTTAAGACATGACGTCACTATCTTTATGGTGAGGCGTGCCAAGTGTTTACAGATCATAAGAGCTTGAAATATATTTTCACCCAGAAAGATCTGAATCTTAGACAGCGGATGTAACATCCCTGACCTGGGTTATACTTAACCCTAGGTGTTTTGATTAAGAAAGATTATTATATGCTTAATCTTATCTTGTGAAAAGTAATTAGGGCTCTTGAGAAACTTATGTTTCAATTTTGGTCCTGTTTAAACAATGTTGAAGCAATGTTTGCTTATTTTGGACTAAAATGCAAATTACCCAAGTTGAGGGGTTAAATTATAAATTTTGCATGATAATATGTTCCTCATGTGTTGAAGCATCATGAGAATAAATATGATGCAAAGGTATGGCTTGTGGTAGCCTGAGTACCAAGGAAGAGCTGATAAAGCAATGTTTATGCATTAAAAACTAGTTTTGGTGTAAAGTGCAATTTACCCAAAACCTAGGGTTCAATATGCAAATTACCACTTCAATAAGGTCCCTGATGTTTCTTGGCACCATGTAGAGCAAAGAAAATGAGAGGGGAACCTCATTTGAATTAAGTTAGAGGAGAGAGAATCTTGATAATAAAATAATCAAGATTTAATCCTAACTGAGACCCTAATTCGATTTAGGAAAAAAAATAAATGTATTAATTAAAGGTCCTTCAACCAAAGTTAAAATGGTTTAATTCTGATGTGTGTGTGACATCCTTGAGCTTTGCAAGGACCACGAAAATATCCAAGGGAGTGGATAACTCACACACAATTTTATAAGAAAAAGAAATATCCACTCACATATGGATATTAATATAATATGATTTAAGGTGCTTGATTTGTTTTTCATTAAATCATGGATAATTGAGAGGGATAAGAGGCAAACAAGATAGCATCGTCCCTAAGGAATATGAGGGGGAAGAGGCGGCCACAATTTTGGGATTAATTGGATTTTTGCAAAGTACATTTTCTCTCATTGAATTTTTATAAAGGGTCCTTTTACAAGCCAAATGAAAGGCTTTTTCGACCCCACTTCTTTTCCTTGCTTGGGAAACAACCAAGGGATATTGGGAGTGTCAGGAGGACTTCCCCCAACCTGTTGGTAAGGTTCTTGATCCATTTCACCTTGATTCCATGGTGGAAATTGAAAATAAATTATGGATTTCTTATTATTTCGATCTCCTCTTCAACCCTAGCTAATCTTTTCAAACAAAAGCTTGAGGACGAGCCTAGGGGGAGTTGCAAAAGCTTCATCCGCCATTTTTTCCATGATCTTAGAGCTTTGGAGATCAATTAGAGGCGGTTTTTATAACTTGAAACCCTAACTTTGTTATTGCATTCAATTCCCCATCAAATAATGATCATTTCTCTATTTACAATTATTGATTTGTTGATGCAATCTCCATGGAAATCACAGCAGGTTTCGTGGGTCTAGAGCTTGATGATGATGAAATCATCATAAGCACACACCTCCCCAAATATCTAGACCAAACGGTTTCAATCAAATGTCCAAATGGTTTGTGTTTTGGAACAAACGATTTCAAACCGTTTAGAAAGAAACGGTTACACTAAACCACATAGAAACAAACGGTTTAAGACCGTTTTGTGATGTTGACCAGGGTTGACCATTTGGGGACTTGATCATAATGATCTAGGTTAATGATACACCAATTATTATTGATTAACTCCAATTGGTTCATGAGTTGAAGGTCCATCAATCACCTAAACCCTAATCGGGTTGAGTGCTGATTTCATAAGTGATTGAGTTTGAAATTTGGGTTGATTGACCCAAACAGTTTCAAAACCATTTGGGAATCACCCAAATAGTCTCAAGACCGTTTGGAGGTCAACCAAGAACTTTTGGAGGTCTAGGGTTGAGTATGGTTAGGTATTTGAAGATTCAAACATATGGTATGAACCCTAATCGGCTAAGTGCTGATTTTGCAATTGAATGAGTTGGTGCTTTGGGTTGATTGACCCAAACAGTTTCAAAACCGTTTGGGGATCACCCAAACGGTCTCAAGACCGTTTGGGGGTCACCCAAGACCGTTTGGAGTTCTAGGGTTAAGTTTAGTCAAATGTTTTAAGGTCCAAAGATACCAAATTGAAATACAATTAAGGGATGATTTGGTGACCAATCCTAGGATCCAAACCCTAATTGAATGACATGGTTGATGATGATATGATGGGAAAACGGTCTCAAGACCGTTTGGAAGTCATCCAAACGATCCCAAGACCGTTTGGGGATCACCCAATACCGTTTGGAGGTCTAGGGTTGACTATGGTTAGATGTTTGAAAATCTAAAGGTACTAAGTTGAAGTGCAATCAAATGCTGACTTGTTGATCAATCCAATGATCCAAACTTTGATTGATTGACTTGGAATTTGATTTTGACATGGGAAAACGGTCTCAAGACCGTTTGGAGGTCATCCAAACGACCTCAAGACCGTTTGGGGTCAGGTCATGCCCAATTTGGATGATGGTCCAATAGTTTAAAAGTAACTAGTTTCACATTGGTTAATGTTGAAGGATCATCGATTCCAAACCCTAATCCAATTGATTCAAACCCTAATTGATGATCAATTGAGGGTTAATTGAGAGTCAAATCAGTTGAAGGATGACCTAATTAACTCAATTGAAGTATGGTGATGGGTCCAATTGAAGATTGGTTACATGAATTCAATGATTGAAGGAATCAACATTGAGAACCCCAAATCGACTTGATAGGTTGAGACCATCTTTGGTCCATGCGGTTTTGAGGAGGTTTGGACCAAATGGTCTCAAGACCATTTGGAACCAAACGATCCCAAACCGTTTGAGGCTCAATCGATCTTAATAGTGCTTTAGCAAACGGTTTCAAGTACTTGCTTTAGCAAATGGTTTCAAGTGACCACCTTTACCAAATGGTTTCAAACCGTTGAACTTTGAAAGACCAAGACCGTTTGGGGCTCAAGTAGTCAAAATTAATTGAGGACTCAATTAGTTAATCCACTTGGACACCTATTGTAATTGAAGATTCAATTGGTCAAATCAATTGGATACCTTATGTAATGGAGGTCCAATGTGATTGAATCTCTTGAGAATTAAGATGGTGAATGATCCATTGATCCAATGATGATTAGTAATGACAATCAATGAAGGTACAAGTTTGAAACCCTAATAATACCTAAGTGATTAGTACCAATTAAGGGATGAACCCTAATTGCTTATAAAAACAATGACTTGGTACCCTATGTTAATCATAGTTGTATATACTTGATTGAGGGTTGATGTAACCTAATCAAGTTAAGAAGATGATAGCATGAAATGCATACATGAATATGATTCATGAGGTGATTAAGGGTATGATCCTTAAGTAAAGAGATGATGAAACCCTAATCAGGAACATAAACCCTGATTGACAGGGCTATTGAACTCTAACCCTAATTGAGGGCAATTCTAAATGAAACCCTAATCCAGGGTGAGGATGTAACCCTAATCCAGGGTAACGATATATGAAACTCCAATTTAGGTAAATGAGATGTAAAACCCTAATTGAGATGAATAGTGAATCTCTAATTATGGACAATTAAATGAAATCCTAATGAAGATGAATAGTAGACCCAAGTTGTGGGTAACCATAGTGGAAGTTCTAGTTAAGGGTGATTCCATGAGAATCCCTAATTGAGATTGATTCCATGAGAATCCCTAATTTAGGTTGATTCCATGAGAATCCCTGATTGAGATTGATTCCATGAGAATCCCTAATTGAGGTTGATTCCATGAGAATCCCTAATTAAGATTGATTCCAAGAGAATCCCTAATTGAGGTTGATTCCATGTGAAACCCTAATTGAGGTTGATTCCATGAGAATCCCTAATTGAGGGTGATTTCATGAGAAACCCTAGTTAGGATGAATAGTAAACCCTAATCATGGGCAATGGGATGTGAAACCCTAACTCTAATGAAGTATGGTAGTATGTGAAAACCCAAAGCCCTATTAAAGGGCAAAAGTATGTGAAACCCTAATTGAAGTTATAATACATGAGGCTTTAATTTGGGCAACATGATGACAACCTAGAACCCTAATAATAAAATAGTGGGTAAAACCTTATAAAGGTGAAATATCATAAATGGTTGATTATAGGCAAGCTTATTGTAAGAAATGCCTTAACCTGAGATGAGTCCATATCATTAAAGATAGTTGGACCATTCTTATGTGTAACCTATGCACTTTAGGGTAAGATTGATAGGTTAGTGGATGAAAGGATTAAGATGGGAAATACCTTAATCCAAGATAAGCTGATAACTTAAGAAAGTTGAAAGTGATAAGGAAAGTGATACATCAAGATATGAAAGACTTCACAGTTAGCATCTCAAAGTTGATATAGTTTGAAAACTATGAAATCCTAATGTGAGATGGGAAACCCTAAACCTAAATTGGGTAATGGGACATGAGAAATCATAATATGATATGAATAGTAAGCCCTAACCCTATTGAGGGAATAGAGGTGTTACTATTATATTACATGAAGTAATATGTTATCGTTGCCTAGTGAGAGGTGACAAGATGTTTAATGGCCATGTGAGCCATATGGTTAAATGTTGCCTAGTGAGAGGTGACAAGATGCTTTATGAGCCTTATGAGCCATGCGAGCAATTATGGCATAGTGAGAGGTACCAAAATGATTATAAAAGTTTATTATAAGAAAGGATAATGTTTTAATAAACTTAATAAGAGGAACAACTATATTCAATAAAGAATGTGTAAAGCTATGCAGGCTAACCTCAAGGTTCAGAGCCTAAAGTAGTATGTGATGATCAATGATGAGTTAAAGGAATTAAAATTCCATGAACTATGAAATCAGGATTGGTTAGAGTCCAATGCCTGGTTGTGAAATCAGGATTGGTTAAAGTCCAATGCCTGGGTGTGAAATCAGGTTTGGAAGAGTCCAATACCTGGCAGAGGGGTAATGTCTATAATCATGATTGGTTAAAGTCCAATGCCTGGCTGTGAAATCAGGATTGGTTAGAGTCCAGTGCCTGGCTGTAAAATCAGGATTGGTTGGAGTCTAATACCTGGCTGTGAAATTAGGATTGGTTAAAGTCCAATGCCTGGCTGTATAATCAGGTTTGGTTAAAGTCCAATACCTAGCAGAGGTGTAATGCATGTAATCGGGGTTGGCTAAATTCCAATGCCTGGATGTGAAATCAGGATTGGTAGTGTCCAATGACTGGCGGTGTAATCAGGTTTGGAAGAGTCCAATACCTGGCAGAGTCTAAATGCCTGTAGTGATAACACAGGATTGGTGATAACCCAATGTCTGTAATGATGATTTAGGATTGGTATTAATCCAATTCCTGTATTGATGATAAATGAGTACATGGTAAATATATATCTTTATTTGTTTAACATGTTGGCTAAGGCCAATAGAATGAAACAAGAATGTTTCATGGGTGACATAACAAGATGATGAGTGTCACAAGAAAAGTTTGATATGATGGTATAACATGTTGGATAAATGATATACATGTCATTCCTATTCCTTATTAAAAGAATAGATGATATATTGCTCTATCATAAATAGTTGCAATGCTTACAAAGTTGAGAATGCTTTAAACTGCTTAACCTCTGCTCAGTTTCATATCTTTAATTGCAATACAATGTTTTGGCAGAGAGTTATATCTCCCGCTAGGGCAATTTACAATTGTCTCACCCCCGTGGGATCCAATGTTTTTATGTGGACGCAGACAAAGAGAAAGGAAACCTTTGGCAGAGAAGGAGCAGCAGCAGCATCGAGGACATCAGTAATATCTTAGGTGGATATACTACCTGTCCGGTTGTATAGATAGTAGTCCTATGTGTCATATATGTACTCTTAGGTCCTAAGGATTTATAGATAGTGCTTTTATCATCGACTTGAGATTTTGACTTGATGCCTCGAGGTTTTATGATGTTTGTACATAATGTTGAATAGAACAGCTGATGTTGTAATCCTCGAGAAGAGAAAGAACATGTTGTGTACTTATGGAACAGAATGTAAATATTGTAGTTTGGTTCTTGATGAAAAAGATTTCCTATGTGTGGAACTCTTTGCAAAAAGTTTTAATTTTTAGTGATTTTCAGTAATCCGCTGCAAATGATTCGCTTCTGCTCAGTTAATCTTGTTTTTACGAGTCGGTCGTTACAATTTAGTGGTATCAGAGCTCTAGGTTCGCTGAGTCTACAGAGACATAGGACTAAGGTATCGAGTCTGTTCTAAGTGTACTTCAGTGTATCTTATAGTGTCTTCTGCTTATGCATAAGAAGATATATAACTTAAGGATGTCTGAAGGACATGAAGAATACGTTGCTGAAAGCAATGTTGTTGCACCGGTGTAAGGTGCAAGGGATCAAGCAAGGGAGGAACCAGTGCTTGAAAATCCTCATGTTGATGAAAACATGAGAGGAAACCCAGATGTTCATAATCTTTTTGGGCAACTTATGACTACAATGAGGTATATAGCAGACCGGATGCCAACATCAACACCTAGGGTACCAGTTCCTAATGAGGGATATGGGTCTGGTAAGACCTTTGAACGACTACATCGTGTAGGAGCCATAGAATATGCTGGAACATCTGATCCAGCAAATGTTGATCTCTGGCTCACCGAGTTAGAAAAAGCCTTTAAGATCCTTAGTATCCCGGATGCTGACAAAGTTAAACATGTTGTGTACCTTTTGAAAGGTAGTGCTAGACATTGGTGGACTATAGAAGAAATAAAAAGGAATGATGAAGAGGTTGGATGGGAGGAATTCCGTCGAGAATTTGTTAATAAGTATTTTCCAAGGACTTATTTAGATGAAAAGATCTCACAATTTGAGAAAATTCGACAGGGAGTCATGTCAATAAGTGAATATGAGGTTAAGTTCATGAAACTTTTACGATTTTGTCCTTAGATGTCTGCTACTGAGGAGGAAAAGATCCGATGTTTTGAGAAGGGATTGAATGCTGAGATATCCATTCTGGTATCTGCCCTAGAAAGTAGAGAGATATTTGCCACATTTGTGGAATCAATTCGAAGGATAGAAGGGTCTATGATAAAGAAACATGAGACAGACCTTAAAAGGAAGTCTAAACAGTCACAAGAACAAGGAATTAGTGGTACTAAACAATCAAAGATTTTATTAGTACCGACTCAAGTACAATATAGTGCACCTGAGCAATAGTCACCTAAAAAGCTTCGAGCTTTCTATAGATGTGGACAGAGAGGACATCTGAGGTGGCAATGTCCAAATAGAAAGCGATGAGGTGACTCAATAGACAAGACACTAGATAACTTGTAATAAGGAAGACTTATCAAAATAGAACTTTTTATTTTGAGTTACCTTCTATTTTCTTTTATAAGAAAGGTAGCTGTTGTTTAGTTCATCTGTATAAAAGGGAAGAGATGAAAAAGGAACTCAGAAGAAATCTGAGATATTAAATATACTAAATCTAAAGAGATGAAAAACATAAAATAAAGTAAGTTCATACTACTTGATCTCAGTATTTATATACCCTGGCCAGGTATACAACTATTGATGATAAAGTGAGTATGGAGACCCTTAGATTGTTATCTTTTTTATTGCCCTGATCAAGCAGTCATTCTGATACAATCTAATGAGTATCATGAAATAAGAAGTATGGAATGAATAAATGTGTCATGTCCTAAGCATAAGAAAGAGAAATCTGAGATAACCTCAGATGAGCATGGATGTATGAGGAATTAAAAGTATACTCCCCATAAGATAAGAATGAAAATAAGGGAGATGAATCTTATCCAATAAAGTTGTAAGTATTATAAAGATCCCTTCCATGATGTAGGAATGGAAAATGTGATGAGATCCTAAGATGATCATAAACATGTTAGATAATAATAAAGAAAAGAATAATGTTATGTGATCATCCTTATAGATTCCTGAGCTTAGGGCAAGGAACTTAGGATGAGATGAAGAGTAAATGGTTCATGAATAGTTGAAAACACAGGAATAAATACGAGGAATATGAATCCTTGTTTTCTTTCCTTTCAAGGACATGACAATCAAGTGGGTCATAGGATACTTGATGTGCATAATACAAAGATGTTTATGTGATGGATACTTAGAAAGGTATCAGTTTATCTTGGCCTTTGGCTCCAAGATGAAGATATATGTAATAAGTAATGTTCCAAGATGAAAGGAAGATAAAGATGTCATGTGTCTTCAACACATGTGATAAGTACCAAGGTAAGAAATCCTAGTATCTAAAGATATATCAGATGATTCATGTTGACTACTTGGAATGTTCAACCATGAAATCAAATTAAATATGTAAAATAATATGAACATCACATGTTAGGGGTTTATGTTTTCCATAAACATAACAATTGAAGATATCTTTGAGAAAAGTTATTGGCAGATTTGTAACCTCTTCTTATGGTAAGAAAATGCACAACTAATGAGATAGTTAGTGCATGTGATAAGGAAAGCTTGTGCTGTGTCATCAGGTAAGGTGACACAATTGAAGCATAAAAAGACTTATAGTCTCAAGTAAATGACAGAATATAATGGTGAATCTTGTATGAGAAAGGCCGAATTAATTAAGGAACATGGGAGTATATGTTCCATGTGAATCATTCCATGATAACTTGTATGTAATAACTTTGTATTGATCAAAACTCTATGGTGTCTCCATAATAATGAGGTGTTATGTGAGTACATGATGATATTATGCATGGATAATATATGTTTCTCTTCATCAGGGATTTCGGGGACGAAATCCTTGTTAGGGGTTTATAATTTGTAACATCCCTGACCTGGGTTATACTTAACCCTAGGTGTTTTGATTAAGAAAGATTATTATATGCTTAATCTTATCTTGTGAAAAGTAATTAGGGCTCTTGAGAAACTTATGTTTCAATTTTGGTCCTGTTTAAACAATGTTGAAGCAATGTTTGCTTATTTTGGACTAAAGTGCAAATTACCCAAGTTGAGGGGTTAAATTATAAATGTTGCATGATAAGATGTTCCTCATGTGTTGAAGCATCATGAGAATAAATATGATGCAAAGGTATGGCTTGTGGTAGCCTGAGTACCAAGGAAGAGCTGATAAAGCAATGTTTATGCATTAAAAACTAGCTTTGGTGTAAAGTGCTATTTACCCAAAACCTAGGGTTCAATATGAAAATTACCACTTCAATAAGGTCCCTAATGTTTCTTGGCACCATGTAGAGCAAATAAAATGAGAGGGGCGCCTCATTTGAATTAAGTTGGAGGAGAGAGAATCTTGATAATAAAATAATCAAGATTTAATCATAATTGAGACCCTAATTCGATTTAGGGAAAAAATAAATGTATTAATTAAAGGTCCTTCGACCAAAGTTAAAATGGTTTAATTATGATGTGTTTGTGACGTCCTTGAGCTTTTCAAGGACCACGAAAATATCCAAGGGAGTGGATAACTCACACACAATTTTATAAGAAAAAGAAATATCCACTGACATATGGATATTAATATAATATGATTTAAGGTGCTTGATTTGTTTTTCTTTAAATCATGGATAATTGAGAGGGATAAGAGGAAAATAATATAGCCTCATACCTAAGGAAGATGAGGGGGAGGATGCGGCCACATTTTTGGGATTAATTGGATTTTTGCAAAGTACATTCTCTCTCATTGAATTTTTATAAAAGGACCTTTTACAAGCCAAATAAAGGCTTTTTCGACCCCACTTCTTCTCCTTGCTTGGGAAACGACCAAGGGAGCTTGGGAGGGTCAGGAGGACGACCCACAACCTGTTGGTAAGGTTCTTGATCCATTTCACCTTGATTCCATGGTGGAAATTGAAAATAAATTATGGATTTCTTCTTATTTTGATCTCCTCTTCAACCCTAGCTAATCTTTTCAACCAAAAACTTGAGGACGAGCCTAGGGGGAGTTGCAAAAGCTTCATCCACCATTTTTTTCATAATCTTGGAGCTTTGGAGATCAATTGGAGGCGGGTTTTATAACTTGAAACCCTAACTTTGTTATTGCATTCAATTCCCCATCAAATAATGATCATTTCTCTATTTACAATTATTGATTTGGTTGATTGATGCAATATCCATGGAAATCACAGCAGGTTTAGTGGGTCTAGAGCTTGATGATGATGAAATCATCATAAGCACACACCTCCCCAAATATCTAGACCAAACGGTTTCAATCAAATGTCCAAACAGTTTGTGTTTTGGAACAAACAGTTTCAAACCGTTTAGAATGAGATGGTTTCACTAAACCACATAGAAGCAAACGGTTTAAGACCATTTGGTGATGTTGACCAGAATTTACCATTTTGGGACTTGATCATAATGATCTAGTTTAATGACCCACCAATTATTATTGATTAAATCCAATTGGTTCATGAGTTGAAGGTCCATCAATCACCTAAATCCTAATCGGGTTGAGTGTTGATTTCATAAGTGATTGAGTTTGAAATTTGGGTTGATTGACCCAAACGATTTCAAAACCATTTGGGAATCACCCAAACGGTATCAAGACCATTTGGAGGTCAACCAAGACCGTTTGTAGGTCTAGGGTTGAGTATGGTTAGGTATTTGAAGATTCAAACATATGGTATGAACCCTAATCGGCTAAGTGTTGATTTTGCAATTGAATGAGTTGATGCTTTGGGTTGATTGACCCAAACGGTTTCAAAACCGTTTGGGGATCACCCAAACGGTATCAAGACCGTTTGGGGGTCACCCAAGACCGTTTGGAGGTCTAGGGTTAAGTTTGGTCAAATGTTTGAAGGTCCAAAGATACCAAATTGAAATACAATTAAGTGCTGATTTGGTGACCAATCCTAGGATCCAAACCCTAATTGAATGACATGGTTGATGATGATATGATGGGAAAACGGTCTCAAGACCATTTGGAGGTCATCCAAATGATCCCAAGACCGTTTGGGGGTCACCCAATACCCTTTGGAGGTCTACGGTTGACTATGGTTAGGTGTTTGAAAATCTAAAGGTACTAAGTTGAAGTACAATCAAATGTTGACTTGTTGATCAATCCAATGATCTAAACTTTGATTGATTGACTTGGAATTTGATGTTGACATGGTAAAATGGTCTCAAGACCGTTTTGAGGTCATCCAAACGACCTCAAGACCGTTTGGGGTCAGGTCATGCCCAATTTGGATGATGGTCCAATAGTTTAAAAGTAACTAGTTTCACATTGGTTAATGTTGAAGGATCATCGATTCCAAACCCTAATCCAATTGATTCAAACCCTAATTGATGATCAATTGAGGGTTAATTGAGGGTCAAATCAGTTTAAGGATGACATAATTAACTCAATTGAAGTATGGTGATGGGTCCAATTGAAGATTGGTTACATGAATTCAATGATTGAAGGAATCAACATTGAGAACCCCAAATCGACTTGATAGGTTGAGACCATCTTTGGTCCATGCAGTTTTGAGGAGGTTTGGACCAAATGGTCTCAAGACCGTTTGGAACCAAACGATCCCAAACCGTTTGAGGCTCAATCGATCTTAAGAGTGCTTTAGCAAACGGTTTCAAGTACTTGCTTTAGCAAATGGTTTCAAGTGACCACCTTTACCAAATGGTTTCAAACCGTTGAACTTTGAAAGACCAAGACCGTTTGGGGCTCAAGTGGTCAAAATTAATTGAGGACTCAATTAGTTAATCCACTTGGACACCTATTGTAATTGAAGATTCAATTGGTCAAATCAATTGGATACCTTATGTAATGGAGGTCCAATGTGATTGAATCTCTTGAGAATTAAGATGGTGAATGATCCATTGATCCAATGATGATTAGTAATGACAATCAATGAAGGTACAATTTTGAAACCCTAATAGTACCTAAGTGATTAGTACCAATTAAGGGATGAACCCTAATTGCTTATAAGAACAATGACTTGGTACCCTATGTTAATCATAGTTGTATATACTTGATTGAGGGTTGATGTAACCTAATCAAGTTAAGAAGATGATAGCATGAAATTCATACATGAATATGATTCATGAGGTGATTAAGGGTATGATCCTTAAGTAAAGAGATCATGAAACCCTAATCAGGAACATAAACCCTAATTGACAGGGCTATTGAACTCTAACCCTAATTGAGGGCAATTCTAAATGAAACCCTAATCCAGGGTGAGGATCTAACCCTAATCTAGGGTAACGATATATGAAACTCCAATTTAGGGAAATGAGATGTAAAACCCTAATTGAGATGAATAGTGAATCTCTAATTATGGACAATTAAATGAAATCCTAATGAAGATGAATAGTAGACCCAAGTTGTGGGTAACCATAGTGGAAGTTCTAGTTAAGGGTGATTCCATGAGAATCCCTAATTGAGATTGATTCCATGAGAATCCCTAATTGAGGTTGATTCCATGAGAATCCCTGATTGAGATTGATTCCATGAGAATCCCTAATTGAGGTTGATTCCATGAGAATCCCTAATTAATATTGATTCCATGAGAATCCCTAATTGAGGTTGATTCCATGTGAAACCCTAATTGAGGTTGATTCCATGAGAATACCTAATTAAGGGTGATTCCATGAGAAACCCTAGTTAGGATGAATAGTAAACCCTAATCATGGGCAATGGGATGTGAAACCCTAACTCTAATGAAGTATGGTAGTATGTGAAAACCCAAAGCCCTATTAAAGGGCAAAAGTATGTGAAACCCTAATTGAAGTTATAATACATGAGACTTTAATTTGGGCAACATGATGACAACCTAGAACCCTAATAATAAAACAGTGGGTAAAACCTTATAAAGGTGAAATATCATAAATGGTTGATTATAGGCAAGCTTATTGTAAGAAATGCCTTAACCTGAGATGAGTCCATATCATTAAAGATAGTTGGACCATTCTTATGTGTAACCTATGCACTTTAGGGTAAGATTTATAGGTTAGTGGATGAAAGGATTAAGATGGGAAATACCTTAATCCAAGATAAGCCGATAACTTAAGAAAGTTGAAAGTGATAAGGAAAGTGATACATCAAGATATGAAAGACTTCACAATTAGCATCTCAAAGTTGATATACTTTGATAACTATGAAATCCTAATGTGAGATGGGAAACCCTAAACCTAAATTGGGTAATGGGACATGAGAAATCATAATATGATATGAATAGTAAGCCCTAACCCTATTGAGGGAATAGTGGTGTTACTATTATATTACATGAAGTAATATGTTATCGTTGCCTAGTGAGAGGTGACAAGATGTTTAATGGCCATGTGAGCCATATGGTTAAATGTTGCCTAGTGAGAGGTGACAAGATGCTTTATGAGCCTTATGAGCCATGCAAGCAATTATGGCATAGTGAGAGGTACCAAAATGATTATAAAAGTTTATTATAAGAAAGGATAATGTTTTAATAAACTTAATAAGAGGAACAACTATATTCAATAAAGAATGTGTAAAGTTATGCAGGCTAACCTCAAGGTTCAGAGCCTAAAGTAGTATGTGATGATCAATGATGAGTTAAAGGAATTAAAATTCCATGAACTATGAAATCAGGATTGGTTAGAGTCCAATGCCTGGTTGTGAAATCAGGATTGGTTAAAGTCCAATGCCTGACTGTGAAATTAGGTTTGGAAGAGTCCAATACCTGGAAGAGGGGTAATGTCTATAATCATGATTGGTTAAAGTCCAATGCCTAGCTGTGAAATTAGGATTGGTTAGAGTCCAGTGCCTGGCTGTAAAATCAGGATTGGTTGGAGTCTAATACCTGGCTGTGAAATTAGGATTGGCTAAAGTCCAATGCCTGGCTGTATAATCAGGTTTGGTTAAAGTTCAATACCTAGCAGAGGTGTAATGCATGTAATCAGGGTTGGCTAAAGTCCAATGCCTGGATGTGAAATCAGGATTGGTAGTGTCCAATGCCTGGCGGTGTAATCAGGTTTGGAAGAGTCCAATACCCGACAGAGGCTAAATGCCTGTAGTGATAACACAGGATTGGTAATAAACCAATGCATGTAATGATGATTTAGGATTGGTATTAATCCAATTCCTGTATTGATGATAAATGAGTACATGGTAGATATATCTCTTTATTTGTTTAACATGTTGGCTAAGGCCAACAGAATGAAACAAGAATGGTTCATGGGTGACATAACAAGATGATGAGTGTCACAAGAAAAGTTTGATATGATGGTATAACATGTTGGATAAATGATATACATGTCATTCCTATTCCTTATTAAAAGAATAGATGATATATTGCTCTATCATAAATAGTTGCAATGCTTACAAAGTTGAGAATGCTTTAAACTGCTTAACATCTGCTCAGTTTCATATCTTTAACTGCAATACAATGTTTTGGCGGAGAGTTATATCTCCCGCTGGGGCAATTTACAATTGTCTCACCCCCGTGGGATCCAATGTTTTTAGGTGGACGCAGACAAAGAGAAAGGAAACCTTTGGCAGAGAAGGAACAACAGCAGCATCGAGGACATCGGTAATATCTCATGTGGATATACTACCTGTCTAGTTGTATAGATAGTAGTCCTATGTGTCGTATCTGTACTCTCAGGTCCTAAGGATTTATAGATAGTGCTTTTATCATAAACTTGAGATTTTGACTTGATGCCTCGAGGTTTTATGTTGTATGTACATAATGTTGCATAGAACATATGATGTTGTAATCCTCGAGAAGAGAAAGAACAGGTTGTGTACTTATGGAACAGGATGTAAATATTATATTTTGGTTCTTGATGAAAAAGATTTCCTATGTGTGGAACTCTTTGTAAAAAGTTTTATTTTTTAGTGATTTTCAGTAATCCGCTGCAAATGATTCGCTTCTGCTCAGTTAATCTTGTTTTTGCGAGTCGGTCATTACAGCGGAGATGGTTAGAATTTATTAAGGATTATGATGTGATGATAGATTATCATCCTGGTAAGGCGAATGTGGTAGTAGATGCCCTCAGCAGGAAGTCAAGTTCAACAGCTGATGCATTCTCTATGGCATGTTTCAAGAGAGACCTGCTAGTAGAAATGCGGAAGTTGAACTTAGACTTAGGGGTGATAGAGCAGAGTGGTTTGATTGCACAGATGGAAGTCAAGCCTACTTTTTGTGATCAGATCAAAGAACTTTAGTAGAGTGACAGTGAGTTACGGCAGATCATGCAAGACATGACAAAGGGAAAGAGACCAGAGTTCAGGTTTTCAGATGATGGTTTGTTGTATCAGCATGACATGTTGTGTGTACCTGGAGACAATGATTTGAAAGAATAGATTCTTGAGGAAGCGCATGCATCGATGTACGCTATGCATCCAAGAAACACTAAGATGTATAGGAATCTCAAGGAGTTATACTGGTGGTCAGGTATGAAGAAGGATGTAGCTGAGTACGTGGCTAGATGTAGTGTGTGCCAGTAGGTTAAATCTAAGCATCAGAAACCTATAGGTACCTTGCAATCTCTTCCTATACCAGAGTGGAAGTGGGAACATATCACAATGGATTTTGTGGTAGGGTTGCCCAGGACACCTAGAGGTTGTGACTCGATATGGGTGATTGTGAATAGACTAACTAAGTCTGGTCACTTTCTTCCTGTTAAGTCAACCTTTGATGTCCCGAAGTTGGCTAAGTTATATGTGGATGAGATAGTCAGGTTGCATGGTATCCCAGTTTCAATTATATCAGATAGAGATCCTAAGTTCACATCCAGGTTTTGGAATCAGTTGCATCGTACTTTGGGCACAAAGTTGAGGTTCAGTACAACTTTTCACCCGCAGGTAGATGGTCAGTCAGAGAGGACCATTCAGACCCTTGAGGACATGCTGAGAGCATGTGTCTTACATTTCAATGGAAGTTGGGAAGAACACTTGAGACTTATAGAGTTTGCATACAATAATAGTCACCATTCCAGTCTTGGTATGGCCCTGTATGAAGCTCTGTATGGCAGAAAGTGTAGATCACCTGTATGTTGGTACGAGGTGGGTGAAAAAGAGATTTTTGGACCAGAGATAGTGGATTTGACTATAGAAAAGATAACAATGATCAGAGAATAGTTGAAAGTTGTACAAGATAGGCAGAAGAGTTACGCTGAGAAGAGACATAGACCTCTTGAGTTTGAGGTTGGTGATGAAGTGTATTTGAAGGTTTCACCATAGAAAGGAGCGTTGAGGTTTGGCAAGAGAGGCAAACTGACTCCTAGGTTTATGGGCCCATATCCTGTCATTGATAGGATTGGACATGTAGCCTACATGTTGGATTTGCCATTCGAGTTGGCTAATCTACATGATGTGTTTCATGTATCGATGTTGAAGAAGTGTTACCCTGGTACAGAGAAGATAGTAGACCCAGAATCTGTACAGCTTAGATCAGATGTGTCCTATGTTGAAGGACCAGTACAAATAGTTGATCAGAGGATCAAGAAACTCAAGAATCGAGAGATACCGTTAGTGAAAGTTTTATGGAGGAACCACAACCTATAGGAAGCCACGTGGGAGCTTGAGTCAGAGATGCGTAACAAGTTTCCTTTTCTCTTTTAGGAATTTTGGGACGAAGTTCTTATAAGGGAGGGAGATTGTTATGACCACTCCAAAGTTAACTAGTAAGTATCATGATAACAACACCATTAAGTTAATTGAGATAAGTTAAGTGCTCATGTGGTGATTAGTGATTTGATCAAGTGTTACAGTTTAATAGGAAAAATTTCATGCGTTCAGGTTGTAGAGGATCTCGTGCTTGAAACGTTGCAAAAATAATCGCGCAAATCGGACAATCGAGGTGAGAGTTATGGTGTTTTCAAGACTCTAGGACCTAAGATGCGATTTTTCCAATTTATTTGGCTATTAATTCCCTTCCTTTTCCTTAACTTCTTCTTCACCCGATTGAACACAGCCTTAAGCGGCGCACATCGCCTGATCGCAGTAGAATAGGGGGGAATCGCGTGGGCGATTTCTTAGGCTTCCACACCTCTGACCAGCAGCGCCTTGCTCCAATCTTCTTCTTCCTCTACCTTCCTTCCTCAACCTCGCCCCATCCAAGCAGCCTGAGCTGCTAGGGCGCCTGTAACGACCCCGCCTCCCGGTAACCCCCAATTAAGGGAAACCTAAAGGACAGAGCCGTTATTCAATTAACAGGATCAAAGGTTCGACAAATAATCAATAATAATTATGAAATTCTACTACTAAACTGAAAACTGGCATAAAATAAAAACTTTGCTTACCTTTGAAAACTTTGGAAATCTATCTATCTAGAGCTTGAATTATCCTATCTAATCCTCCTTGCACTTTATTTCTTATTTCCACAATGTGTCACTTTAATGTTTGTTCTTTCAATTGTTGTTCCTAAAACGCCAACAAACAAAACGTCAGTCAGTATATCAAAATATACTGGTATGTGGGAACAACCAAAAACTTTGCAAATATGGCTAACAATTTAATAATCACAATCAAATTAATTAACAAGCAAATTTACACTTTTCATTATGACATTCTCCACCACTTTTGCCCTAACCCTGGCATACCCACCTTAGGGTTTCCTTTGCCAATGACTTAAGCCCACCTTCTCAATCCCGAGCTTGGTGCCTGGGGGTCACCACTCATGGTGCCCACTAGTCATGCAATATCATAGGCCACCTTCTCATTCCCGAGCTTGGTGCCTGGGGTCACCACTCAAGGTGTCCATTGGTCTACCCATCTGGGCCTGACCTTTGGCATCATCCATCAGGGTGGCATGTAGGTGCGAGAATACATACTTCTATTTTTAATGTGATAATCATAGTGACTTTATGATTTTGCAAGTATGAACATTCAACAGATAGTTTACATTCAATGCGATTAACCGTCCGGAAAATCCTCGAGAAACTAAGGCGGTTATCCATAATTAACCACATACCTATTGAGAAGATTGAATGCATAAATAACCAATCAAGAATTCAAGCAAGCATGTACAGGTTGGTCCTGAAAAGACATCCAATATTCTCTATCATGGATATGGTATACAAATCTAATAGACCTAATGTGCCCTAGGTTTACTAGCCCCTTTTAGGGTTTTGAGTATAATTAGGGTTTCACTTCCTTTTTATTACTTTTACCTTACTTTTATCAAATATCCATCAAACCCTAATTATCTTGTCTTATTTTCCATTAATGTCCTTAAGATCAAGTTTGGACCACGAAAACCCCAATTATTCATCTATTCATCACAAAATATGTTAAGGTTATCCTTTAACAATATTTAATATTATTTTTGGATTAACAACACTATTATCTATCAATTAAGTCCATTAAGCCTCTTTTCATTAAAGCTACTATTTTAATCCTTTTAATCCATGGCAAACTCATTATAAGCATTTATCATCAATTCATAGTTCATTATGATTGAATCCACATGTGAACTCTATTTATTATTAATTCCATCTTGATTCATTCAAAAACCCTAATTACTACATTTAGGGTATTTATCCACAAATTAGGAACTTTAATATTCTAATAGCTTAGATTCAACATATTTCAACTCCAATCATCAAATTGATCAATTAAAGCCATTAATAATCTCATTCACTAAAATTAGGGTTTCAAGGCCCATTAATGCTTATTTATATGCATGAACTTCTAAATAAAACCAATTACGTGTAAGATTTCATCTTTTTCAAACTTAATGTATCTCTTTGGTCATTAACATGTTAATACCAACTCTAATCATTCATTAAACCCTACGAGTCACATTAATTATATCAAAATAGGATTTCTTAATCATCTTTACATTAAAGTTAATAACTTTCATTACTTTTCGAATTGCAATCAGAATTAAGCTTCAACTATATTTTTAATGGACTCTCCTCGATTTTCTGAGCAACTTTCATGTATAAAGCGCATCTATCCGAGCTACGGTTGAGGAGATATGAATTTAACAAGAATCACTTACTTTGGACCAATAGAAGGCTGCCATGTAGGCCTTGCCATGCAACGATGCTTGGTTGCTTGGGAAACATTTTGAAAAGACTGAAATGCCCTTGGTTAAGTGGATTGCTTCTTTAGAACGTGGAGGGCAGAAACGTCCAAAGGGTCTTTCATTTCTTCTTCCTCCAGCAGCTCGACGGCTGCCGCCCTAGCCGCCGCGTGCAGGGCTTCTCGAGTCTGCCTCCTCCCCTCTCTGGGGCCCACAGACCTCCACTGATGGCCGCCTAAGCTCCCCTGGCCCTAGGCGCACCTAGAGCACTGCCCAGGTCGCGGTTTAACCGGCCAGTGCACGAGCAATGGTGCTTCCAAGAATGACTGTCGTTGCAGCCTTGTAGCTGCAGTTGCGTGAAGTCAAGGGTCGATGGGCGGTATCCAAACAGCCCTAGGTGGTCGTAGAGGTCTCCTGCCTCAAGCAAGACCACCAATCACACCCACGTTGCTCCAGGGTTAGGTCCATACCCTTGTTTAGGGTTTACACGTAAGGAAGAAGGAAAAGAGCGTGGGATCTTTCTCCCTCTCTCTCGGACTCGAACTAGGGCTTTACCCCTTTATATAGGGTGGGGTATGAAGCCCTAAGGCGTGCCTCATGAGGACTCAAGTCCCATCTCGAAAGGAAACACACTTTCCTTGGTTGGGAAGCAACCAACTCTCTCTCTCTCTCTTCATTAACTTTTATTTCCTTGATATTCCTTATTGCATGGATATTTAGGAATTTGATATTCCTCTCCCTTATCCTCTTTAATCTTGTCTTTTAATTCATTGGCCTCGAAATTATATTCTCCTCAAGTAGGAAAATACACCTTCTTAAGAAAACCACATAATTCCATTAATTATGTATTCCCATTATCCTTATTTTGCAATTTTGGTATTTTCTCTTTCTTTCCTCTTTATTGGGACTCCTTGGATCCCAAGAAACTCTATTGTTTTGAAATCCTTTTTATTGGATACTCATTGTCCTTCTAGATGCATCTAAATGCATTATTCTTCATTATCATGTATATTTCTTATTAAAATATTTATTTTTGAGGATTTCTCTTTATTTATCTTTTATTTTTCCTCTTTGGTATTCCATTTATCAGTAGGAATCCTTGGAATACGAAATTCCACCAAGAAGAACTCAATTATACCTCTTTTCACTTGTTTTCCACATTTTATCATTATTTTCAATTTCTTTCTTAATAAAGAAATACTTTATTAATCTTTTCTTTTCTTATTGCTTTCCTTTGCAACTTTGGACTCCTTGAAACCCAAGGAACCCATGTGGCATGAAATCCAACTTTGGATTAAGTTCTTTACCTTCTATAGGTTTCCACATCTTACTTTTCTCGATTTCTTAATTAATTGAATTTCCTTGATATTGGGCCCAATAGCCAATGAAGCCCACAATACAATCATCAAGGCTATTGTAAACGAAATTACATCATTATTTATCCAATATGAGAGTTTTCATTTCTCATCAGATGAACCCAAAATTGGGGTTGTAACATCCTTCCCCTCTTATAGGAATTTTGCCCTCAAAATTCCACCAAGCAAACAAACAATTCAGGATAAGCCTTTCATAAGTCCATCATGGCTCCCATGTGGTCTTAACCTTTTCCATGGTGCTTCCCAAGAACCTTTATCATCTCATAATCTTCCATCTGAGCTCTTTCTTACCTTGGTATATCGTACCCTCATAGGTGACTCAGGACATTTCAACCTCTCAAAAAGTTGAATAGGTTCAGGGCTCAGCACATGGCTTGGGTACCTCACATAGTACTCTAGATCGAACTCATGGAACACCTCTATTCATCACGTTATCCTGAGGGGTAAACACAACCATCTCCACCAATCTATTTCAAATGGACCCATATATCGGGTACTCAGCTTTCTCAGTTGTAGCTTAGAGGGGTCGGATTTTCACATCACATATTCTCCCATAGTGAACTGCATGTCAGTCTGCTTTGCATCAGCTCATGACTCATGTAACCACTGGGCTCTCTCTCGGCCATTGCATGATCACAACGACTTCATCTACACACACTATGGTTCTTTTATGACCTTTGCGAGGCCTCCTTCACCAACATCATCTTAATGAAGTGGTGACTGACACAACCTCGCTATAAGACTTCTTGCATCCTGATAAAGGCTATGGTGGTTAACATCACATCTTTAAGAACTGTCTCTAGGTATCACCCTGAATGAGCACACATTCTCTCATCATACCTTCTAGTCTGGATCATAATGTCCATTAGTATGGGATGATAAACTATGCTATCATCGAGTTCTTCATGTATCCATTTCCCCCTCCTGGAAGTGGACCTTGGTCATACCCAAGAACTTTTGAACTCTCATCATGGTGTGGTTGTACCATCTTTCTCTCTTAAGTAGTTCAACTGGATCTGTCCCGTGACAGTATTCTTCCTTTCTCATGTCATCAAGGTAAGGCAATCTACCATAACCCATATTGCACCTCGACCCTCCTTGGTCCAGGGGAGACTTACCACAACATCCATAACGATGAACTCCCATTCCCTCTCGGGGACTCTTTATACTTTATATCTATGCACTGGGTTACTGGTGTTCGTCCTTCACCTCCTGTCATGCATGGCAACATACCACATGCAACTTCACCTTAGACATCCAAAATACTATTGTCACTAACTATCTTTGTAGTACCAAGGCGTATCATGATCTCCTGCATCGTTATGATTCCTCAAGCTTGATACCTTGGAAACCCTAAACCATTCTAATCAGGGTTTCATCACATTCCCTTCCAGAGAAGTGCATCTGAGGCTCTAAACCATCCTTTCGTTATGTCGAGGATTTAGACTGGCTAACCAAACAACCACTAATTTTGTTCAACAACTCTCGTTATATCAGAGTGTTAGCCAAACTTATCTCTTTTTCTCAACTTAAGGTTAGCCTAACAACCTCAGCTTCTTCTAGCTTCCAACTAATCTAAGCAGCTATATCTCAACCCGACCACTTCTTACCCTTAGGTGTTAGGTATTGTTGAGAACATACACCTCCATGTATCCTACTTATTATCTCATTTCAAACTCTAAGTCTATCTTCATCAAGAACACTTTGAGCTCATCCTCATGGTGGTCAAACTCAACCTTGGTTAACTTGAAAATTCCACATAGCTCCTGATAAAACATCCTCTTAATCTGACTACACTAATTCTCTTAGTGTTTGTAAACCATCCATGTATCATACACTCCACGAAGGTATGTTATCAGCTCTGTCCTCATACCTCAAAGAAACATTCCAACCCGCATCGTCTTTTATCCTTGGTGTATGGCATGCATACTGTCCCATCTCTACCTCCCATAACAAGAGGAAATAAGCATTTGGCGGCCGTCCAAACACAAAGTTCTTCCTATTCCAAGAGTAGAGATGATACATCCCACATCACCAATACACCTTCAATTCTAAGTTGAAACATGCAACTCATGTCTCTACATCACAAATATCATGATATCAAAGTCGCTTCCATGGAAAACTGGTCTCGAACTTACTTGGGTTTACACACAATCCTTGGTCATCTCCTCTAGGTCTATAGGGTGCCGGCACTTTTGGGGTCATCCCTCTTCCCTTATGCATCCAGAGAGTGCCCTACTCATCTGCCCTTTGGGTCCCATGAGTTCATGAAGGTGATCAATCTCCTAACCCATGGCCCTTAGACAAAGATAGTTGTTACCTCCCGACCCTATGGTCATGTGCAACTAGGGAATTAGGCAACTCCTACTTCCATCGGTCTTATCCCTACCTGACCCTAGGATAGACTTAGGATTCTCTTATAGTACATGTTCAACTCAGAACCTTACCCAAGCATTCGTCATCTCTCTTCCTGCATTCTTGGGCTGTCTTTCATCCTTTCTCAGGGATCATGGTGACCCGCCTTCCTTGGTCAGGCCCCATACTAGCTACTACCAGAGTAACACATCCACATGCACATAGAGATGGTTATCTATGGGTCTACAGGTTCAATCTTATGTCATGTACTTTTCACTTAGCTTTTCAAGGTCCTATGAAACCTCTTTAGGTTTCCACAAACCCACAAAACTGGTAAACTCCCTACCAAAGGGTCCCTCTCCCAGGATGGGAGGAAACTACACCTTGATAACAAAGGTCACAAGAGTCCTTAGGGTTTACCCTCACATGAGCACGTCTAACCCAAAAGCTACTAAATCACAAGCTGACCACCTATTAAACCATGCTAGGTCGTACTTGTTCTCTTTCCTCAACATTAGACCAACTTAGTTGCGAGGGGTTCATTACACATACCCTTAACTTTAGGGGTTTCTTTCTCCTCTACACATGCTCGAAGCTATACAGACTCAAATCTTATCATGAGCATCAGATACCATGCTTCCCCTCTTAGGCCTAGGAACCCCAGGTTCACCTTCGGGTGTCCAACTGCATGCTCAATCTCTTAACCAAGAATCAAACATGTCCAAGATATGTCATGTACATCCATGATCCTTCTACTCGAGCAACACTTCGGAGTTGAGTCCTCTTCCAGGACAACCAACTAGGTATAAAGCCTCACAACTAGTTACTCAAACCTCCTCAGGGTCTAAAGCACTCTTTATCTCATCCAGCAGGTGATCACTTATACCATAGGTACATAGGTACCAGAAGCATCACCCTTCTTCTAAGGTTTGGTTCTTCTAAAGGAAACTAAGATATCATCAGCCTCCAGGGATCATGCATGAGGAAACCTCTATCATCCACTTAGGTCACATCATCCTCGACTCCCCACTGTTCCTCATACTCAGGGTGTTAGGCCTCCGATCTTCTTGCCAGGGTCCTGCTCTCTCCATGAAGGATCAAGCTCACAGGCGTACCTCTACGCGGGTGAAGCCTATGCTCAACTTATGTTTGCTCATGATTATCCATATCTTTTTATGCTTATCTCATAATCCATCCATCGTGCCCTTCTAGCCAGGGTTTCATCCTACTGTCAGCACTACTGACATACTCTGGGTGTATGTTATCCCCTACTTGCATAAGCACATAGAGTTTCTATAGGTTCTTTTCTAACCTCATCCATGAAGGAGCTATCCTTCGCTCAAACATGCACGACCCTTTCCAGGGTTGGATCGCCAAAGGTACTAGGTCATATAACCTCTTATGGCATCCCAAAGGCATGTCCAACCAAACACTCGGTCAACCATGACATCCAACTCCTCATGTCATCTCTCTCTCTAACCTTCACTTAGGGTTAGGGTTAACATCATCCTCAAAGGATGTGCTAGGTCTCTACTTTTAATGGAGGTGTCTACCTCCAAGACTAACTCTCTCTACTCATCCTCCTGACAAGGAGGTCTAGCCTCAGGTCTATCCTGAGGGCCATGACAACTCGCGTCATACGACCTAAGCATGTATCTATTCTTTAGTTTGCGCTTATTCTTTTAAGCTTATGTCCATGACATCTTATTTACATGATTTTATTAATTGGGTGGAGGATTCTTTAGACCTTATTTACCTTACCCATACCTCAAGAGGGTGAGGTGAAGAGAGGAAACCATAATCCTTAAGGTCCTTAACATAATTTGAGTTGAGAAGGGATGAACAAGATGAGAGAGTTCTAAAGGTATCTTATTTTGAGTCATATCCTAAGACATCGGCCAGGCAGTCACACAATATGGGAGTCCTCGTATTCCGACTAGCGGTGCGGAGGAAAATATTGCCAGCCCCCGAAAGTGATCCTTTTC
This sequence comes from Alisma plantago-aquatica, assembly GCA_963693085.1. Classification (NCBI taxonomy): domain Eukaryota; kingdom Viridiplantae; phylum Streptophyta; class Magnoliopsida; order Alismatales; family Alismataceae; genus Alisma; species Alisma plantago-aquatica. The sequence goes on along the minus strand of OY856409.1, from coordinate 1,335,947,730 downwards.
TAGACACCTCAGTCTTTCAGACACTGCTCTAATAACTCCCTTGGTTATATGGAATTTTTAAAATTTAACAATTATTAATGATTAGATGAGGAACCTACGCTCTGATACCAATTGTAACGACCCTGCCTCCTGGTAACCCCCAATTAAGGGAGACTTGAAGGACAGAGTCGTTATTCAATTAACATGATCAAAGGTTTGACAAATAATCAATAATAATTATGAAATTCTACTACTAAACTGAAAACTGGTATAAAATAAAAACTTTACTTAACTTTGAAAACTTTGGAAATCTATCTATCCAGATCTTGAATTATCCTATCTAATCCTCCTTGCACTTTATTTCTTATTTCCACAATGTGTCACTTTACTATTTGTTCTTTCAATTTTTGTTCCTAAAACGCCGACAAACAAAACGTCGGTCAGTATATCAAAATATACTGGTATGTGGGAACAACAAAAAACTTTGCAAATATGGCTAACAATTTAATAATCACAATCAAATTAATTAACAAGCCAATTTACACTTTTCATTATGACATTCTCCACCGCTTTTGCCCTAACCCTGGCATACCCACCTTAGGGTTTCCTTTGCCAATGACTTAAGGCCACATTCTCAATCCCGAGCTTGGTGCCTGGGGGTCACCACTCATGGTGCCCACTAGTCATGCAATATCATAGGCCACCTTCTCATTCCCGAGCTTGGTTCCTGGGGTCACCACTCAAGGTGTCCATTGGTCTACCCATCTGGGCCTGACCTTTGGCATCATCCATCAGGGTGGCATGTAGGTGCGAGAATACATACTTCTATTTTTAATGTGATAATCATAGTGACTTTATGATTTTGCAAGTATGAACATCCAACAGATAGTTTGCATTCAATGTGATTAACCGTCCGGAAAATCCTCGAGAAACTAAGGCGGTTATCCATAATTAACCACATACATGTTAAGCAGATTGAATGCAGAAATAACCAATCAATAATTCAAGCAAGCATGCACAGGTTGGTCCTGAAAAGACATCCAATATTCTCTATCATGGATATGGTATACAAATCTAATAGACCTAATGTGCCCTAGATTTACTAGCCCTTTTTAGGGTTTTGAGTATAATTAGGTTTTCACTTCCTTTTTATTACTTTTACCTTACTTTTATCAAATATCCATCAAACCCTAATTATATTGTCTTATTTTCCATTAAGGTCCTTAAGATCAGGTTTGGACCACGAAAACCCCAATTATTCATCTATTCATCACAAAAGATGTTAAGGTTATCCTTTAAGAATATTTAATCTTATTTTCGGATTAACAACACTATTATTTATCAATTAAGTCCATCAAGCCTCTTTTCATTAAAGCTACTATTTTAATCCTTTTCATCCATGGCAAACTCATTATAAGCATTTATCATCAATTCATAGTTCATTATGATTGAATCCACATGTGAACTCTATTTATCATTAATTCCATCTTGATTCATTCAAAAACCCTAATTACTACATTTAGGGTATTTATCCACAAATTAGGAACTTTAATACTCTAATAGCTTAGATTCAACATATTTCAACTCCAATCATCAAATTGATCAATTAAAGCCATTAATAATCTCATTCACTAAAATTAGGGTTTCAAGGCCCATTAATGCTTATTTATATGCATGAACTTCTAAATCAAACCAATTACGTGTAAGATTCATCTTTTTCAAACTTAATGTATCTCTTTGATCATTAACAGGTTAATACCAACTCTAACCATTCATTAAACCCTACGAGTCACATTAATTATATCAAAATAGGATTTCTTAATCATCTTTACATTAAAGTTAATAACTTTCATTACTTTTCGAATTGCAATCAGAATTAATCTTCAACTATATTTTTAATGGACTCTCCTTGATTTTCTGAGCAACTTTCATGTATAAAGAGCATCTATCTGAGCTACGGTTGAGGAGATATGAAATTAACAAGAATCACTTACTTTGGACCAATAGAAGGCTGCCACGTAGGCCTTGCCATGCAACGATGCTTGGTTGCTTGGGAAACATTTCGAAAAGACTGAAATGCCCTTGGTTAATTGGATTGCTTCTTTAGAACGTGGAGGGCAGAAACATCCAAAGGGTCTTTCCTTTCTTCTTCCTCCAGCAGCTCGACGGCTGCCGCCCTAGCCACCGCGTGCAGGGCTTCTTGAGCCTACCTCCTCCTCTCTGGGGCCCACGGACCTCCGCCGATGGCCGCCTAAGCTCCCCTGGCCCTAGGTGCACCTAGAGCACTGCCCAGGTCGTGGTTTAACCGGCGAGTGCACGAGCAATGGTGCTTCCAAGAACGACCGTCGTTGCAGCCTCGTAGATGCAGTTGTGTGAAGTCAGGGGTCGATGGGCGGTATCCAAACGACCCTAGGTGGTCGTGGAGGTCTCCTGCCTCAAGCAAGACCACCAAGCACACCCACGTTGCTCTAGGGTTAGGTCCATACCCTTGTTTAGGGTTTACACGTAAGGAAGAAGGAAAAGAGTGTGGGATCTTTCTCCCTCTCTCTCGGACTCAAACTAGGGATTTACCCCTTTATATAGGGTGGGGTATGAAGCCCTAAGGCATGCCTCATGAGGACTCAAGTCCCATCTCGAAAGGAAACACACTTTCCTTAGTTGGGAAGCAACCAACTCTCTCTCTCTCTTCATTAACTTTTATTTCCTTGATATTCCTTGTTGCATGGATATTTAGGCATTCGATATTCCTCTCCCTTATCCTCTTTAATCTTGTCTTTTAATTCATTGGCCTCAAAATTATATTCTCCTCAAGTAGGAAAATACTCCTTCTTAAGAAAACCACATAATTCCATTAATTATGTATTCCCATTATCCTTATTTTGCAATTTTGGTATTTTCTCTTTCTTTCCTCTTTATTGGGACTCCTTGGATCCCAAGAAACTCTATTATTTCGAAATCCTTTTTATTGGATACTCATTATCCTTCTAGATGCATCTAAATGCATTATTCTTCATTATCATGTATATTTCTTATTAAAATATTTCTTTTTTGAGGATTTCTCTTTATTTATCTTTTATTTTTCCTCTTTGGTATTCCTTTTATCAGCAGGAATCCTTAGAATACGAAATTCCACCAAGAAGAACTCAATTATACCTCTTTTCACTTGTTTTCCACATTTTATCATTATTTTCAATTTCTTTCTTAATAAAGAAATACTTTATTAATCTTTTCTTTTATTATTGCTTCCCTTTGCAACTTTAGACTCCTTGGAACCCAAGGAACCCATGTGGCACGAAATCCAACTTTGGATTAAGTTCTTTACCTTCTATAGGTTTCCACATCTTACTTTTCTCAATTTCTTAATTAATTGAATTTCCTTGATATTGGGCTCAATAGCCAATAAATCCCACAATACAATCATCAAGGCTATTGTAAACGACATTACATCATTATTTATCCAATATGAGAGTTTTCATTTCTCATAAGATGAACCCAAAATTGGGGTTGTAACAGCGCCGGCCAGGAGCCGCCTTGGGCACGGCCAGCAGCACGAAAACGCCGCCCCTGAGCTCGGCTTGAGGTCCAAATCACGAATCTGCATCCACCTAGCTCCGATTCAGCACCTAGCTTGGTTCCCCTTTCCACCTGTACGTGAGAAAGCAATAGCTTGATTGTAGTAGGTCCGACCAGGAGTGTCTTGGGTGTGAAAAACCACCTCCAATCATCAACATCAAGCTCGACCAAGAGGCCTAAGAAGAAATCCGCAGCCAATAGCCCTCAATCATCACCTAACTGAGTCTCTTCTTCAACATGTTCATGAGAAACAGTTGTTGTGTACAGCAGGTTTAAATTCAGGGCTATCCAGAGGTAGAAGAGGACCCAACGAATGCCCGAAAATAGGCTCTAGATGTGTTTCTAGACGAATTCGGACATCCCGAACTGCTATGAGTAGAATTTCACAAACCAAGCAAGATTTGACTCCGAAAGTCGGATAATTTCGGTTGAATCTGCGTTTTCACTGGTAACAATGGTTATCAGGTGCTGTGTAGTATTGGTGTCGCTTGACTTTTATTTCATGATTTGCTTCTTTAGGCATTGAATGATCTAGTTTATTATCTGATTCAGTGTGGTTCGGACTAGTAGAATTACAAGGTTGATCGAAACCTAAGTTATTTAGTTTAAAAGATGAAATTAGTAGAACACGACCAATAACTGTACGGTTTGGGTATAAACCCAGACTGTGAAATTTTAGCAATTAATTTTATGCATGATTTTAAAGAAATGACGATGACATAAAAATATTCAATGAAAACCCTAGTTGCACACTCTCTGCTATGTTTAATGTGAGTGATTTAATATTTACACGAGTTGGCACGTTTCTCAGAAATATCGTTAGAATTCCTCAATTATTATTAATAATTTGTGTCATAATAAGTAATTAACTCTTAACTGAGTTATGTGATGCACAAACCAAGACTAGGGTTAATGTGCATGTTTTTCGAGGAATTTCAGATAATTTACAGATGCTACTGATGATTTCTCATATGTCGAGTAATTTACTCTTATTAGTGCATTAAGAGGCCCAATTGCATTATTCTAGTGTATAAGTGCCAAGTTGACATGTATTCTGTTTATTTAAGAATTTTAGTCTGCCTGCAAGTACAATATGTTGATTTCTCAGTAAATTACAGTGTTTGAGCATATTGCACTACCAAGTCACAAATGATATTTATGTTGTATTTATAAGTTTCAGATAAATAGACTCGGTACCATAGAGATACCAAAGCCAAGAATAAGTAATAGAGAGATGCAATGTAGTAAGAGCTTTTCTAGATTAATAAAATACTAGATTAAGGGCCCTGACACAATAGAATCCCTATGAGAGGTCTGCACTTTAAGGATGAAATGACCTACCCTGATGGTGCATCCAGTATACGGGGGTCGGAACGCACCCACAGAGCGTGCAGGGAGACGAAGCCCTTGAAGAAGTCTCCTAAGAGAAGATAGGTTATCCAACATGAACCGGAAGTCCCGGTGGTAACCCAGAGGTACCCACAGAGCGTACCAAGTTGAGGCCCACAGAGCGCCTCAAACCCTCCGCCTGTGTACTCAGCCTAGAGGAGGAGTCCAGTTTACAGCACCATAGGAGTGTCGAGTCCAGAGAGCCAGTTCTCCTATTACAGACCAGGACAGCAATCAAACTTAGCTATCCCGGGGTGTCGGCTAAGTCTTGTACGGTGGAATCGTAGTTTGCTACGAGTTTTCATATGTAGAGTACACTGCATATGATCAGGGCATAAGATAAAATATGTTCATATAGGTTCACAAAGTTTCTTATAAGTTAAAGAGTTAAGAAAGACCTGAGTTAGTTTCACAGCAGTTGTCCTTTAAATGAAATTTTAGTATTCTCTATTGTTTAATCGTATCTACAACATTGCATCAGTTGTTATCTTAATGAAATGTGACATCTCCTGTCGTTTAAATTATATTGGTTAGATCTGCTCAGTATAGTATTATCTTGTATTTTATTTCAATTAATAAACATAAATGAGTTATCTGCGATGGTTGGGTGAAATTCTATTCACTGAGCCAATAGCTCACCACCCTACTGAAACATTTTTTAGGTAAGTGTCAGCATGAGGAAGCTGAAGGATCGTATCACCCAAGTTCTTAGAAGGTAGTTCCTAGTTAGATAAAGGTCTCTTAGTCCTTTCCCCTCGGTCCTTGGGCATGTGGTATGGTAGAGAGAGATAGAAAGAATAAAATGTAATATGTAGTTTAGTTTTTAATTAACTGTTGTACTTTATATTCCACAAGTAAGATGTAATATGTTGTTTAAACTCTGAGGTACCTTTCAAGATTTAGAAACAGTAAGTTTGCTTCCACAAGTTTAAGTAAGATTACCCTCTCTGGTGGCTGCCGCTGGGGGGAGGGGGCGGCTCCCCGACGTTCTCATCCCCCTGGCCCCTCAACTACGGTGAACGGTGGCTGGAAGTCTGTGGCATTCTCTAGAGTAAAGGGAGCAGGTGTTCGAGGGGCAATCACAAGGGCTTCTCCTTGGCTGATCAGATTCGAAGGTGATGCGATGCGTTGCAAGGGCTCAAAGACCGGGGTCCGGAGTTCGGCGGTCACCCTGTCAACTCCAATTCGCTCAAGAGTGGCAGATGGAGAGGACTGTTCCCTTTCAGATTGGGAGCCTGTGTGGCTGCTCCGTCTTCTCCGGTGTTGGACGGGGTGGTTGCCCCTCCTCACAGGTGTCTTCTTCTCCATCGGCTGGGGCAATGGCTTGATTACAACCTCGACGCGGAACTTCTCGACGCATCGGCACGGGCGGGCTCACTCGGTGGGCGGTCTGGGTCATTCCCGACCTGCTCGGCTGTGTCTAATGGTGCCTCCCAGATCTGACGATGTTCGCCCTTGCGGTCATGCAGCTAGGGGTCGATGGCAGACCACGATGTGGATGGCGGCTCGCCTTCAGGATTGGTCTGGTTCTCCATTCGGGCCCGTCGAAGCTTCCATCTCCACCAGGTGCTGCGTCCCGGCGACGTTTCCCTACTCTGGGACTCCAACCACGATGCAGCAGAAGACCCAAGGGGAGCCACAATCGCTTGGCTGTTTCTCTCGGATGCTGTGCTCCAGGTGTTCGATGGTATGCCAGTGGTTTGTTGATCTCTTCTTCAAGCTTACCAGGGTCCGGACGATCAGGCTCTGGTTTCGAGTTGGTTATGAAGGTTGCCTAGCCTTTGTCTTCTCTCTTTCACACTTTGTGGGTGTAGTCTAATGCTAGTGGAGGAGGTTTCAAAGTCTTTCAACCTGCCTCACCTCCTCTTCAACTGAGTCAGAGAATTGGTTGTTCCCTGTTATAGCTTAGACGCTAGGATGCATAGATGTTTGGTTTTTTCAGGGTTCATTGGAATCCTTGGTCTTGTCAAGGGGTACCCAGGTGGATGTTTCATTCAGCTAGGAACCTGGTGCTTATGCAATCGGTGAAGATCAGATGCTTTCAAGCTTAGTCCTGGCAGGTTTCCTGGAGGATGCCTTGTTTAGAGTTGTTTTTACTTTTTGTGGGTGGGCTAAATGCATGTACTTACATCTCTTAACTGGATTCCTCCTAGAAGGTTTGTTCGGTTTTAGCTTGATGAGTTTTTTGGTCTTCCTTCTTTCTGGTTTCTTTGTCCTGTGATTTTGTTAATACCCCCTGCGTAGGGTATCTGATCCTGGAGTGATCTTTTATAGCTTCTGGTTTGTATTGGGGTACCTTGTGCCCAAAGTTTTTGGTATATAATAACACACTTTTTGACTGACCAAAAAAGTTTAAGTAAGATTTCAGTATTGTCCAAATTATAAGATTCTCCTTTAGGTAAATTTTAAGTGATTAAGAAAAGAAAAAGTTAAGGGTGTATTTGTATTAAGTGTAATCCTCATTGTCATGCCCTAATCTCATGATTTGAGGTAATTGTGGGATCGGGGTGTCACAAGATGTGTATGGTGATAATAAATATAATGCTTTATGTTGAGAATGTTAGTATTCTGCTAGGCCCAATATTTGATACAAACTTTGTACATTAAGTATTTTAGCCACCAAGTATACATTGCTTCATTATATTGGTATAAGGAAAGACTCATTGAAAACCTTAGCAGAACCATATTATTTTTAGCTATAAGTTGAGTGATTGGAATAGATTTCATTTTTCTTCTTAATATATCAATTGGAGTAGATTCTATAGTTCTCAGTCATCCAATCGTATATACAAATTGTGGACCTACATTCAACTATGTAATTTAACATTAATACATTGCATAAGTCCCTCCCAATGATAATACACAAATGGATCAACATTTTATTGAGGTTTTGCGATTAGTTAATGTTGTGTGGTCCTTTATCATGGTAAGTAAGTAATATAAAGAGCATCATCATATAAAAAACCAGAATCAAACTTCTCATGTGGGGAGTCAAAAATAAAGAAACACACTCATATAAGAATTGAAGTTTCCAACATGAGAGGCTTCATATGCTATCTAAACTATACGATAAGAAGAAGAAAACTCGATGCTATAAATTCCTTCATAAAGAAACTATCAATTTGTAGATAAACATGGCACATACTTTTATAAGTCATTTGATGTGAAATTTACCATTTCTAGAAATAGCTTGTTCCTTTATAGAATGTTGTGTGGTTGTTCGAATGTATGGGTAGATTTACACTGCAAAAAATCTTTCAAGACAAGATAATAGATTGCAACCCCTCCCAAAAATAAAAAAAGACTAAAAGAGGAACAATAAGGCTAGTATTGTTTGGACAACATTTCCCCTTGATTCATTCAACCATTAAAAGAAGACTTTACAAAAACAAATTCTCAGAAGCGCATGCGAAAAAATTGGGCTTCTAGTTCATTCTAGATAGCAACACTTATAGATATAAATACAAAATTATTGAAAGTATACGAAGGTAACATAAGGTTCTAGTTGGTTACTTGTTAAAGGCGTCAAAGAAGATAATTTATATCATCAACAAGCACCCAAAATATGCCAAAGGCAAAAGGCATAAAATGGTGGTGATTCGCCTTACAAGTTGCTCTATGTTTACGGACGTTATGTTCACACACATCAGAAACTATATGGCATGCTTTAAAGTTATTTGGAAGGATGCATGTCAATGGGGAAACACGAGTAAGATCAACACAATTTTGTATGCCATCTGTATAATTAAACAACAAAGATATCAACATATTGTGAATGCAGGCCATCAAAACGTGTGCCAAGGAAGCAATATGTGCTTCCTTTAGTGCTTTTGTCCTGGCATGGGAGATGAGGTCAAAAAGGACATCCCAAACAACATCATGATGAACCTTATATCTAGGACGCATGCAACAATGCACAAGATGTTCACCTAAGACATCAAAGTCTGCATTACTATAGAGTGGGAAACATTCATCACCAAGGTATATGTGTATCATGATCCATTAACAAAGACTAGTTTGATACTCAACCGGAGATGGGGACAAGCCAAGTCCATCGGTGGGAACAACAAGTAAGAATTTTTGTGCAAGCTCAGCTCTACAAATAGCTTGTTGTCATGGGGATATGTCACTTGTAGTGAATTACTGGATGCTTTTCTATAGTAAGTGTCTTCCAAAATAGACTGGGTCTTTAGGGTTGCATAAGGTTTACATGACATTTTTGACCAACAAAAAGGCAACATGATATTAAAGACGAGTGCATGCACATTGTCAAAGGAGATACTATAGGAACATAACCAACCTCTCACAAGATATGATTTTGAAGTTCTTGAGTATGAATCTAAGGGGAAACATAAGCAAAGTTGCATACATCATGAGAAGATTTGATGCCCAACCCCCGAGGTGCATAGGAAGAGTGGCCAAAAGCCATTATAGATCGCCAACACCTAAGACGTCGCCAACCACAATACGAGTCAAACATTGTCAAATACCACAATTAAAATCATTTGTCATGGAAGACATAGAAAATGAGGGAGTCATTAGCAAAGTAAACAACATCTTGGGCACCCAACACATGAAGAAAGTAGAAAAAGCTCACATTATGGGTCCTGAAGCAAGGCCAATCGATTCATAGTACAATGAGTTTTGGCCGCAGTTTGTGAAGAAGATCCCTAGAAAACCCTAGGTCCCTAAAACAAGTCCACCTAGAATCTTCACATCACGATTCAATTGATATATGTCAGTAGGGAACATGCTTAAATCTGCATCACGCCTAGGATCCTCATAATGCCAAAAGAACTATGTCTTCTTAATATTACTGTAAAGGCCAAAGGACATGCCTCATGCATGGATAAGAGATAGGGTCTTAGAAGCCTCTTCAATATCACTAACAAGGGTTCCATAATCAAGACCGAAAGCAAGAAGGTTGATGTGACATTCATCTTTTAGCTACAAAATAAGAGGTTGAAGAGCCAATTCAAAAAGGAGCCCCCCCTAAAGAATCTCCTTGTCAGACATCAGTTGCGGAGAGAAGAGTTTCACTCTAATTTATGTAGTTGAGAGTCAATGTACTATATGTGTACTCCATGTACCCAACATGAAATGGCGGGGCAGTGAAGATGAACCTCCTAATATATGGTGGATTTGTCCACCATGTTAAAGGCATTGATGGAGTCAACGACAACCATCGTAAGGGTGGTGTAATGTTGTTGGTTTAGGACAATGCGAGTGACAATGTGTAGAAATGTTTCAATGCCCTTAGAAATATCAACACTAAACTGATGATCCTTAAGATTAGTGATCATATTTGACAAGACACCCTTTTGTGTAACTTTGAGTATAAGGAGGTGCCAAATAGTGCCCACTACAACATGTTGAATGACGTTGTCAGGCTTGAGTAGAAGAGTCAAAGGGGCACTTACATTATATGCTAGTAGAGAGATATGAAACTAACCAACAAACCAAAGATTGACAACAACCGAGACTACATTGAGAATCTCATCTTTAACTATTCATGTTGCCCACACGCATAACATCAAGAAGATGTTGTGCATGGAGGCCGTCACATGAACATGCAATCTCTTACTGAAAGGATAAGATGACTTCTTCAACCATAACACGAGAAGTCACAAAGGGACAAGAAGATATAGTTGGGGCTGCTTGCTTCAAGGTCCAAGCGAGTGGTGCATTGGGTGGGGCAATACCACTAGACGAGATAATATGAATTGCAACAACAAAATAACCATCCTTAAACTTTAGACTTGCCACATGAAACTCTAGCTTCAATGGGCAGTTCACGAATAAAAGGATGATTATGAGTTCAGGATCGACCGATAGTTATTCAACGCAACTATTGTTTTGAATAACTACAAGTACAAGCAATTCTTCATAGAAATAGGGAGAGGGGGGTATTAGTCAATAATGAAGAATTAGAATATGCTACTAGACAAATAACAACATGGAACGAGTCTATGATGATGCAACTTCTCTCGCAAGCGCTCCCCACAACTTTGTCCGGACTTAAAAAAATAAAATAAAAAATAATTTTGTCCGGACTTTATGCTTATCATGCTATAGTTTACACACCACAAACACATTTTTTAAGCATACAATCACTTCTTTGATATAAAAGGGCTTTCATTTCATCACCTGATAAGGCATACTATAGTTTACACACCACATACACATTTTTTAAGCATACAATCACTTCTTTAATATAAAAGGGCTTTCATTTCATCACCTGATAAGGACTCATAATGGAAAGAAGAAAAAGATAAAGCAATCTGAGTGTGGTCCACCATGGTGGGGCAGGAAGATAGTCCCCGACACGAAGTCAGGCGTTAGTGACGAACCATAATCGACAATAGAAACGGAGAAAAAGAAACTGAAAACGCAGGTACATAGTTTAGATTAGAGTTGCTTCTCTGGGTCGACTATAGAGAAGTCAGACGAAGGGGAGAGAGTCCATCCGTCTGAATCCGTCAAGACAACGAAACGAACCGGCCAAAAGAAAGAAGATCACGAGGGGTAGAAGAGGGACGGGGGCGGCCGCGGCAGGGAAGAGAAGGCAGCTGCATTGTTCTAGTCCCGTATCTGGTAGGGAGCTGGTTCCTGGCAGGGGCAGCGCGGCAAAAAAAGCCTGCCTCTTGTTCTTCTTGTTGTTTTTGTTTTCACCAGTTCGTCTTGCCTAATCCGCCCACCCCGAGCAAACCTCGCGCCCTCGCCACAGGACAAATGGCGAACGGATCGCAGAGAAGGACCCGAGCGCGACGAAGAGGGAGACTCAAGTGAGCGGAAGGAGGAAGACTCTTGTAGAATAGGAGAGAGAGAAGGAGTCGTCGAGGTGACGAGAGGGAGTGGGGTGGGGTTGCTCGGACCTGTTCAATTCTACTCCGCGTCCTCATTTTTTTCCAGCCCCTCGTGCCCTGTCCTTCCAATCCCGACCCGTCATCCTTTTCTTCTTCCCTGTATCGCATTTACTATCGTTTCCTAAACAGAACCTCTGCCGTTTTCTTCTCCTCCTCTTTGTTCGCGCATCTCTCTCTTTTTCTACGTATTTCCCGGAACAAAATCCCACCGCGTTCTTTGCTGCTACAAGTAGAAAGATCGGAATCAGCCAACTAAATTCGTTGCATCAGTGTCCCGAGTTCTGGCAAAATTCAGTTTTTTTTTTGCGTGCTCTCTGTAGTCAATCAGGAAGAAGGATGTCGTGCCGGTACACGGCGGCACTGATTGGGAGACAGTAGTCCCCCAGACCTATTCAATATTGGCCATCACTGAATCCTCCTCATCTCCTACTGCTGTTGCTTGGTCGTTTGATCCTACACCCTCTGTGAGTCGCAGCCCGGCCGCTCTTCTCCCACTCCCCCACTCTGCTTCTCTGGTAATGCTCCAAGCCGCTACCGCGCCTCCTGCTAGGAACGGCGGCGGCGAGATGGTGCCCCTGGCGGTGCTCCTTAAGCGGGAGCTCACCAACGAGAAGATCGAGGACCCAGACATCCTCTCCGGCCAGGCCAACCGCAGCAAGAAAGGAGAGGATTTCTCCCTCATCAAGACCGACTGCCAGCGCGTGCCAGGGGACAACTCGTCGACATTCTCCGTTTTTGCTGTAAAATTCTCTCCTTTTATTTCTCTTTCATTTTTTTTTCTTCTTGTTTCACCCTTCCGCTTTCCCAAATATTTTTTCATCAAAGTCAATACTTTCCTCCTCGATTCTCTTTTCAATGCTTTCCTCCGTTCTAGATTTTTGATGGGCACAATGGAACGGCCGCCGCCATCTATTCCAAGGAGCATCTCGTCAGTAACATACTTGGCGCCATCCCTTCCGGTCTTAGCAGAGAAGAGTGGCTTGCTGCGCTTCCCAGAGCTGTCGTTTCGGCTTTCGTCAAAACTGACAAAGATTTCCAGCAAAGAGGTATCTTTAACTGCATAAATTCTGCCAGTTGCGAACTTGGGTGTTATGCAATCCGTGTGCTACTTGAAAGACACAGAAGATGGTTAACGATCGTCAGGTTATGTTATGTCCCACTCAGAGTTGTGGACGCAGTGTACACAGGAGAGCAGCGCTTACTTTTTTTGTTAAGGGCTTTATAACGCTGCCCAGTTTCTAGCTAAGTTGAGAGTAGCAGTTTTTTTTCTTCTTTGGGTCATATCCGTTAGCTGTTTTAGAACATAACAGCTTCTTTCTAAGCTTTTCTTGATCACGAAGAAATTTGTTAAGAACCCAGTGCGTATGGCTTATTCTATTCCTGAGGATCCAAAGCGGTTGAGTTTTTTTTATTTCGTAACTGGATGGCGTTATGGTGTAATCTCAGTGTCTTGACGCAGCTCATTCTTGGAATTAGATTTTGGTAATATTATCTTCTTAGAAATCTAATTTCGCAAGATTTGGGTCTTGATGTTCATTTCTCTTTGTAGTACTCATACGGCATGTATACACAAATTGCTCTTTTCTTAGCATTCATTAGTAGGCTGAACAGGAACAGCTATGAAATAATCGTAAAGACAATGAGGAATTGTGACGTAATTACCAGCAAATAATACCTGCTATAGAAACATGCAGTGCTAGAAAACTGAACTATATCGTGACTCATGTTTTTCTCACTCTTCTTGATTTTTATAATATATTCCCGATGTTCATCCATTGATGTTATTTATGCAGCTCGATGCTCTGGAACAACTGTGACGCTCGTGATAATTGATGGATGGGTTGTTACCGTGGGTTCTGTTGGTGATTCCAGATGCATACTTGAATCAGCAGAGGGATCAGTATATTATCTATCAGCTGACCATCGATTGGATACCAACCAAGAGGAGTAAGCTATCTTTTTTACTTTTTAAAGTGATTTCTACTTGTAATGCTTATAATTTATTGTTTTCCTTAGGGTTGAGAGGATCACGATGAGTGGTGGAGAGGTTGGAAGACTCAATGCTGGTTGCGGTACTGAGGTTTGCCTCTTCTCTTGGTTGTGCTACATATTCCAGCGGCATGTTGCAACTGCTATGTAATGAAAACCCATGGTTAGAAACACAAACCCAAAACTATAAATGATATTTTCCATGAAAAAGTGCCCCCTTGGCTATCCTTTTTCCCAAACTAGTTTTCCCTTCTTAAAACTAATATTGTTATATAGAGTTTAACCATTTCGGCAGGCTATGGATCAAACTTGGGCTCTATTGAGATTAAAAATCCCACTCATGAAAAAAATCAAGTGACTGCTACCATCATGCATCATCATCATTATTGTCATCGTCGTCATCGTCATCATCATCTTCATCGTCGTCGTCGTCGTCATCATAATGGTCTCAATCTCAACCATGTTTGGTTTGGCTGCATGAATCCTTCTCTCACCACCAACCCCCCTTTACCTGGGCTTGGGACTGGCTACATTTGCACAAGATGTACAAACATAGGCAGAGTTGACTACTACAAATGAATGCCCAAAAAATTTTGGTTGTTAGATGCATGTAGAAAACAACCTAGATAGACTAATGATGATCCTTGTTCTGAGGTGTAAATAAAAGATCTACATCATATTTCATTAATATGAATTGTGTAAATATGAACTCTAATGTTTAAAAACTAAATTAACCACTTGTTTCTTTGTCAACAAAGCCATAGAGTGTCTTGTGGTTTTTTAGTACTAGGGGTGGCAATCGGGTCTGGGTTGAGCGGGTTTTATTGGGCAGGCCTAAAACACAAGACCCGAACCCGACGTGAGATTCTTTTTTCCGGGTTGAACCTGCTGGACCCAAATAAATCCAAAAATGTTCTTTTGGCACCTGCTAACCTATGAAACCCGGAAATACCCTGACCCAAAATTGATAAACTTGTTCTGCTGCCGCATCCAACACAATAAAACTTGATTGTACCATTGATAGGATTGTATAAAACAAATTCAATAAGCTTGACTTTTTAACGTATTTGCTTGTTAAAAAGCTACAGCAAACAAAAACTATTCGCAATGAAACATATCCTGGGTTATCTAATCGCTCAATCACACATCCAGAATGTACGAAGTTACTCGTTACAGGAATTTCCCCGTCTGAATCTTAACAATAACAGAAAATGTTCTGTTTTCTATTTCCTCATTACGTACAGATTGATGTGTATTATCTAATACTACACAATTATTCATTCAATAATAAACACAATTACAGAAAGTGGTTTCATATGATGGCGAATCCCAAAAACAAGTTGTACAAGCTCACATGAAACTTTCATTTAGAGACACTGCCTTCAAACCTAGAACCAAGGAAGATGATGTCCGATTTCGATGCCGTTTCGGTGTCCATAGAAACAGAAATTTCGATAAATGCGTTCCTGGTGTTTCGACGGCAAAATAAACGAATTGATTTGTGAAATTTTACCAGAATGATATACTACTAGTGTAGACCTACTCAAATATGTAATAATATTTCATATTGGATACATGGGGGTGGAGTTCATTTTTGAGTGAATGACCCTGAACTGTTTCAATGGGCATTTCGATGGGGATTTTTGATGTCAATTTTCAATGGTGAAATCAATGAATTAAGTCATTTTAGTTTGCAAGCACAATATACAGACCCAAAAACACAACACTGTGCAAAAAATATGCTCTAGGTAGTACATAGTATATGAAAAAGTAGAAAAAAAATCCGATGATCTGCCTGTTTCGAGAGTTTCGTCAGTCAAATTAGATGTTCGATTGCCATGGAAGCAGAAATTTCAGTCGAAATTTCGACCATTTCTTCGAAATTTTCAACATTGCCTAGAACTAATAATCCAATTGCATTAGCTATGCACATCACATAAGCACAAAATAGATTGAAACCATCTAGCCTTCAAATATCCACCAACAATATAAACTGCAAATACATTAGAACAAATATATTGAATACGAACTTTTTTGAAGCTTTTCAGAGCAAAGACATCTACTGGTCATGTAATAACAAGAGGAAAGCAACCATTGCTTATAGCTCTTAATTCGGTGCCACTTCGAGGGAGAATAGAAGAGTGCAGATAGAGGTTTGTTTAAAATGAAAAGGCTTAGGAAAAACAAGGCCTTCTAGCATTGGACAGAGCATGAGTAGAATCAGTAGATGGATCCAACAGACTCCGCTGGGACTTTGGGGGTGGGAGATTAGGCATCTTGAAGATCTTCTACATCCATTGTGCGTGCGGGTCCTCACTCCTCCATTATCGTCATCTTCCTATGAACAGCCAGCATCGACATCTCTACTGCTGGCTTTTGCTGCAACAACGGCTGCAGGGAGTTGAAGGGCTGTTGGCTTGGCTTTGAGAAGTCTCTGCACAAATCAACGGGCGGCGAACATCGGGCTCATTCACCATGTTGGAAGCCCATCTGCGTACTGGAGAAACTAGAAAGGCAACTGTGCACAACCGCAAGGTGCTGCCATGATGCTTCAGCAAGTACCACGCGAGAGGGAGAATGATCTGCGGCTGGAGACTCTAATGCAGCTTGGATTTTTCTTTCGCCCCATGAATCAGACAGGAGGATTACAAGATTGCACTGGGGTTTCTTCTATTGAGAAAGTGTCACTGTAGGTGACTTAGCGGCGACTGTACCAGTTAGGTTAGGTTATCTATTTTCTTTTATAGGAGAGCGTTTAGTGGCGACTGTACCAGTTAGGTTAGGTTATCTGTTTTCTTTTATAAGAGAGCGACCCACCCCCTCGGCTGCTATAGATGTATTTTCAGGATTATCGGGTTCTTCGGGTTGAATGCACAAAATCGAGACCCGACCTGTAAATATTTGCGAGTTTTTCGGGTTCGGGTCTATTTTGGGTCGGGTCAGAAAATGGCAGACCCAGACCTGCTTTAGTCAGTCGGGTCGGGTCTGGTTTTGCCAGTCCTAGTTTTCACCGCAATCACAAAGGAGCCTTTGATACTTGATTCTTCTTTTGGAAGTTTTGGTCTGTGTAAGTGTAGTTGTTCCAACGTGTACCTAAATCTTGTTGCAGTTGCATGTAAACATTAGTAAAAAACCTTACTCTTATATCACCCTCGTTCTATCAGTATGGATGATCCTGTGCAAATTTTGGCATCCTTGAATTTGAAAGAAAGAACAAAGTTTGTAATCCCTTGGTTAAATCTAGAACTACCTTGTGATATTTTGTAGTGAAGTGCCAGCCCAAGGTAATACAGACTACCTATCTGACCTTAACCTTCATACATATATGCCTGTTTTAGATGCAATTATCAACATGTGGTTGTTACAAACTGTGAGCCAGTTTGAGGTTGTTTTTCTACATATCAAGCAAACACAAAGAAACAAATGGTCAAGATACTTTTTTATCACTTGTTAACAAAAAATATTGGCTTAAAATAAATTCAAGATTGTAATACAGCTTATCTCAATAGAATGAAATATATTCTGAAGTCCATCTAACTGAGGTTAAGGTAATTAAGTTTAGCAGGTTATAGCCGCATTGACACTTCTTCTAGAGGGGGTTAGTGGCTAAAACAGAGTTCTTGAGTATTTTACATTCTAAATAATTGTTTAAAAGTTGATTCCTGCTCTTTATGTTTAGTGGACCACGCTCTGTGAGCAAAATTTTTGTTTAGTGTTAGTAAGTCTGCGAGCAAAATCGTTGTTTAAGTAAGAAGTATAGCCAATATATAGATAACTATTATATAATCATAAGTAGCATTTGAAGAATCGTTGTTTAAGTAAGAAGTATAGCCAATATATATATAACTATTATACAATCATAAGTAGCATTTGAAGAATTTGGACGTGAGTCCAAACTGTCTTTAATATCATGCAAATGTGTGTGCACTTTGTTGGAGTTATGTTGTGATTATGCCATAGCTTTACAGTCGGACCTCTATCAATTTATACCTACCTAATGAATGCCGAAAGACTGTTGGAATTAAACATCTTCTTACAGTCATTTACATATTTAAGATAAGTGATGTTGAGAACTCATTTGTTTTTCTTTATTTTTCAGATAGGCCCTCTTAGATGTTGGCCTGGTGGATTATGTCTGTCAAGATCTATTGGAGACGTGGATGTAGGCGAGTTCATTGTTCCTGTTCCCCATGTTAAGCAAGTGAAGGTTAGTAATTCTAACAGAGATTTTATCATTTAATTTGCAGTTTTCTGAATATAATTCAGAATTAATCATGTCATTCTTGGAACTGTTTAACCTATGCTAGCCTAGCAGGTTTTCAGCTAACATCAACTCTTATGTCAACAAGTTCATTGTTATTCAACTTTTGTTAAAGCAGATAAAAAATGGAAATTATTAGCTTGAACGGCTACGTAAGGAATGCTTGCGAAACCTGGTAATGAGGAACCTGCTGTATTGATAATTGGTCCATGGGTGGCTAGAAAATGTCAATCTTCATGTGAAATCAACTGTTAAGAGTAAGCTCATGCGAGGCGAGGCTATCCTATTTGTGCCTCGAGGCTTACGCCTCGATGTCTTGAACTGAGGCTTGTGCCTCACAATGTCTGAGGCTCACCTCAAAGCACAGAGGCTTTGAGGCTTAGCTGAGGCGCAAGCCTCAAATCTGGATGATAATGTATTATGTTGACCATCGAATTTTCTACTATAAGATTATGACAAACACTTTATTCAGAATATGATATTTAGAGTTGTTGTAGTTAGTTATTATTCTTTTATTACTGAATATTTTATTAACATTTCCAAGTGACTTTTTTCAATCTTCATTACTAAATTTATCTTTGTTTGCTACCTTCATATATACTATGTCATTGAATTTCATCTAATGGTTAACTAATTTTGGATCCTTGTTGCTACTAACTTTAAATTCTATCACCCTTACTTTTTCTTTGTTAATTACATATTTTGATCTAATAGTATAATTAGTTGATATCTTATTATTTTTATACATATATTCTTTAGCATTGTGGTGGTCTTTAATATTTTCTTATCCTTATTAAGTTTCATAAATAATTTCTATTTCGTTTGAGTTATTTTTGTATATGCATATTTATGTTACACATGATTTCCATAAAATATGTAAAAACATATATCACTATATATAAAAAAAAATTATACATGTATAATTTTATTAATTAAGACTGCCTCATGCATATTTTGAGGCTTACGCTTCGGTTCACTAAGACAAAAACTCCTCTTACGCCTCATGCACTTTATAATCTTGAGTAGGCTACTGTTAGCATAGAGAGCTGCTGTTTATTTAGAAGTAATAGCACAAATAACAACAAGATAATGCGTAGCGGCATTTGATCTAGGAAAAGTTGGTTGCTACCATAGCCAGTCGTTGGTCCTCATAGTTGATTAGTTGGTCCTCATAGTTGATTAATGCCATTGCAGCAAATGGGCTATTATTGGTTATACATCATTCATCCAATGAACCTTAGTTTAACCAGTGTATCCACTTTATCTCGCTGTCTTCATCCCAAGATGAGCATGCTATACTTTGTTTCCTTATGCATGCCCAACTCTTGGTTTCTCTCTCTCTACTCTATCACACTTCATAACAAGGTTTTCATTGTTCCCACTTCACAACTTATATTGAGTAGTATGCCCACTTTATCATGCGCTCTCTATCTCAGGATGGGCATGTTATACTTAGTTTCCTTATGCGTGCTCATCTCTTTGTTTCTCACTCTCTATCCTCCCACTTCATAAAAGTTTTCGCAGTTTCCACTTCTCACTTTTATTAACCCTGTGATGCTTTCTCAACCTAAGGTTCATAGATTACCAAATTTCACCAATGTATTATTATTATAATAATAATAATAATAATAATAATAACCTCTCACTCATTAAAAAAAAGGATGTAAGAAAGATGGAAATATTGTACCAATATTTTTTCTAAATAACCACTCCGTTATTGATAGAATGGATGTAAGCAAGATATAGAATTTCACCAGTATGTATACTCCCTACCCGTTTCTTGTACTTAATTGTACTTTCCGTGATCATTATGTGTGGCAAACGATACTAGTTTAACATGCAAAGCCATAGGTTTTCCCATGTTTCAGTACCTGACCAAAGAAACAGTGAATGTAGCATATGAGCATGGAACTAAATGTCGATGACATGGGGTGAAATTTCACCGATAATGTCAATATCGACTGCCGGCGACATGGCCAAGTAAACATCCTCTTTCCACAATATCCTCAACATTTCGTCGAAGTTGTCGACATTTCCCCATATGTCGACGAAGTTGACCCAAGTCCATTAAAAAATTCCACAATGTCCTCGACATCTGCTGAAGTCGTTGAAGTTGGCGACATTCGTCTGGTGTTTTGTGGAGTTTGTTGTGTGAGGGGGAAAAAGTGTTGAAGCTCGAGGTAAGATGATTTTGATGTTATTTTTTACTATTCTAAGCTAATAGTAATAGACCGACCCCCTCTCTGCTAAATCTATCATAGATTTACACCATTTTTATGTAGTTTGTTTATTTTCACAAACTTTATATATGGAAGAACTTTGTAGTTCGGAGACGACTGTATGTAATCATGTATTTATCTACATATGTAAACCTATATGGATGGCTATATGTAAACATATATTGTGATTTTAGCTAGATTTGAGGAAATCTGTCGATTTTCATCACAAAATGACTATTTTTAGCTTAACTTTGTCGAAGTTGCATCGAAGTTTGGTTGTAAAAATCCTCGACATTTCCACGAACTTCCATTTCCACACCTGTCGAAGTCGGCTCGAAGTTGAAGTCCTGTTCCATGCATATGAGAACCCTTTTTGCAAAATTCAGAGAGAAATGCACGTAAAAGTAGCAAAGGGTGTAGGTTGAGGGGTTGGTTGGGTAGGGAATGATCTTAACTGTTTCTAAAATTTCACATTAATCATTCAAATGGTAGCGGGTCTAATCATTCAAATGTTTCCATATTTCTTTTGCTCAAAAACAATTCTTGAACTGATTTGAAGGCACATGAATTTTAATTTTTTCTCTGTCCACCTCCAGTGAACTGCATTACTTCAAGTGGATACCAGATAAATGTTGATCAAAATTTGAGTTCCCTTTCTCATTAACATCAATACAATGCCTGTTTTAATTTTAGATATCTAACACTGGAGGCCGGCTTATAATATCCAGTGACGGGGTATGGGATGCTTTGACCCCTGAGATGGCTCTGAATTGTTCACGTGGGCTGCCAGCGGAAGTTGCAGCAACTCAGATTGTAAAGGTATATTGCTATCAGTCTTCTACTGATACTTGCTTTCCAATATATATGATCTGATCTTTACTTTGCCATTTTCCAGGAGGCTGTACAGGATAAAGGACTACGTGATGACACCACTTGCATTGTGGTTGACATCTTACCACCAGAAAAAATAACTCCAAAAAGAGTACTAAAGAAACCGGGAAAGGGGGTCTTTGGTTCCAAGTTATTGCGGAAGAAACCTTGTGAGTCATCATCACAGTTACATAGAGAGTATTCTGAACCAGATCTAGTTGAGGAAATATTTGAACAAGGATCTGCTATGCTGTCTGAGAGGTTTGCATTTTGATGTTTATCTCTTTTTTCTCTCTTAATTACTCATCCAGTATCCATTCACTTGAGTACTCAGATGGTAGTATGGTGTATTCACTCTTTCTCATTTTATTGTTTTTGAGAGTGGTTATGACTTATGTGCTTCTATGAGTCTCACCAAAGAACTAGTTGGAAATGACAATCCAGTAGAAGTGGTCATTGTGGGTAAATCCAGTTAAGTAGGGGTCTTATCAGCTTTGAGGATAGTTAAGATTTCTTCCAGGAGAGACCAATCTCTTATTTCTTACTCTTCATACTCTACAGAGTACAGCTACAGCAACTAAATAACTATGTATTTCTAGCAATTTTCCTTATCACCTTCCAGAGAATGTTATATGTTTCTGCAAAATGCGTGATGCTATGTCTTTTTTTTTATAGTCCAGAATTTAGCACAATGTATTAGACTATTAGTTATCTGGTTACAACTTACAACAAGGTATGAAGAAGCTATACCTGTTGGTTGCTTGAATGCTTGTTCATGCCGAAAGTAAACTATATGCTTCTTGTGGTGTGATCCTTCTCTACTGTATCTTCATTGCGTTCGAGGAAGTGACGGTTTATTCTTGGATTGGTGTCTTTACTTCTCCCATAAGGGTGATATTAGTGTTCATTTTTAGTTCAACATTTTTTTTTTAAATTTGGAAGGGGTTGGAATAGAGTTAGGGTGCGTGGTCAATAGATTTTTGTTAGAAATGTGAAGGTTAATTCATGATTCTCTTGAGCTTTGGGCAAACCCCAACTATAATGCTCATGAAGTTTGTATTGTATTTCATGACGAATGGCAAAGTTCCTGTGAGATATTGAATGTGGAGAAGTCATGACATTTTAGATGCTTTGCCAGTGATCTGCTTTTGTGATTCATAATGAAACAAGTCCAACTCCCGACTCTTTATGTTGAGAGAGAAAAAGTATCCGAGGGAAGCATAAGAAACATCATATGGTGTTTCAGATAAGAAACTATGAATATGCCAGGATTAAATGTGAACTTGCATATTGTTACACGTTTCATATATATAAAGTATTTACAAAATTTCTGTATTGTTAATGTTCAGATATCTGTCAATCAATTCTCACATGGTTTCCTACGCTTCTCCCTCTAGCCCTAAACAACCCTCTTGACAAAGTTGACTGCTTCAGATATTATAAGAGAGTTAATGTTGTCCTCAATTGGTTCTAATGTGTTTCCTTAAAGGTTCCTCTCTGAGCATGATTGTTTTATTTCTTTGATAAAGTTGATAGTGTTCATCAGAATCCTTTCTTGCTCATTTACTTGTACGTGAAATATATATTTGCATCGTTTTCTATCCGTACCAATTTGAAATCCGTTATCATATTATTATGAATCTCGTGATGACACTTTATTAGTCCAGATGTATTGTGAATCAAACTTCCATTTCTATTTTCTACGGGACACCACCTCGTCCTTCCTCTCAATTAGTCCTTTTTCTCATTTCATCCCTCATGTCCATTTGTCTTTCCCACTTCCTTGCATTTTTTCGCCATTGTCATTTTCTCGTTACTGTCAGTATTATCAAATACTCTTTTCCAACGATTTCCTTCTAGGGCCCTTCTTCGTCCAACTTCCTCCCGTATCCTGTTTCTTTCCTTCCATATTTCCCCTCCCTCTTATCATATCTCCATCCCCTCCAATCCTGTCACACTCTCTCCAGCCAACAATGCTGAGAATTTTTGTACCCACTTGCAACAGAACCCGTCAACATGACAGCAATATTCATTAAGAAACATATGTCTGTTTCATCAACATCTCCGTGTCTGTTTGTTGCAATGGCTGCATGTCATTCCATAATAATTACTGCTTGAATGTTTCCCATGGCCTGCAATTCACCATAACTCAAATTTGTTGCATGGCCGATGGTGACATTATCAGCTTGCTTGGTTTGCTTCCTTACCATAGTTGGCTTGCCATTCAAGGCATAACTCACTTGTGTTTATTGGTGTAGCACCAATATAATATGTGTCAGTCTATGAGAATGGATGCTACATTGCTACACCAAGTATTGGGCCTTGGACATTGATGTTAGGTTTCTGCTGCAGTTGGTAGCTGTTACAAAGGGAGATGAACAAGGTGGGGAGAAGGTGAGAATTTGTAAAGTCAGTAGCTGTTACAAGGGGAGAGGAGCAAGGTGGGTGAAGGCGAGAATACACACATGGGCTTTTGAGATTGATTATGTGAAAATTTGTTTTTTTTTTGTGAAGTTTTATAGTTGATTTGCGGTGCTGTTGGCTATTTGTGAGATATCTTCTAATAATTCGGGTTCATCGTAAGTCAGCGTACACAGTTGTTTACTTGAAGGATGATACTGATGCTTTATTTTTTTCCCCCAGGTTGAATCCAGATTATTCTATGGGAAACATGTTCAAGCCTCTACAGTGTGCAATTTGCCAGGTTGATATCAAACAAGGACAAGGCATATCCCTAGGTTCTGGTTCCACATTTCATGTTCGATTAAGTCCCTGGGATGGTCCTTTTCTTTGCTTAGATTGCCAATCTAAGAAAGAAGCTATGGAAGGAAGGAGATGTGGTATCCCCCTACCCCTTTTCTGAGTTTGTTGAATACTTTCTTTTCTTTTGTGTTGGAATTGCGGCTAACCACTTCTCTTATATCTAACTAACAGTTAAACGGACTGATCAGTGAAGGGGGAACTAAAACCACGGCTCGCATTCATTTGTTAGAGAGAACTGCAGTGACCATTCCCCTACCAGGTTTATATAGCAGATGTCAATAGGCTTTTCTTTTCAAGCTGACTTTTCTTTCTTTTATTCCACACCAAAGGTCCCATTGTTTTCCTTCTATGTAAATGTTTCTCTAAGTTGGAAGGCAGTGTGATCTCGTGTTCCACACAGCACATAACTGCCCGCAAAGCTCACAAGTTTGTGCAAGTCTAGCCGAGGATGCCAGGCAATATGATCTTTCATTGTTGAGATTGCTTTTCTAAGGTGAACTAGAGAGGTGATTCTTAGATGCAGATGCTGTTTGTCTTTTTTTCTTTTCCTGAAAGATCTTTTGGTTGGCATCCAGTGGTTTACAAGAGATACCAAACCTCTTTATCCAGTAACATCAACGTACCATACAAAATTTTTGTATCTAACATATTTATTAGGCTTGTATGAATGCTGTCAAATACAACGTTATTCGTTCCGTGGAAACAATAATATAATGGTGTTGTGGCTTTCTTGCTAATCACTTGCTATTAATATATTTAACTTCAAATGTAACGGCATGAGCTATTTAGGCAATTCCAAGTTTCCAACATGTTGCTGAGCCTCTGGGTGAAGAATATAAATAGTTAGCTTCCTTTCCTCAGAACACAGCGTGCACAAAGGGCGTGATTGTGTTCATTTGTATAAATTTTATGTTTGATTTGTAGGATTGAGAAAATAGAGTAAATCTCGGGAGTTTAGACGTAATAAAAATCTTACGTTTTGATTTCTATGACTCCCTTCAGTTTAGGCTAGACGGCGAACTAAAATTCTCCTTAGACCATTCACACGTGCGCAAGACACATGCTGCAATTCTGGATGAACTTTGACCTACGCATCGTCTGGAGCAGACTGGAGAGCAAGAAAGAAGCAGCCATGTAAATGAGACTGCTGTAATGAGCAAGAAATGTCTGCGGAGGTAGAACTCAGGTGCCCCATAGTAAAATGAGATAAGTGAGTGATTTGCCCTAATCACCATAGCATATTTATACACACAAGTTATTTTACCAGGGTTGGAAAGATGGTGACAATGAATTAATATACGCTTGACCAGTGAACGTATTCGACCAGATAGAATTTATAACCGACTTGATGTCTGACCTATATCGGACCGGATATAAATCTCAAGTATGAAGCCTATACAATCATTTATTCAATCAAATTAAGAACACAGTGCCAAACAAATCCAGCGTATGACGTGTTTGACTGGATAAGCCTAAGACTTATTCCATCTGACTGCATGCAAGTCACATTTGATGGAATACACTTCAAATTAGAGTATTTTTTATACAAGAAGATGAAGACAATTCCAAGACCCGAAACTAGGATGCTGTTCTTGTACGTGCTTGCACGTGTGGCCTCCATTCCTTCATCTAGTCCTTACGCAAAGAAGTCTACCTACTTTCTCATATATATGACCGTGTTTGGTTCGCAGGTTTGCCAAATGGGATAGGATTCATGTCCCACCAAAATCTGGAATCCCATGTTTGTTTTGTGCAATAATTAGGGCTGTAAATGGGTATGGTATGGTGCGATTATGGTCATATCCATAATCATAACCGTCTAATTAAGCGGTTATGGGTATGGATATATACCCGCTTTGTCAAAATCTAAACCCACATCATACCCATATCCACATAACCACTGGGTATATGGACGGGTAATTGGGTATACAGTTATTGATAAACATGCTATAATAATACACTAAAAATTTTGAGATATACTAAACTACCACACTTAAATGGGTAGGTTATGGAAAAATATCATTCAAGGAATATAGGAGAGAAGAGCAGAATGAGAGAATAACTTTATGACCTTCTCAAGTTAATGAAATGTACTTGTATCACTATGAGGGTGCGTTGGTGGGTTTGTTTATTTTATTATTACAAGGTGCTTATATATGTTAGATGTGAGTGCTATGATATGGAACTGAGATTCTAATATAAATGTTTACTATGATAAGGTCCTTATACCATCTAGTTGTGAGTCCTACAATATACACTATTACATTCTAATATGAATTATCTATAAAATCATATAATTAAATGGGTATATGTGTATACAAGATATTGGTATATGTATAGCCATAACCTTATCCAGTGAGAGGCGGGTACATGGGTATAAGGGTAAGCGGTTATATGGTTATAAAATTTTATATCCATAACGGATTTAGAGGGTATGGGTTCGAGGGTAAGTGGGTATACGCATATCTATTTACAGCCCCAGTAAAAATGATGCTAGGACTCCATTCCGACGGTGAATAAGTCCCGACCCAGTAGGATTCGCGCGAGTGACACACACCCCCTGCTCTCAAGTATTTGTGTGGTATACAGGCCGCGACTCCTCTCACGCTCGACTCTAGTTCTCGATCCTCATGGCGTACCAAATTCAAGCTGTCCTCGCCGACAATTACCTTCACTTATCGTTCCTTTCATCAACATCTATCTGAAGCCTGCCGTCCTTATAGAGGCGCTTCTCGTCCACTTGCCTGCTGCTTCCATCACCGATCTTTCACGTCTCGTCGATGGCATATAGCTGCCGCAACAGAGACAAAGTGGTTACAAGCACACCGTTAATCACTATATTATAAAAAAACTGCAGTTGCGGCCTGCGATCGTCGTCTTCAAGCTTTGGACGATATTTTCAGAAAATTACTCAATTGCAACTCTATTAAAATATAGCATAGAGTGAAAATCTATAGCGATGTATCAATCGGAGACGTGTTGGTCGATTCACAATATAAATTACGTTGTTGACAATTGAAATTTAATTGATACATAGTGTAGAAAATGCTAGGGAAGCAGACGGTTCCTGCGTTGTAGATGGATAAACGATACAGGAAGAAAGGTTAAGAATCATTTATCTGTGTGCATCTAAACATAGGTTGGGAAGACATATATTCTATCCTTTACATGTACCATCCTATCCTATTTTGTGATCCATTCCATCATAATCCTTTCCAACAAACCAAACATGGAAGTTGAGCTTCAACTTGGAGGGAAATGTGAAACGAACAATCCCTTTACCACCATATATTCCTATGACATTTGCTATTAGACGTATGACATGGATTCATCATTCCCTTACGAAGTATAATATTAAAAGCTTTTACAAAACAACTGTCGTATCATATATTTCAACAATGGCGCCTTTTGATTTGAACTACTACACGAGTTATCTAATGTTAACTCACATGGACTAGGTGAATATAAATCTTGAGCACGAAACTGAGTGTTGACTGTTAACATTGTAATAAAAGACATGACATTGATCTCTACTGTCGATGTGCTAATGTCTCCTAATTATCATAATGTATAATAAATGGTCTCAAGGAACAACCCAGTTCTATTATCATACAACATCGATCATTTAGCCATGCATCTCTAAAGATGTACTGCTAACATGCTATGCCAATTATTGCTCCTCTACAAAGACTATTCTCTTGCTAACTTGCAATCCATGGCAGTTGAAGTTTCTATGATATATTGATAATTCATAAAAATAAACTTTACTCCAATATCATAATTTTATCCTACAACTTGCTATAATCAAATAGAACCTATTTGTGGGATCTCCACCAAGGTAGGTTGTGTTACTTCCATTCGTGAATAAGTCATGGGTTCCAATTTCAATCTCAACCTAATATTCAACTAGGGCTATAGGTCTACCTTTAGTGAAAAGATTTAACGTATCATCCTTCACACCAATATAATCAACAACCATACTTAATGAGAAGCAAGTTCCCTCACATACTTCACTCTTTCATGGACGTCTCTCTTTTATTTTTTATGTTCTTGATGCCGATTAATCTAGAAACTATAGTCATGCTATTAGAATGGACTAAAATCACAAGAAGCAAATATTTACCTTACATAAACTAGAATAACTCCCCTTATCTATTCTATATTAATTCTAATATAAACTATAGGACATAACTTTTACAGCCTTATCTCAACTTGGTAAGCAATTGAGGTTGTGTGGAACCCTAAGCTTAGTGTAGTAGTTCATTTCATGCTTCTAGCATTTATATACTTTAATTTTTCATGTTTCTCCATCTATGTCGGTGATAGCTAGGGTTTGTGGTAAAACCCCAACTTTTAGTTAGTTAAGAGACAACAAATCTAATCTAGTATAATTCAGACCTTAAAACACATAATTTAGGAATCAAATAGGTATTTCACTAGTTCATACTATACAAACTAACTAAACCCTACTTGGCTAGTTAACAACATACATTATGAATTTGCTGATTCATGGATGGAAATAACGAGTTGCATATGTGTGCCTTAGAATACCTAGAAACACAATGTAGCATGTTTTGTTTAGGGTTGGACCAAATGCAAATGCACTTAGACATAATTGGGATAACTAGATTTGAGGGTGATAGAGAATTTGACCAATTAGTAGTAAAATATACCCGATATAGAGATAAATGGGGGGATAATAGATAATTAGTGTTATGTTGAGATTGCTAGTGCTAGCCTTGATTGGTTAGATGATCTCTTCAAAGGTTGGTCCAACTTGTTTGGGATGACTTCTGATAAGTTCCTTGATGTGTGTTCTTGAGTTGTTCTTGAACTGGACCAAAAAACATATCATAAGTTGGTCATCTAGTTGGTTCTTTAATTGATGTTGGCCAAGTTGGAGCAATTTTCTTAAAGATTGATTGACTTAAATCAGTCACCTAATGAATTAAGTAATTGGGCGATTTGTCTACCAACTAGGCAGGCTTCTAGGTCGATAATGAATTTGTAATCTAATTATCCAAGGATCAAGCTTATATACCAAGTTGGATGCCTAACCCAATAGTAACATTCTGTAGCTATACTAAACCCTAAGAAACAATTTAAGGTGATTTCAAGGGAAACTTGAGAAGTTTCCTTGATAGTTGACATCTGTAGGTCGATTAATGTTTCATTTCATAACTAGGGGTTAGAATATGTATTCTTAGTTAGTAGATTTGGTTTCTTTAAATACAACAATAATAAGTTAGTTAATACAATAATAGTAAATTAGTTAGTTTGATCTCTCCACTCTATTTTGTTCTTGTGTTGATATAATTCTTAGAAGAGAAGGTCCAAAACACATTATGTTCTTGTTACTAAAGGCTAATTCTTAAAACAACCTTGGTGAATTTTGATTTTGAAATTGAACTCTAGATCTGAATCAGTTCATGGGTAAACTAAATGGTGAGTCTATTTTTCTTACAAAAATATGTTTAATTCAAATAAGAAATTTTCTTGTCTTTTGTCTTGTTGCTGTTGAAATTCTGTGAACTCATAGCCATTTTTTATAAAGATTGTTGATTTTATTCATGTCAACATCATGGCTTGAATATAAGACCTCTTGGTAACAAACCAAAGATCTAATCATTTGGGTGTCCCGTCTTAGACTCATAGCCATTTTTCTATTTCAATTTATTCAGTAGAATTTAAAATTTGCATATGAGGCTTCAATCTATATTTTATCAATGAATAAAATCTTGCATTTGAGTAGTCTATATTGTAGAACATTAAAGAATCTAGTTGGAACATTACTGAAAATGTTAAATTGAGGTTTTATGAAAATGTGAATCGTAGTATAGATTCTTTGGTTAATGATGGAAATTGTTCTTCTTATATGAATTTTGATTAATCCTATCATAAATGAGAAATATAGGTGATTAATTTGTTAATTTGGGTATCCTTTTGAACATATACTTGTATGTGAGACATGTTAGATACAAATCATCTACAAGGAATCCTAAGTTTTTAGTGTGTCATAATGAGTTCCATTTTATAATCATGTTTATTAGTATAATAAACAATCTGACTTCAACATAAGGAGAAGATGAAACATGAGAAATAAATAGTAAACATATGACCTAAACAACATAGATCCTTTCCTTAGAGACCTATGTTAGAGGAAAACAACTATTGACCATCAAGTATAGGAAGATGTAGCACATAGTAGAATTAGGAACTATCCAACAATAATTTGGAGATTCTAGTGGCACTTCAACTTAACTGCTATATTCAACAAAAGCTAATGAGCCTTGTGATACCCCTGGCAAATCTCAACCTAATATTCAACTAGGGCTATAGGTCTACCTTTAATGAAAAAAATTAATGTATCATCCTTCACACCAATATAATCAACAACCATACTTAATGAGAAGCAAGTTCCCTCACATACTTCACTCACTCATGGACGTCTCTCTTTTGTTTTTTATGTTTTTGATGCCCATTAGTCTAGAAACTATAGTCATGCTATCAGAATGGACTAAAATCATAAGAAGCAAATATTTACCATACATAAACTAGAATAACTTCCCTTATCTATTCTATATTAATTCTAATATAAACTATAGCACATAGCTTTTACGACCTTATCTCAACTTGGTAAGCAATCGAGGTTGTGTGGAACCCTAAGCTTAGTTTAGTAGTTCATTTCATGCTTCTAGCATTTATATAGTTTAATTTTTCATGTTTCTCCATCTATGTCGGTGATAGCTAGGGTTTGTGGTAAAACCCCAACTTTTAGTTAGTTAAGAGACAACAAATCTAATCTAGTATAATTCAGACCTTAAAACACATAATTTAAGAATCAAATAGGTATTTCACTAGTTGATACTATACAAACTAACTAAACCCTACTTGGCTAGTTAACAACATGCATTATGAATTTGCTGATTCATGGATGGAAATAACGAGTTGCATATGTGTGCCTTAGAATACATAGAAACACAATGTAGCATGTTTTGTTTAGGGTTGGACCAAATGCAAATGCACTTAGACATAATTGGGATAACTGGATTTGAGGGTGATAGAGAATTTGACCAATTAGTAGTAAAATATACCCGATATAGAGATAAATGGGGGGATAATAGATAATTAGTGTTATGTTGAGATTGATAGTGCTAGCCTTGATTGGTTAAATGATCCCTTGAAAGGTTGGTCCAACTTGTCTGGGATGACTTCTGATAAGTTCCTTGATGTGTGTTCTTGCGTTGTTCTTGAACTGGCCCAAAGAACATATCATAAATTGGTCATCTAGTTGGTTCTTTAATTGATGTTGGCCAAGTTGGGGTAATTTTCTTAAAGATTGATTGACTTAAATCAGTCACCTAATGAATCAAGTAATTGGGTGATTTGTCTACCAACTAGGCAGGCTGCTAGGTTGACAATGAATTTGTAATCTAATTATCCAAGGATAAAGCTTATACACCAAGTTGGATGCCTAACCCAATAGTAACATTCTGTAGCTATACTAAACCCTAAGAAACAATTTAAGGTGATTTCAAGGGAAATTTGAGAAGTTTCCTTGATAGTTGACATCTGTAGGTCGATTAATGTTTCATTTCATAACTAGGGGTTAAAATATGTATTCTTAGTTAGTAGATTTGGTTTCTTTAAATACAACAATACTAAGTTAGTTAATACAATAATAGTAAATTAGTTAGTTTGATCTCTCCACTCTATTTTGTTCTTGTGTTGATATAATTCTTAGAAGAGAAGGTCCAAAACATATTATGTTCTTGTTACTAAAAGGCTAATTCTTAAAACGACCTTGGTGAATTTTGATTTTGAAATTGAATTCTAGATCTGAATCAATTCATGGGTAAACTAAACGGTGAGTCTATTTTTCTTATAAAAATATGTTTAATTCAAATAAGAAATTTTCTTGTCTTTTGTCTTGTTGTTGTTGAAATTCTGTGAACTCATAGCCATTTTTTTAATAAATATTGTCGATTTTATTCATGCCAACATCATGGCTTGAATATAAGACCTCTTGGTAACAAACCAAAGATCTAACCATTTGGGTGTCCCGTCTTAGACTCATAGCCATTTTTCTATTTCAATTTATTCAGTAGAGTTTAAAATTTGCATATGAGGCTTCAATCTATATTTTATCAATAAATAAAATCTTGCATGTGAGTAATCTATATTGTAGAACATTAAAGAATCTAGTTGGAACATCACTAAAAGTGTTAAATTGAGGTTTTATGAAAATGTGAATCGTAGTATAGATTCTTTAGTTAATGATGGAAATTGTTTTTCATATATGGATTTTGATTAATCCTATCATAAATGATAAATAGAGGTGATTAATTTGTTAATTTGGGTATCCTTTTGAACATATACTTGTATGTGAGACATGTTAGATACAAATCATCTACAAGGAATCCTAAGTTTTTAGTGTGTCATAATGAGTTCAATTTTATAATCATGCTTATTAGTATAATAAACAATCTGACTTGAACATAAGGGGAAGATGAAACATGAGAAATAAATAGTAAACATATGACCTAAACAACATAGATCCTTTCCTTAGAGACCTATGTTAGAGAAAAACAACTATTGACCGTCAAGTATAGGAAGATGTAGCACATAGTAGAATTAGGAACTATCCAACAATAATTTGGAGATTCTAGTGGCACTTCAACTTAACTGTTATATTCAACAAAAGCTAATGAGCCCTGTGATAACCCTGACAAATACTGTCGGAGTGAGTCAATACTTGATGATCTACTACTAGTTATTTATTTTTTCTATTCAAAACATAGACATTGTGGAACTACTTTGCTAAAATATGTGCAGAGCAACCCAATGCACACAATGGTCTCGACACACATGCAAGCTGATGCATAAAGGCGATGTAATAAAACTTTCTATTGTTGTTTCTCAATGCATCACTAGCAACCACAATTAATCACTAAAAAACTCGTAACTTCAATTATACTCTTTTTTGTCAAAACTTTAGTTATACTCAATAAATTTGGGGAAATTTGATCCTCTATCTTTCTAATTCAATTAGCTACCCATAAATACTCTAAAACATAATAAATACAATCATGAGGATGATTCTTAGGGAAGTTTTTGGAAAGAACATGTAGAATGAAAAAAGAAAATGAAACCTAGGTTGGAATGATCGATGTAATCATGTTTTTAGATGCTCCTTTATTTATGACCCTTTTCCTTGTATAATTCAGTTGTAGGGATGACTTGAAAATGCTTCTCTTCTACTACCCTTCTTATTCCAACATGCTCTCTTGCATGAAAAGGAAGATTGTGCCCTATAAGAGGTGTGTTTTGATCTAGTGACCCAAACTAAGGCTGGAAACCAGACATCTAGATAGATAAGGACTAGAATCATGATTAACATCTATAATTGAAATAGATGTTAGTGTAAATTCATATATTGTTCATGATTCTACAATATTGAAGACAAAACATGAAGAATGCATACATATTCTGTTACTAGTTTTACTATTTTCAAGTCTTTTGGCCTAAATTTGAGATAGTTATGTGGTAGATTGAATTATCAACTTTCATTGATCATATTTGGTTTTCACCCTTAAAATTTCTAGTATATGAATTCTATATAGTTCAAAGACAATATAATTCTAATGCATCAGTAAACTCAGGTTGTCTTGATTTTACATTGATGGAATAAATGCGAAAAAAGTATGGTTAAACCACCTACTCAATAATAGTTATGATTTCCAATTGAGAATGCAAGAAAATTTCAACATTTTCAGCTGATTCAAAATGTTAGGTATAAACAATATTTAGCATAGAATCTCAGTAGGCTAGTAATCCAATTTATTTAGTTAGATCAATATTGAAAAACTTTTAGTGAGAAAGCTTAATATTATAGTATTGCATAGATCATTCCAGTATACACATGTTTTGAATTTAAGTGAAATTCAATTTTGAGAGTTAACGACCCATTTATATGCCTTCTCAATGTACTAGAAACATTTAGATTTGATCTAGTATGATTTTTAGTAGTACAAATATAATATATAATATGTAATTATTAATTACATATTTAAGTTAAGAAAATATTAATATATCATTGTATAGTAAGATTAAAGAATAATTTTGATAGCTATATTTCCCTAACACTATAGATTTCTTGTGGAGGTTTGTACTTGAATGGAGGAAAGGGTTTATCCACTGACAGAGGCCAAAAGATGTAGCAAGAATGTGTCAATGGGGCATGAGGGGGT
Organism: Alisma plantago-aquatica; assembly: GCA_963693085.1. NCBI lineage: Eukaryota > Viridiplantae > Streptophyta > Magnoliopsida > Alismatales > Alismataceae > Alisma > Alisma plantago-aquatica. Next base: position 1,335,913,571 of record OY856409.1, on the reverse strand, counting down.
CAGGCCTGGCACATAAAACCTCTTGAATAATAGTATAGGTATCCAAAATAAACCAAATATTTATATGATACTTGGTTGTAACCCAAAAATAACCAAATATCATCGATGGTATCAAGTTTCAATATACAATTAGGTACCATACATTAATTGGAATTATATTGCTACTTAATTCTGTTACTACTCAGTGAGTCACTTCTTGTGGGATCACTAATATAGGCAATTTAAGATAGAGTTCCTTGACTCTCCTTCTATGTATCTAGGTTTAGAGGGAGAGTTTAGTTTATCCAGCTAACTGATATAGCTACTGAGGCTAGACGTGGCAAGTTTAGCAGTCTTGAAATCTTAGATCAACTCCAATCTTGTACAATGAGATTTTAACTTTCTATAATATTTCCACATGTTGTCGTACACTTTATATGGGTATAGGGCATGAATAAGACATTAAGTAATCAGATTTAGGAAATTATTGCTTTAGCAATTCTCACTATTTAGACGTGTTTTTTGATTTTATAGTATTGTTCATTTTGTTTATTATTTGTTGTACTTGCTTATTTGTGTATGAGTCCACTTGATAATGATTATGTACTATCATATCTACATGGTAATTTTTCATTTACTGAGCTAGTAGCTAACACTCTACCGAATAATTTTTAAGTAACCGTATTGAGTTTGGAGATAACAACGTATACATAAGAGTTTGACCATGGAAGGTTGTTAGCAAGTGTTCTAAAGTATAATTAATTGGATGCAATACCTATATAATCTAGTTACTTAAGTGTCGAAAAGGAAGAATTGTATTACTAAAGTAATACGTAAATGCAATTTCTATTCTTGTTGTAAAATTTGGAAATATATGCTTTATGTATTTGAACCTGTTGAAAATATTAAGTGATGAAAAAGAACGATTCTTGTGGTTTGATTATGATTTGAATCTATATCTAAAAAAATTCTCATATATTTCTTTCAATTTGCAAGGTTATAGGGAAACAATTCTAACATTTTGTGTTAGCTAGCTTGATCATCTTAGATCCTAGTCTTATGTTCTAAATATACATATGGGATTTGGGGCATGTAAGCTTGGTATTAAAACCTAGGTTGAGTAGTCAAGAGCATTAAGATAGATAGTCAGAGTCACAAGTGTGGATTTAGGATGTTATGTAGATATCACAATGGGAAATTTTAGCATTTGGATACCTTGGCCCGATATTTGAATACTTAGATCAAGCAACATCAATACACTCTATCAATTCTTTCATGTATGCCCTTGCTAGGTATGCAATGAGGGATGTGATAAGGGAAATGCTAGAAGTATTAGTATTAGAATACCATAATATAACTACAAGACTAAGAGAATAAATAAACCATTTAATATTATGTTTTTTATACTATTTTTATCAGAATAGAATATAAATGCCTTTATTTATATAAACCCCTTATATTAATGTTCAGAAACATATGTTTTAGAAAGGTTTTTGTACATCAAAATTCACATCTAATGTTATTTATATTCTTTGCATTAACTAAATAATATTATTCTTATATGATTTTCCTTGAGTGGATAATGTTTTCACATGCCTGAAACAAATAGAAGTTGGTTAATCTTGTGTAGCTCTTGCTTCATGGCTACAAATTTGTCCTAGTTTGATTGGAATGATGCATTATGGGGATCTAGTGAATCCTATCAATAATATGATGATAAGATAATCTATATAAAGTAAACTAGCAGGCAATAAGAGTGTGTAAACACTAAGATCTTAAAATCTAACTGAAAACATGGAATAATTTGGAATTAATTAGCACTAATAACTATGTGTAACATTAGAATATAAGACAAGCAATTCGGATTTTAGACACAAAGGAATAAAAAAATATCAATTCAATGTATAGGTTAGTATGAAGCATACCAAATGATGAAGATCGTCTACAATGGATAATAAGAACCATTGACATTGTCAAGAATAGTTTTGAGTTCTCTAAACAATATTAAAATTGATGTACTCTAGATTGACTTGGAAGTCAATTGACTAATCTGAACAAAAAGTACATATAAAAGGGGAAGAATGAGAGAATGTAAAAGTCACATAAAAAATTGTAAAAGAATAATCTTGTTAAGAACCTAAGGGAGTATTTAGAACAAGAAATGTAAAAAAATTTGATGACTTCAGAAATGAGAGTTTGTGACCTAGTATTAATATGAATATCATTGGGTCAATTGGAGATATGTGAGAAAAAAGATAGAAAATATCAGATAAGACAAGATATATATAAAGGGACAAAATTATGTTTGATATAAACTTTTTTTAAACTGACTTAGCATGAAAACCATAACCATGTGATTTTGGCAAGAAAAACAAATGTCCAATAATAAGAAGGAAAGAAGGGATTAACATAAATGAAGCATATACTAAATATATGCATTGGATGTAAATTTTCAATAAAAAACAACAAGAAAGGAGTTACAAAAATACTAAAAGGAACATTAATGAGAAGTATTTCCAAGCGGATTTAAGTAAAGAACATTACTTGAATGTCTGAACAAGACCAAAATAAGAAATTTATATGAAAAAGGTGGACAAGGGAACAAATTAACATAATTTAAAGAGAGAAGGTTATGTTATAAGGAGGGGATACGAATATAGGTTCACTTTCATATAATTATCCTTTCTTACATATTGATTTAATGCCAAGGTAGAGTAATTAATTAGTTCTTTTTAATGTATCTTAACAAATGTTTCATGACTATATGAAGTTAGGAAAGATAAAGCTAACATTAAGTAAAGGAAGAAGCTATACAAGCATGAATAGTATGAATGTTAGAAGTAATTAATACAGAAAGAAAAGTTTGACCCTTATATAGGTTATCTAAATTGGATTGAAAGATAAACTATGTACCATACTAAAAGGGTGACATTTTCAATAAAATTTTTGATACAGAGATCCAACTACGAGAATAGTCAAGAGATAATAGAAACATATGCATTCTGGAATATGTAATCATATACTTGAATGAGAACCGAATAAAGCGAAAGATATATAAGTTAATAATGCTAGATGAAAGATTAAACATATGTCACGAGGATGCTAAGAAGTACATAAAGTTTTATAGAAAAATTATACATATATGGTAAGCTCATAATAGATCTAATTGTTGGAAAAATATGAGGATTGAGAAAATATTAAATAAATAATTTTGTTTGATAATTATTATTTATATTTAGATGAGAATAAAGTACTAAGAGAAATATTGAAGGATAGAATCTCAAACTGCATGCATATTCTTCTCTTTCCTATATTTTGTTACATGAAAGAAAAGAAAAAGGATTAGCCATGGAAGTAAGTGAATGTGAAGAGAAGTATTCAGGAAATATTATTACATATTAAGGATAAAATTCAAGAATGAAGAGATATGAGACAAGGATAATTGACTTGTATGCAGCCCTAATTAGGACAAGTTTGTGAGTGACACTCAAATCAGAACTTAAAGTGCAAGGATTCAAGTTTTACGATAATATCAACAACAAACCAATCTAGATACATTTTACCTATAATATCATATATTTTGAATATGTTAGAAGCTTTGGACAACATGTGAAAACTTCATGTCATTATTCTAATGAGTATAACATCATTCTTGTCCAATCCTACATAAGCCTTAGAAATGATTGCTATTTAAGATAAGTTGATACAAGTAGTATTAGAACATCTAGACTATCTTTCATCTCTATCACTTCCAGTGTTGTGATTGGTCTTTTTTCCATGACTAGTTCTAGTAGAAACATGCAATTTACCTATCAATGTCATAATAAGGGAAAAACAATTGATTGTCTGATCTTCCTAATGGATTGGTGAATTAAGATTTCACATCAAAATACATGCTAGATAAAACTTATCTTTGATTTATCACCTTTTGGATCAACATCTTTTGACCATATTTGGAATAAAAAATCATGGAAGTCCTATAACAGAAGAAGGTGACTGATTAACTTTTTTTGTAGTGTATTCCTTCTCATATCAATATGTCTGTTAGCTAAAAACTATAGTGAGTCATCATCCTCTTGTTGATGTTGTACATCTCGTGTTTTTAAGCAAGACATCTTAGATAATTAAATTTAAAACTGGTTCTTTATGAAAATTGACTAAGAACATTAAAGATGGATGAAAATATTCCTATAGAAGTAATTCATAAAAAATAGATTTATGACGAAATAAATAACAAAGAGAAAAAAAAGCAAATAGTAGTATGTAAACAAAAATAGAGCTAAATTAGAGTAAGTATACTTGGTGAAAAAGGGAGACACTCACATATTATATGTTAGTTACATGTCATGGTTTATAAAAACATATTAGAGGAAAGTAAGTAGAATAAATATTAGATATAAAAGAGGGAAATAAGTGAATAATAAGTAAATGTTTGAAGACTAACTTAGGGAAAAATATATCAAAGAGAATAGTAATGCATTGTAATACCATTTTAAGAGACTTATAGATGTTGATTGAAAGATACAAAATGACAAATAAAAGTTATCCAATGCTAAAAATGGCTGATGATGAAAGTATTAACCATTATTGGGTATATCTGAGTTAGACATGATGAGTTAAAATAATAAACATAAGTTATGATTAATTATATTAGATAAAGTACAAAATATGAGAGGATGAAATAATAAAAAATGAACTACATATTCATTGGTTAATGTAAAGAGATTTACTTTTTGGGTCTAAAATTGAACAAGGATAATGATGTGGTAACATTCATATTCCTGTATAAGTGTGGTACTAGATAGATTATATAAAGGTTTGGAGTATGAGAGTGAAGAAAATAGAGGATAAGAAAAAATATGCAACTGTATACATTATACAATGGATATATATTAAGTAAGTGATGATAAAGTTTTAATTAAAAAATAAAAAGAATTGAGGGGTTGGTCATAAATATGTAGAAGAATGATTTAGCATATGGTTTAGGCTGTTTGGGACCTAAATGTGAAAAAATAAAAATCTCTCAAATTGAAATACCATGCACAAATGGTTTTTTCCTTCTCAACTTTTAGGTCACATGGTCCTATGTGTAATTTAAACAAAATGGGACTATATGGAATAGAATTTGTTAATAAGAACTCAAACCCACACTCATCTCAAGTCACGATCTCCCTCACCTGATTTCTCTCCCTAGCCTTCTTTCTCTCCCTCATCTTAACTATTCTCTATATCTCTCTCTTTCCTCCTTCCCCTTAACTCTTCTCTATCCCTCTCTCCCCAATATTTCTTCTTTACTTACTTGGCTATTGTAATGATAACAATGTTGGGGTCAGCCTACAACCTGTGGAAACCAACATGTAGTGCCAACATGACCTCTCCACTGTTAGAAAAGTTACAACAACACCAATGGGATATATGCGGTTCCAAACATAGCACATCCTACCCCTCTCTACAACCACTTTGGTCACACCACATATGTAGATTTAGGGTTCCAATGGGGTTGCAAACTGTAGAGGTTTTCTACACCTTTTCCTCCTCGTATCCATGAACACTAAAACTACTTGTTGACCCAAAAACACCATTATCTACTACCCAATGTGCCCCCCAGATAACCTATGGATCCATGACACATCATTATCTATATGAGCCAATTGACATGGTTACATTTTATACCATGAACGAGAAGGCAACTACGATAATAAATCTGCTATATCAAACTATAATATGAAATGAAACTTGGTGGTTGTCTCCCTTACACGTATGGCTACCTAGATGGTTGCTTTCCTTGGCTAATAGTAACCTAGACAAGAACTTTTTTTCTCCCAAAAACTCTCCTCATAGTTATTGTGTGATGATTAGCATATTCCAAGACACCCTTATCCAAACACACTCACTAAATAGAACCTTTTCCAATAACCACAAATTCCTATATAAACATCCCTCTAGCTATTGGGTGAGGCATATATCCTCTTTTTCCTTATATAACCTATCATCAAGATACTTCATATTCTTCATTCTTCGTCCATTCTTCCATTCCCATCCTCTCTCACCTCTGGTCCCATAGGAGACAACCATAGGCTTCCCTACCATTCTCTTGAGTCATATCATGCAAATAAATAACCCACCCTCTCCTAATTTGTTCCTTGTTCTTCTCCTCTCCTTCGTCCTCCAGACTAAACCCTATAGGTGTCTCGAACATCTTTCTTTCATTCCAATCTATATTTAACTAGTACACAACTTTGTGCAAGGATCCTATGTTCTCAATTATGCCCAAGGGTAGACACATTTGAATAATCAACTTACTTCATTCAAGTGAACACTATAATGATGAGGAAGATCAAACATAGACAAAGTACTCAAAAGGACATGAGCATGTATGGGGACTCAGAGTTGTCAAACAAAATGAGTTGGAGTAGATGCAGAACAAGATGTATATGTGCAAGACTAATGTCTTTGAAATAAAATGTCTTAAACTCAAACTAATGAGAAACTCAAACTAATGAGAGATATGGATTACTTTTTGTCGAGTCATAGAATAATATTCCTTGTGATGAGTCCTCTTCATGCTACCAAAATAATTGAATACAGTATTTTTTCTAACTCATCACCATCCTACTAGAATTTTAGAAAGGAACTTACTCCTCAACCATGGGTCCGCATTTGTTACAACTATAATTTGAGATTATTTTTAATATGATATGGTTATTATCATAGTTATACATCAATATATAATCAAGTGTTTTGACTCTTATGTATTATTCATCTCATTGGGACTCTCTCCCTACTATCTAGATCTTAATTTTTCCACTTCTAATAGTATGTGATATGCAGTTTTAGGAGTTTGCTTCTTCCTAGTGTATCAATAAGAACCTAATTCTAAGTTAACCAAGTGTGTTAATTAGTAACTTGTTTATCTAAATCAAACTATTATATAGGGAATAATTTCCTTTTCTCATTTGACCTTGAAACGAGTCTATTACTAAACAAACAATTTTTGATCAACATGTTTTCACCAATATGATCCCACATGAATCAATATTACATCCTGGTATAGCTTGTTTTGCTAGATGAAATGCTACAAAAATTGAGGCTCAAAGACATAATTTACTTTTGCTCTTTTTCTTCATTGATTTGTCTTTCAACAAGTCTTGATCTATTTATACAATGTTATAGTATGACTAATCTGAATACAGTTGAGAATGAAGAAAAGATTAAAATATTGATATTATACTCATGGATTGTGGAAGTTTGATTCTTTTTCTCATTGATTAATAAAAAAATGCCCATTGTTGAAATTCCACTACTAGACAGTTGAATCTACAGTCCTAGATCCAACATGGATAGGAAGATCAAGAATTGTATATTATGTTTGGATCTGGATCATATCCTTGGTATGTTGAAGGGAGGATGGATAGCCTCTGCCTTGTACCTACCCCACCTTAGGAGCAACCCAAAGGCTGTTGGTTTGTGAAATAAATCACCAAAGGTTGTGTACAATGTCTACTGAGGTGATGACACATGCACTAAGATGCTAGACCACAGAAAGATATGGTTAAAGGCTGACCCCACCTCAAAGGTAGATTATAGGCTATAGGACTACCTTTCTAGTAGGCATTGAATCAGGGGTCTTTAAACCCACCAGCTATGTGTTGTGGGTCTGAGGAAGTTGTGAGGGTAGAATTAACACACGTGAGACAAATTTCTATGTGATATGGTATTGCTAAAAGTAAATATCATTAATTTGTTTACTTATGGTCTATGTGACCTTAGCTGTGGTTGTAAATCATGAGCTGAATCTAGGCTTTGTTAAAAATCCCTTTGGACTGAGTGATGAATGATACAACAAAATAATTCATATGTTATTTCATCTCTTATATGCATTTTACTTCATTATTGCTTGTTATCAAATATTCCAATTTGCATACGATATGCTCAATTACATGTCTTTGCATGTTTAGATATTCTAATCATGCTGCCAAATGATCCATAACTTCCTATCATCAGCTTCACGATACTTAGACTTTTGTCTAACTCCTCTTGCTACATTAAAGAAGGCTTTAAGTTTCATCATGTGGATTTCCTAAATTGATCATGGAGCATCATCATGCTTCTATAATCATCTATATTAGTTGGTGTTTAAATAGTAATTATATTATAATTGAGGGAATGAAATAATAAGAAATTTTAATGTAATCAGTGTCATATAATACAAACATCTGAAGATTTCATAAATTTTTGTGGTTGCTATCTATTTCTTGATGCATCTTCCATGATTCCTTAGGGTATTAATCTTCATGATTAGAGTTGATTGTGGAGCCTAAAGTTTGGGATGTTACATGTGATATTAGAGCATGGTTAGAAAACCACACAAGAAAAACATCTAAAATACACACAATATGTATAATTAGGTCAATACATATCAACAACTTGATTTTATACTTTGAGGACTTGCAAATGAGGGTAATTTCATGGGTATATGTCTCACATGTCTATGTTGATCTACTCCTCAAAGTCCATTAATATTGGGTTAGAACATGGACATGTTACATTACGATCTTATAAGGCAAATATAGTAAAAAGCTAAAAATGGGAAGGTTCCTCATGGTAAATATATGAAAACAAGATTTAAGACGAGACACTTGTTATAATTTATTTTGGTTATACCATGTACATTTGTTTGGGAACCTTGATAAGTAGATATCAAGCTAGAGTACTCATCTATTCTAACCTTAGATGCTCTAGCCAAGTATTCAAGTTTTAGATCAAAATGAGTAAAGAACCAACCAAACATTACTCTTTGAATAATAATTTAGACAAGACATATACAAACTAAATGATATGATAATTAGATGTTAATGGACCAAAATCAATGAATTATCTATATTAAAGGTAAGCATGGAACTTTTACCCTCCTAAAAGAGAAACACACAAGAATTTGTAAAGGAAAATAAGAGAATCACATTCTCACCATTTTACAACTATATGTGTAACAAATAATACTCAATTGAGAAAAAGAAATGAAGTAAGTATCTCATGCAAAGATAGGGATAGCATGATTGGTGAACAATTATTAAAGGAATACAAGATCTTCAACACTAAGAAAATGAAGCATTCATGTATTCAAAAATTAAATGTTTCATAAGTTTCTCATAGTTCATTCAAATTTTCTGAAGTTGGATCCCTTACATATTCATGGAACATCTTTATTAATAGCACCAATAATACACATACATAGAAAATTTCTAAATTCTAATCTAAAGACAATATTATTGATAAATAATATTTATTTTTCTAATTCTTCTTTTGAATATTTGATAAAGACAATTCTCTTAGTACTTGTGGTGACAATACACATTTAAAGAAATTTTTAACATGATATATTACCTACCATTAATGTAAACTTTTCTTACTGAGAAAGGATTGAAAGAAAAATAATATTTGTGTAGTTCCCGCTCTATGCTATTCAAGAAGTTACATATACAAAGAGAAACCCATAAATATTTAGATGTTTCCACTATATTTTGTATGGTTTAATTTTTGAGGATGATTTTTTTAATAGGGATTAATGATGTAACCGTTTGTATTTCTGAATAATACATGTTGAATAATTAGATTTGAAACTAATTCTTTATGCAATTTGATTATGAATACTAGAGATGGAAGAAAAATATTCTTACAGATTTAATTTAAAACTAAAATATACGGTGAAATAAATAACTAAGACAATACAACAAGCAACTACTTGTATAAAAAGGAACAATAGAGATAAAGTAGAATATTAATATACCTAGTAAAAAAAGTAAGAATTCATCATATTACATGTTAGTAACATGTCACAATTTATGAAAATATATTGAAGGAAAGAAAATAGAATTAAGTATTGGATGAATAAGAGGAAAGTAAGTGCATCAAACCATAATATTATTGGGACAACTTGCATCCCGTGGCATTCAACACGCAAAACCCCACCACCTAAAAGTTACAACATCACCGTGGGAGAGATGCAGTTCCAACCATTCCACCTCTTACAACTCCCATACACCACATCGGCCATGCCATGTCTGCAGCTTCATGCGCTGATGTGTTGCAAACTATGACATTTTATTACACCTCTGCCTCCTCATGTACCATCATCCGAAACTACTTATCGACCTGAAAATACCAAAATTTTCCACCCAAGGAGCCTTAAATAATATGTTGAGCCATGACACATTATCATCTACTTGGGCCACAAAAAATGGTTTGTTTTACATCATGAATGAGAAGCCAACTCTGGCAACATAAAACCATTATCACATACCACTATTTGAAACTAAAGTTGGTGGTTGTCTCCATCACATAAAAGGATACCTAGACGATCACTTACTTTGGTCAATGGTAATCTAGACAAGAACTCATAGCCACTAAAAATTCTCTCCTTGTTGTTATTATGTGATGATAGGAAGATTGCAAACCACCCTTATCTAGCCACCCCCACTTCTTGAGACCTTCTCTAATCAGCCCCAAAATCCTATATAAACACCCATGTAGCTATTGGGTGAGGCATATCTCCTCCTTTCCTTATACAACCCCTCATCAAGATAATTCATCTTCTTCATTTTTCACCTTCTTCTATGCCCATCCTATGTCAACCCCAGTCACATAGGTGACAAATACATGCTTTCCTACTACCATCTTGAGTCATACCATGTAAGTAAATCTCCCACCCTCTACTACTTTGTTCCTTGTTCTTCTCTTCTCCTGTTTACTATAACCTAAATCCTATGGGTGTATACATGATCTTCCTTTCCTCCCTATCTCACCTTAACTAGTATACAACTTTGTGCAAGGATCCTTATAAGTTCTTAATTATGCCAAAGGGTAGACACATGCTAGCAATCAAATTATTTCCTTCAAGAGAACAAATGGTAAGGAAGATCGACCATGGAAAAGGTTTCCAAAAGACAAGAGCATCTATGAGAACTTAGACTTATCAAACAAAATGAATTGGATCAAGACGTGGCATGATATGTTGATGTACAAGACAAATTCCTTAGAGAGAAAATGTCTTAAACTCAAAATATAAAAATGAAGATTGTACTCATGGATTGTGACATTTGATGGTTTTCCTCATGGTTTAATATAAATATATTTATTATTGAAATTCCACCACTAGAGAGTTGTATCTATAGTACTAGATCCAATGAAGACTCAAAGATCGAGAATTATATGTTATATCTATATCAAGATCATATCATTGGTATGTTTGTGGGAGGAGGGATAACCCTCCCCCTTGCACCTCCCCACATCGGGGACAACCCAAAGGCTATTGGTATGTGAGATAACTCAATAAAGGTTGTGTGCAACGACCACTTAGGTGACACCACCTGCACTAGGATGATAGACCATGGAAAGACATGGTTGAAGACAGGCCCCACCTCAAGGGTAGGTTACATGTTGCAAGACTACCCATTGAGTAGGCATTGAATCGGAGGCCTACAAACTGCCCCAACTATGTGTGGTGGGAAAGAGGAAGTTTTGAGGGTAGAATTTGTACAAGTGGGGTTGATGTACATGTGATAGGACAATGTGCCAATATCATTAATTTGTTCACTTATTGTCTATGTGAACTAAGTTGTGGTTGCAGTTGACAAGCTGGATCTAGAGTTGGTTAACTGTCCCTATGGATTGAGTGGATAATGGTACAAATAAAAAATTTTGAAACATTATTTACTCTCTTATACGTGTTTTTGCATGTTGTCAAATATTCCAACTTTCATACCATATGCTCAATTTTTATGTTTTTTCCATGTTTATACAATTTTCTCATGTTGCCAAATGTTCCCAAACTTCACATCATCTACTCAATTTTTCCATATCCTTCTCCATAACTAGATATTTGTCTAACTCCTCTTTCTACCATTCTTGTTCCCCTCCCACCATCGGTTACAAAAGGCTTCAAATTTCATCGTGTGGTTTTTTTGATTTTATCCTAGAAGGAGAAACATAAGGCTTATATAATCATCTATATTAGTTGGTGTTGAAATACTAGTTATCTTATAATCAAGGGAATGCATTATTTTCAAACTTTAATGTAATCAATGTCATGTAATACAATCATATGAAGATATAATAACTTATTGTGGGTTCTATTTAATGCTTTATGATTCTTCAATAATGCCCTCAGTTGTTAATATCCATGATTAAAGTTAATTTTGGAAGATAAAACATGAGATGTTACAAATGTAGTGTAGTTTAATCCCCTAAATCCATCAAAAATAGGTTACCCATTTGCAAATGATGAAATTTTATATAGAGAAGTGATCTTGATCGTATATGATTAGTAAAGTGAATCCTATCATCCTAGTATAATTTACCAAATGGTTTTCCTTTCAATATATATGCACTTAAATCATATATCTATATCAGCAAGGATAAGTAAAGAAAATAAGTAATAAGTAATGAGATATGTAGGAACATTTGGAATATCATGTAAGACATTAATTTCTTGGAAACATAAATCACAAAGGGCATATTAGAGGTTCTAACAATAATTTCACTTGTGTGTATAAGGTATTTGTCTTGAAGGAATAATCAATTGTGATCTTATTTTTTATTGATAAGCAGTTCTTTACAACTCGACTTTGCTAACTCTTAGTTTCCACCTTGTGGCTAAAATATTAGAATCCTATGGTTAAAAACAATAAGAAAATATTTCATTTGCAAATTTCGTCAATGTTACAATGTTGTAGTAAAGAACGATTGTATAATAGAATATGGTACACTTGAGAATACAAAATTAAAGATCAAATTTTTAGAAAGCATACCAAATATAAAGGAGGATCAATTTTCAATTGACTTATCATGAGACAAAATTTTCTTATTGCAATTTAGATGATGTATATCAATATGATTGTACTTTGTATAAGAAAAAAATACACAATGCCACTAGACTCATGGGTTTTATATGTCAATCACAAAATAATAGGAACATTTAGATGGAGTTATCAAATTATCTTTCTTCTATACTTATATGATTTGAGGGTCAAACCTTCTTAAGGGAAAACACTTTTATAGCCTAGTTCTACCTTAGGTGGTATTTAGGGTTATAAAACTATAATCATAGTTTATGGATATGCTCGCTATTTTCCATAATACTTGTTAACAATTTATTCATATTAGATTCATATTTTACATGGCTAATTAGAAAATATGTTTTAAGTCTTAAAGGAGGCAAAAAGTATTGAGCAGAAATCGATACATGCATGTTAGAAAAGCCTTTCACTTAAAGGATAAAGTAATTAATAAATGAAGAAATTTATATAAAATTTTAGGTGATTAATAAATGAAGAAATTTATATAAATTTTTAACAAACCTTTTAGTGGATTTTTACATAAATTTACACTACAAATACAACTAAATAAGAAAGGTACAAGTGAGTCCAAAAAAGAAATATATCACTTGTTTAGTAAAACATGTGTTGAGCATCCCAATGTACATGGCCTGATGTGTGCAACACACCTAACATGCTTGCAGCCCGTTGTGACTAGGCCAATGTGAGAATTCCAATGCATGTGATATTTAGTGTAGTGTTGTTGTTTGTGGCTTGTACAACTAAACAAAAGCAAACAACACTATAGAGGCGATTGTGAGGGCTATTCACAAATTTCATAGAAGAATGTGAAGAACATAGGAAGAACATGGAGCCTAAGCTAGATCTATAAAGTTAATCAAGTTTGATTGGATAAAATCCCTTTTAAGGGGTATAGTATCATAACATACTGAAATCTAGCATAACTACCCATGACAACTTTGATGTCGTAAATAGTTAAGAATATGATTAATGAACAATAGGTAGCCCAAAATTATTCACATGTTCCAATCAATGTACATTTAGGTACCAAATTTGAAATTGTAAATATTTTTATTTGCAGGAGTTGACCTAAGTTCAATTTGTCATCCTCATAAGTAAGGAACTTATATGGTGGGATATAACAAATAGAATATAATTAACCTTGGGTAACATATGGCAATATACTTTGTCTAATGTCCAAAAAGTAACTAAAGGGATAATCCATATGCCATGTGTGTAATCAATACTCATGATAAGCCCAATAATAAATAGGATATGAAACATCCCTAACCATGCAATGTAGGTTAGAATATTATCAAAACAATCAAATGCATACAAATTTGACATTTCTTTAGTTGAGTAACCTAAATTGCTTTTGTTAGAATGCAAATGTATGAAATGGAATTAATAGAAAATTTGAGTTACATGAGGCCTTATAAATGAGCTTTGACTAGGACGTCAAGAGTCTAAGTGGGGGAGTTTGTAACATCTCAAGATGTCAGTCCTTAGATAACATGATCTTAAAATGATTGATTGAATTATCCATATCACCAAGGTGTACCTCATTTTCAGGGAGCCCATCACTAAGAACTCTGTGGTTAAGTATGTTCCACCTAGAGTAATACTAAGATGGGTGACCAGTCGGAAGTAGATCCCGACTTGTATGCGAGTGAGGACAAAGTGCACAACTAAAGCCAATGATGGTCTGTGGGCCTACTCGTAATTCCTAAAACTCTACTATAGCCTTAGGCAGTTGGCTCGGGAGTTACAAATGTTACTAGAGTCAAAACCACTCCAATAGGTGGGGCCCACATGCACATGTGACATGTCAGCTGTCCAAGTATGTTGGAAAGGGTTGTCCATGTTCATGTAGCCACCCTTGTGTTGGTAGTTGTGATCTGGAGTTGGGTGCACATGGGTCATACTGGGTCTACACTAAAATGGGGAATGATTATGATGTCTTATAATAGAGCCTTGATGAGGACGTGAAGATTCTAAGTGGAGGATATTGAAACATCTCATGTCTTGAGGCCTCGAATAAAATGATCTTAAAAGGAATGATTGGACTAGTCATATCACCAAGGTGCACCTTCTTTTCAGTGAGCCCATCACTAAGAACTTGGTGGTTAAGCATGCTTATCCCAGAGTAGAACTAGGATGGATGACTAGTTAAGAAGTTGATCCCCACTTGTGTGTGAGTGAGGACAAAGCATGTTATTAAGTCCATTAGTGGTTTGTGGGTCCATTCCTCACAAAAGCTGTAGTAAAGCCTTGGGCAGTGGGCCCAATCTTTACAAATGGTATCAAAACCATAACCCCTCTAGTATGTGGAGCTTATATGGACATGTGGTAAGCCAATTTCAAGTTGTGTGGTCCAAGAATGTTCAAAAGGGCTATATATGGTGATGTAGTCATTCTTGCACTAGTGACCATAACCAGGAGATGGGTGTCCATGGGCCATTCCTAGTCTGCCTTGAAATGGTTAACATATTATAATGTCATATAGTTGAGCATTGGAGAGGATATCAAGAGTTTAAGTAGGGGAGATTGTAACAGCCATGTCTTAAGCCTTAGATAAAATAATCTTAAAAGGAATGATTGGACTATCCATATTGCCAAGGTGTACCTTCTTTTCAGGGAGCCCATTACTAAGAACTTTGTTGTTAAGTGTGATCAACCTAGAGTAGTACTCAGACGGGTGACCAACAATTAAGTTGAGTGAATGAGGACAAAGCAATCTAGTTAAGGCTAGTGGTGATTTGTGGGGCTAGTCATCATACTTGAAGTACCACTAGAGCCTTGAGTAGTGGGCCCAAGCTTTAAAAGTGGTATCACAACCATAATCCCTCTTGTATGTGGGGCCCACATGGGTATGTAGTATGCCAGTCTTAAGACATGTGATTCATGTATGTTGGAAAGGGATATCCATGGTAATGTAGTCACCCTTGCATAGGTAGCCACCATCAGGAGCTGGGTGTTCGTGGGCCATTTTGGGTATGTACTGAAAAGGGGAAATATTATGAGGCTATATAGTTGAGCCTTGACTAGGAAGTCAAGAGTCTAGTGGTGGGGAATTTGTAATGCCTTGGGTCTTAAGGTCTCATATAAAATGATCTTAAGAGGAATTATCAGACTACCCATATCACCAAAGTACATCTCCTATTTAGGGATCCCATCACTAAGAACTCTATGTTTAAGCGTAATCAGATACAAGTAGTACTAGGATGGGTGACTGATCAAGAAGTTGATCCTGGCTTGTGCTTCAGTGAGGATAAAGCACAAAGTTAAGACCGGTGGTGGTCCATGGGGCCACTCATCATACCTGAATCTCCAATGGAGGCTTGAGCAGTGGGCTCGTGCTTTACATATTTTAGTGGTGACACTTTGAGATAGAGTTTGTCCCCCACTTAAAATTCCAACAGTCTATGACAATTTTCTACATATGACTTTTTTCAATCATGTGTTGCCATCAATTGTTGTATGATTGTCTTTATCTTATATGTTATCTAATGGACGTGATCTAGGCCCAAACATGGATACTCACCTACTTCATACTTGCATAAAGGTGATCTACAACGTCTCCCATATAGAACCTCATATATTGGCATGTCTAGACTCTTGTGGTAGATATTGTTATAAGCAAACTCAATAAAGTAGAGACGAACATCCCAGCTTCCCTAAAACTATAGAGCACATGAACTCAACATGTCCTCCACAATTTTTGTCATCCTCTCTAATTGACCATCCGTATATGGGTGAATCTTGTACTAAACTTTAGTTGTGTCACCAAAGTTGTGTGAAGATGATCCTAAGTCCTTCTAGTGAATTGTGGTCCTCTATCAAATGTTATCGTTGTTGGCACCCCATGTAACTACACAATCTTGTCTAAGTAAACCTATGCCAACTTATCTACTAAATAGGTAGTCTTTACTTTCAAGAAATGCACCACCTTTATCAACATATCAACCACCACCCATATGAAATCATGTCCCTTACCTGACATGTGGAGACCAACCCTAAAGTCCGTGGTCACGTGGTCTCACTTCCATTCTAAATTTTTTAGGGTTGTAGGCTTTCTTATAGTTTATGATGATCCACCTTGATTTATAGACAAACTGGACATTTGAGCATGAAATCTACCACATCCTTCTTCAATTTGGACCACCAATATAGATCATTGAGATTGTGATACAACTTATTATTTCCAGGATGAATCACATACATCAAAGTCTGTGCTTCTTCTAACACTGTCTTTCTTAACTCTTGTATGCTAGGAACCACCATTCTATTATAGTAACACAAAGCCACATTGTCTAATTTATGAAACTTGTCATGCTTTCCACCACCAAGCTCTAACCTGATGTTTTCGATCACAATCATGCTTTCTACTACCAAGCTCTAACCTAATGTTTTGAATCACAATATCATTTTGCTATGCATCCTTAATTTTCTGTATCAACATGGGGTCACTACCCATTACATGTGCATTAACTTGTTCCTCTGCATTTTTTTGAACCACTTCCTAAATTCATGTATAAAGCTAGACATAGGGTTTCCTTGTCATGTACACACTTTTCACTAACTAAATCTTACTAAATGCAAAAATCTTGACTTTGTATATTAGGAATCTGATTTGAGTATATATATATATTCAAATCAACTACTAAGGGCTTTATAGATGCCACATCTACAATTTTCATCACTTTTGAAATACTATATGTAAACACGTAAAATCCTAGAATATAATCTTCTCATGAAATTCTAAGAACTTCCTAAATTTATACTAATTTAGATGTACTCATTTATTTGATCTCTTATTCATATGATAATCACAATATCAAGAAATTGTTTGTATGAACATGTATAAGATAGTACTTTCAAAAATGATATTCATAAAGAGGTAATTGAAGAAATATTGATTATTTTACTAATCAATTAAAATGACTAAGAAATTGAATTGTAAAATCACCTACTACTTCATACAATAGATCAAACATATTAGAGAGATTCACAATAATGAAATGCACTTTTGTGCTAATTGAACATATTAAAATTTTTCCCTCAAACATCTTGCTTTAATAATATTTTCCCATGCTCAAGGATCTTATGAGACACTCTATATTGAGAAAAAAAATCATGACTTGAATTAGTTATATATATCTATTTATGTGAAACCCTAACATTATGTCTTCATCCCCTTTATTAATTTTTTGATCTACCTTGATCGTTCTGCCTTTAAACTTTTTCTATAAGTACCCAACCCATAAAAAAGCCTTGACCCAAATTTCATGCCATATGGAAATTTCTATGTTTTTCTAGAATTTTATGAAGTATTTGACTTGAAAATGCCTTCCCCCTTTTCCTTGGCCTAAACCCTCTGGAACAGCTGCTTTTCTCGTAGAATAGGTGGTCCCTTACACCCAATCTGCTCTAGAGTTTCAACCTATTCTCCAACCCAACACATATTGGATGATGATCCAACAATGCCCAGATCATCTCCTACCTTGAGTATGATACAAGGAGGGGTGAAATAATATCTCTACTTGATCTATTCTTGACCCACCCTCGTGACACCCTATTTTCCCCTACTTTCCTTTTTGTTCATTTCATCTCAACTTCCTAACTCATTTCTGTAGCTATCTAAAATGAATTGATGCCTCCTTCAGAATGCTTCCCTCTTGTTGATTTTCCTCTTCTCATCAAGAAAAACCTATCCCTTGAAAAACCTAGAACTCTCCCCACACCCTATAACCCCACTTTCCACTTTGTTTGTCCCCCTGATCTTTGTCATCCTTCTTATGAGAACTGTAGTGGATTAATCCTTTAAGAATCCCCTAATCTGGTGAAGAGATTCTTCATGATTCCCTACCTCTTCACACTTGGTCATTATTTTGGGGAGAATTGGTCCAATCAATGTGTCAATCGACCCTTGATTAGATTATCCCATATTCCTTGTCTCTTCCACCCCCACACACTTTCTTGAGTGGACTGGTATATTTATGCCATCCATCCTCCATCTGATGACTAAGATCTTGACTGAGCTCAACCATGGATTTGGGTGGAGGCAAATATTCATGACCACACCATCCTCCTATGACCAACTATTGACCTAGATCTAGCAACCATCTTTTTCCACAAGAAAGGTATTATACCTCATATTTACCAATAGTTTGATTTAATAGATTAGATCTTTCACAAATTATAATAGACCATTTTTATGTCCAAAATAGCATACAAGTTGTCAAAGTTGATAAGAATAATCCGAATATGCAATAAAAAGGTTAACAAAGTCCAAATCTCACCCATGTTCAATTCATATATAACACACCATTGTTTTGATCTCTAAATTGAATATATTTGAATCCTTTGCAATATTATTTTATCTTACCCTAAATTGGTGACTCTAATGAACATGGTAACCCTATATTTTGGGCTCTGATACTTGACATGAAATGTAACAATAATGTGAACTTTGGGTTGAGTACATTAAGTTTAATCAAATCATCTGATTTACATCTTATTTACACCCTTGAATATATTATTTGGGACCCAAAACCATATCGTAAATCTTGAAACCCCTTGAGTGTTAAAGTTTACTTATTGATGATGATTTAGGGTTACTTATAATGTTACCTAGGATTGGATCCATCATTTGATCTTGATAAATGACATTGATAAAGATTTGACATTGAATGCTAAAAATCGATAATGTCGATGATGGATATTCTACCACACCTAGAGTTGATATAGAATTGAAAGCCCTAATTTTGGTCCTCATGACTCTTAATGTTGATATCTTATATATTGATGCATGTGTACATATTTACATGCCAGAACTTTTATCTTTATCTTTATTTGATGTTCCAAGATATATAGTCTGCACCTCGAAGGTGTATTTTATCCTCTTATCCACCTATGTATGGTAATGGTTGGATCATTATAAATGTATGTCTTTTCTCTTGGCATATAATATATTGCTTCAACTAGGTGACCTCTTATGATATGTTCTTTTGTTTTTCCATATATATTATGTTTCAAAAGAACCTTGAACATAAAATAGTGGATCCATTATACCTTGATAATGAATCTCGACAAGCAACAAGATCCTCACCCTATGGATGTATAAAGCATTTGATGCATGAGTGAAAAAAGGACCTTACTTACAAGAATAAAAAGGTCCTAGTGCACACTAACACATAAAAGGATCCTCAGTGTGGGTGTAGAGAGGATCTCACATGTGACGTACAAAGATCACACATGGGTGTAGTGAGGGTCAAATACCTCAAATATCATTCAACCTTGGTTCTAGAGAAATTAATGATAATAATATATATAATGCAAACATGTGATAAAATACACTGTGGTTTCATAAAGAACAAAGTGTTTAATGTTGTTCCTGTATTTTATTATATTATTTCCAAGTTCTTATGTTATTATGCAATTATACATGTTTTATCGACAATGTACAAATGCATTTGCATTAGTCATGTATTGATTTTCCTATTAGGTTAAGGAATGATATCTTTTGAAGGATTACCAAGATCTTTCTTACACGTTAATCATGATACTTTGATATGAACAAGTCCTACCAAACTAACTTCAAGAAGGAAGTATCTTATTGTAAAAAGGCTATATATTAGTTCATAAGTTTAATTTTCTCATGTATCTCTCTTTCAAGTTTGCCTTCGATCCTTGTTGTGAACCTTGTAAGTTTCATTCCTTTAATGAAAAGTAAGTTTTATTTAATTATTACTTGTGTTGTATGTTCAATATAGGTTGTTTAGGATTCAGGCTAATCCAGTCCTTGACATTCACTTTGATCTCTAATGGAATGAGTTATCCCAAGAACATGGCCTCGACGTCAAGAACATGAATCCATTTTGCTCTTTTACCAAACCTTAGAGTAAAATGGGGGAAGAGAAGAATAAATAAGAAATATTAGGTGATGAGTATTGCAATTTGTAGCTACATCAACAACAATCAAAGTCTAACACAATCACTAACCTCTATTTAACTGAAAATTAAAGAGTAGGTATTTTTTTCATCTTCTAGGGTGACAATCTCCTAATAGCCCAAAAGGCTTCAACCGTGGGGAAGCTATGGTTCCTAGATTTTTGAATGTGTACTAATGATCTCACAACTTGATAGAAAATAAATTGATCATGTGATTAACAAAAGATTACAAATGCATCAGATCAATAGGTTGCTATTCATTGACATTGAATTCAATAGACTACCTCATGCGTTAGTCTAATGTATCATGTTTGACTTCTTCTATGTTGATTGACAATATTAGTTAAATTGGGCTCAAGTTGGGTCATAAGGTTGATCCCACTTTCTACAAGTAGACCGACTTCTTGCTGCAAAGGAAGAAAAATAGATTTTTTTTACAAATTGGTTTCAAAGCCATCACTATTCAAGATCAATCTGACCTTGTACTAAG
The DNA here is from genome assembly GCA_963693085.1 of Alisma plantago-aquatica. Taxonomy (NCBI): domain Eukaryota; kingdom Viridiplantae; phylum Streptophyta; class Magnoliopsida; order Alismatales; family Alismataceae; genus Alisma; species Alisma plantago-aquatica. Next base: position 1,335,892,316 of record OY856409.1, on the reverse strand, counting down.
TCGGTCAATTTCTCATTCATATCTTGCATTAGGATTCCTAATCTTGCACAAAAATGCATAAAATTTTTGTTCAACCCCAAATCTAACATAGTAAAATGTGTTAAAACATTATAAAGGGTATATTACCACTCTTGTATGTATCTAGTGAAGTTAGAATACTGGATACTTAACAAGTTTACTTCTCAATTTAAAAGTGTGATTTGTTCATTCTAATCAAATTCAAATTCTTCATTCTTGTTAAGTTTCTTAATTATGAACCCTAGAACACTAATTAGTGTTTACTTATGTACTATGAACAAAAATCTATGGTTTTTCTCTAGGATTGTCTATACATGTCAAAGCATATATGGATGAAATTTAAGTTGAAAGAAAGCATATAAAGTTGAATCATGCTAATACATTGAACTTAGATTTTTTTATTTTACATTTCCTCCTAAGATGAAGAGGTTTGATAACAAACACATTTCCATATAAAAAACTATAAAACTTCAGAAGAGGTCTTAAAACAAACACACTTCCATATAAAAAAAATTCAAAATTTTAGAAGAGAAAGAAGTAGTTTTGGACTGTACATTCCAAGTAGCTTCTTCTACCCCTTAATTTCTCTATAAAACCTTCACTGAAGGGGTATCTTTCTTTCTAGGTTTTTAACTCCTTCTATATAGTATTTGAGTTGTCTCACAATATAGGACAATTGTATTGCAGTTATATAATTTCTTGATCATGACCTTTCTTTGTACTTGGCTTGAATTTATAAAGCATTGAAACATGGGATATATCATGCATGCTGGATAACACATGAAGCAACTCTAATATGCAAGAAACTAAACTAGTCCTCTCAAGAATGGGATGTGGTCCCAGGTACCTTCGTATAAGATTTACGTGCTTACCAAACCTCAAAACACCCTTTAAATGTGATACCTTCACACAAACCCCATTGCCCACATTGCACTCTAGCATTCTATGTTTCTTATCAATATAAATATTCATCCTATCTTGGGAAAGAACCTTAAGTCGCTTATGTATCACTTTGATATTCTCAGGGGTTTCTTGTGTGATAGTGGGAATGATAATTTTCTTCTCTCCCATTTCATGCCCAAAAAATGAGAGATATACACTCCTACCATATACAAATCCATAAGGGTCTATGCTAATAGTGGAGTGACAAATGTTATTATAAGAAACTCTATGACATAATATATCATCCCAACTACTCCTAAACTAAAATATAAAGGATGAAGATATCCTCAATCATGTAGATGGTCCTTTCTAATTCACCATATATCTATGGGTAAAATACATTATTGATTATCAATCACGTCATTACATCTTGCACATGATTCCAAAATCTAGATTTGAACTTTGAATACTTATCTAAAACAATGCTAGCATAAATACCATGTAATTGTAATACCTCATCGATTTATATGCACACCATCTTAGATGCATCACATGTATTAGTAGTATAAGGGAAATGGCAAGATTTGGCTAACATGTCCAAAACTACCCATATAGCATCAAATGCATGTGTTGTTCTAGGTAAACCTTTGAAAAAATACATAGTAATGTGATTTTTTCCACTATGGTATAGGAAGTGGATGAAGTATACAAGTTGTATTAGGATGTTTATCATTGACTTATTAGAAAATCCCACATCTTACAACAGGTTCAAATACATCCTTATTAAGACATGGTCACCCATACATATTTTGGGATCTCTCTATTTGTTAGAATTTCCTTAATGCATAAAATACATGGAAGAATGGGATTCTTCTAAGATTTGTTGTCTCAAATCTTCAGTATCAGAAACACATAGTTTGTTCTTCATATACAACACACCTTCATTGAAAAGATGAACTCTCAACGTTTGTCTTGACCCATATATGCTATAATCAGAGTAATTTGGTCATCCTCCTATTATAACCCTTTGATCTAATTGTAAGGTGTATGTTTCACTTGTGTATGTGTGATCATACTGTCATGTGGAAATACATACAACTCAATATTAATCTCCCTAAGCTTGATCAACATGTCTCTCCTCACATACAAGGGGATACTTTTCATATGTAGATGGTGAGGATTCTTTCTTAGGTCATAAACCACTAGATTCTCTTTACATGGATGATAATCAATAGTGTATTCACAACTTATATTAATATCTTACTACTACCCATGCCTCATATTAACCTCTTTATGTGTCAATATATATCTTACATTTTTTATAAGTGAAAATATGACACAACTCACCTCAAAGATAATGTTGTCATGTCTTTAGAGCAAGCACTATTGTTGGAAACTCAAGATCATGAACAAGGCCATTATCTTCATGCTATTTTTACTATTTGGAAGCGTAGGAAAAATCCTTTTTATCATGCATAAGCATGCATCCATGGTCTCTCTTGGATGCATCATAGAAAATGTTTCTTGCTTTATTCTATAGAGGGTAGAATAGGTGTCGAGTTTAGATTCTTCTTTAGAATTAAGAAGCTTTTATCACAAGATATAGAACAAGTGAGCTTTGTATTTTTCTTAGTTAACATATAAAGTGGAATTGTGATAATGTAAAATTATTAATAATTCTATTGTAATACTCAAACAAACATGGAAAATTCTAACTTTATTAGGAACATTAAAATTGCTCTCTCTGGAGTATAGAATCTGCCATCCAAAATATTTTGGATCTACACATATTCCTTCACCAAAAATTACATGTGACTAAGAACTCCGCATGTGAAAACCATAAATCACACTTCTAGGATCTTGCATATAATTGATATTGAAAAATAAGTTGTAGATATGAACACAAATGCATCTCATGTTGATCTACTTCACCAGAATCTATCAAGTATTATTAATAAAGACATAAATAAAATAATCTAGAAACTATATAGACACCCTATTCAAAATATCTATAAAATTAGGTGAAGCATTTGTTAGTTCAAACAACATAACCAAATAGCTCATAGTGGTTGTACCTAGTCCTAAAAGATGATTTGGCACACCCTCCATCTTGATCCTTAGATGATGGTACTCCAACTTGAATTCAATATTAGACAACATTTTTTATCCTCAAAGGTCTTTAAAGAAATCATCTATTCTTAAAAATGGATATTTGTTCTTGATTATGATTTGTTCGATTGGATTTAATCAATGCATGCCCCCATGGTACAATTCTTTCTCACCTAAAATAATTAGAACTCCCCAAGGTGATGCTTATGTTGCATAAAACCCTTTTGTAGGAATTCCTCAATCAAGTTTTCAACACTTGAGTTCAACTAGTGCCATTCTCTGAGGTGCTTGTGCAACATGTTGAAACTCTATAAAAATTTGAATTTCAAATTGTATTTCCTATTCTAGAGTTACACAATGTACTCATTAGTAAACACATGGAGAAATTCATTCACAATAGGAGCATCCACTTATTGTGATCCATTCAAATGCTTATATCAATCACATTTGACAAGTTAGCATCACATTCCTTTGTCATCATTCTATATACAAAAACTACTAAAATCATGCATGTAGGATGAACTTTCATGTACGCTATGAAGATATAAGAAAAATGTCCTATCTGGGATAAGGATTCCTTGTTCCAAAAATATCACTACATAGCATGAGACTAGAGGTGGTCCACAACCATGATTACATCAACGGTAATAAGAACAAGGGGTATGAAATTAGTGTAACAACCCATTCCTAGGTTAAGAATAACTCTAGTTAAGCTCCATAGTGTCTACACTATATATTTTTTATGATAACATGAAACCCTTATTTGTGTAATGGAACCCATATGAATGGTATAGAGTGATTGATACCCCTAACTTAGTGGAAATTTATGTTTTCAAGTAGTAATGATAGGTAAAACATAAGTTGTATATTTCGTGTATGACTTAAGATGTACATGATGATATAATCCTAAGTAATAATATGACTTGGTTGTTTTAAAAATAGTAAGAATGAATGATGGGGGAATAGAATATTGAGTTCATGTGATAATTAAAAAATATTGAACACAAGAATACGTCCTTAATCTAATTAAAGACTATAACTATAATTGTTGAAATATTTAAGAAGAGAATATATACTTTAGGATCAAAATAGTATTTAGGGATCACTATATGGTGTTTTGGATGTCTAAAGATGTAGAGTCTATACCACAAGTTAATCAACATTTGCAAAGCTCAGACAAACCTTTAGGGATGAAGCCACCACTTCAATCAAAGCACTAAAAATGGTTGAATTACTAAAAAGTTGAGTGCAAATGTCAGACTGACTTCCCACGGGTTGAATTCACTTGTAGCGTAAGATTGTGGCTTTGATCTCTTCTTCATTCAATTTGAACCCATCGACCCTGAAAGTAGGAATGACTTCCTATAAGGTCATCATGCTTGTATTTCTAGTAGACTAAAAAATAAAAATAGATAATTAAACGATGTTATATTATAATATAAACCCCAACTTGATTCCTTTGAACTCTAGAATGACATTAGATCCATTACTCACTACCAAAATCCTCCTTCCCCCACCAAATTTCATCCTACAAGGAGGAACCAAGGTGGATTCTAAGAAAAAGTTGAAGATTTTAGCTTGAGGATCTTCTCTAGACTCTTGATAACAGAAATTATTAATTAGTAATTTGATTTATCCTTTTATCTTTTCCTTTATCCTCTCTTCTAATATTTAGGACGTTCTCCTTCATAGATGGAGCAATAGCTCGAGATCCTTACTTCTTCCCTTCTCAAATCTTCTTCTTAAGGATAATTTAGTGACTTAGAGGTGGAGTATACCAAAAAATTGGTGGATTGTGAAGCTTTTATTGAGCTCAAGGAGAGAATCACTAAATTACTTCAATACATGTACAACAAGGTGAGTATATAATCACATATATAACTGATTAAGCATGAATTCACCTTCCTATGTCACAATTCTTGCAAATCAACAATCCTAGAAATAAACAAAGCTTTTTAAGTTTGTTCTTACTTGAAATTCCACTATTATGAATGGTTACATATAAGTAAATATGAATATAATTTAACTATCATTCCTAATAACCCTAATTACATGTATATGGTTTCTATTGGGCTAAATTGGTGGAAGACGCATAGAGATTGTAGTATTATGAAAAGTGTGATGAATTAAGGAAACTAATGCGATTCTTGAATATCTTCACTTGGGATTCAATAAGGAAATTTAGATGACATGGTGCTTGCTGAAAGATGGACTCTTTGATATGCTGGATAGGATGTGTAAGAGAAAAGTCAAGATGGAGTGGTGCCTCTTCAATGACTGAGGATGTTGCTTCTGTAAGGTGTTTTTTCTCAGGGACCCTCAGAGGATCCTCCTATTCTTATAAGAAGTAGATCCAAATGATTTTTGAAGACCTACTTATTTCTAATAGAATCACATACAATGGTTAGTGACTTATGTTGGTTTGCTAGTATAGTGAAGACCAAACATTTCTACCAATGGCAATTCACATGAATACTTTGTGAAATAAATGATAAAAATTTCTTTAAGATGAGTAAGATACCTATTATTGAAAAATTGTAATATATTCTCAGTTAGCTAGGTGACCTGCAAATTGTGAACCTCCCAAAATTGTTGCTAGGAACGACAAACCCTTGTAGTAGATTATACCCATGAGAAGAAGACCTGATGTGGACTAGATCCTAAGGGTTTGTATGAGGGGAGTTAGGGGGGGCCACATAGGTTGGATCAAGGCCCCAAATCTCTTAGTGTGAAATGTGAAAGAAAGGATTAGGGGATAGAGAAACCAATACTATGAAATGTGAAATATACATGGAATATGTGATATGTAATATAAGATATGCATGACTTACAACCTAGTATTGTACCATGGTGTGTGAATGAGACAGTTGAGATGACATAGGATCATACCTAGTCCTATACCATTAATGAGCTACATAAGTAGTCCTAGGGTGACTGTCTTGATCCTAGGGTATGGATGGTGGGTCATGCATGCGAGCACAATGTGGTGTATTCTACTAGGTTAGGTACAAGCTAGGTAGTTTTAGGTCAATAAATAAACATAAAAGTGGATATTCATGTATGGTGATTGTTAATCTTATACTTTCTTGTTTATGTCATACTTTCTTTACTATCAAATATACATCCATAACTATAAATAGTCTTGCATTTGTGAGTTTCATGGATCAAATCTGCTCAAATTCAACAGAAATGAAGATGGAATTGTGAATATTTGTTCTTGTGTCTTATCTTCTCACTTATACTTATCTAATCAACCAATAAACATATTTTAAGTATAACCACTCCTCATCCCAATAGAAGACTCGAGGACTACTTTGTAAGGTGAGTCCTCATTTTTATTATGTGTGTATAGAAAATATCTTATATAGTGTCTTTGGGATTCCTATACATGTTTGATGAAGGAATGCATATACATATATATTTTTAAAAGTTACATGCTTATGGAATCGAGTAAGATGGTGTTATTGAATTGTTGTAAATAGAATTTTGACATATTCAATAATCCAATATCTATTCAAATACTTATAAGATGTTGGTTTTAGTTACTACTTGTAAGATGTTGGCTTTATTTATATTTGTGAAATGTTGATTTCAGTTGCTATATGAAATCATTGGTTTATGCAGCTACTTGATTTGAAATGTTTACTGTGAATAATAATTGATTTTAGTTCCTTACAAACCTCACAATAACCTCTAATAGTCATATATGGGTTGATTATTTGGAGTTCTACCCAAAACATGGTATTATATTTTGGTTTATATCAGGTGATGAGATTAAGATATTTTGAGTCAACTTCTTATGCCACAATCTAGAATATGTATATCCTCTCTATAACAATAGGTGTGTGGTAGAAAGGAGCATGCTGAGAGCCAGTACGATGGTCCTAGTGGAGTTTAGAAAGCTCATCAAGGGTAAACCAAGCATACCACCTACCCGCTCCTATGGTGAAAGTAGAATAAGTAATAGGGTTGAGTATAGACATAATGATGATGAAGAAGTGGTAGAACCTCTACCTTAGCCACAATGACCAATAATATCACCAACCCCTAAGATGAAAGCCATGGCTCAGTGCATGATGTCTTCCACCAACTAGATGGTGGCAAAAGTGAGATCACAACACCACATACAAATCTAGTTGGGATCAAAGTAAGTATTATGAGAATCATTGGAAGAAAGAGCCTTTATTCACATGAAGTTTTGATCCTAATGAAGTTGATTCTAGGATGTTTGAAACCCGTAGAGATCTTCAAGATACATCATATTTTGAGCATGTAGTGTACCTTATGAAGGAGAGTTCCAGTTACTATTGTGTATTGAAGAAGATATATTGATTTGGAGAGATCACCTCTTAGAGATCAAGAGGTGGTCTGATTCAATATAGTAACATGATACCTATGTACTTGATAAGGTGTGAAGATTGAGATATTGAGGCAACAAACAATGTTAGTCATATATTATGAGTTCCTATTTGTTCATGGCATTCAATTCACAACTTTGTGGATAGAATTTACAAAGATAAGAAGGTTTGAAGAGGGATTGAATCTCGAGATGTAAGAGAAGTATCCATCACATAGTGTCACTCTAACTTTCATGCTTTTTTTGTTTCACCCAAAGAGTTCGTTGGGCTAACTAGCCAATAAAGAAGTTGAGACACAAAAGAGATGACGTGATGAGTTGTGCATACCTGGTCCTAGTACTCAATCAAGGACGTGCATATGGGAAGTGGTAGAAGTCATGAATCGTTAAGAGAAACCAATGCAAATTCATTGACTATGATGAGTCCTTAGAAACATGTATCATCTGTTTATGCTTCTTCTCCTCCAAAATGCACCAATTGAAGTTGTTATAATAGAGGGTAGGGTTGGGTATTGTTACACCTACATACTATACATGTATACATCTTAGACACTACTCTAGGAATTATCCTCAAAAGGTGCAATAGCAGTATCAAGGATAGAGACTAAAAGGATAGTTTTAGCAATCACAATAGCCACAAAAAAGTAGTAATAGAGGGACGGTATCACATGTAGGGTCAAGTATACAAGGAGCAACGTCACAAACTATTACATGAAGAAATTTATGAAAAGAGATAATGATAGGGTGAGTCTATGCTATGAACCAGCCATAAGGATTGATACACGACAAACAGTGGCATGTCAGATGCAATTCAATACAATTTTTATTACTCATTTTAATGTTTTGATAGGTATGGGTGTTACACATTCCATTGTGAGAGGGATGATATATGTTTGTTTTCTATACCCATATCTTGTAGTTTTGTTTTGGAGGTTGAAATAGTAGAGCATGTTATTCTAGGAGAATCATGTCTTAGGTGTGTGTTTTGAGATGGGAATATTAGTATCTAAATGGGCCTTATGCCACTTGAGATGCAAATATTTGTTTTTAATCTTGGGCATGAATTGTTTGGAACAATATAAAGTGAGACTAGACTGGTTGGATAAGGAAGTTGAATTCAATGATGGTGATAAAACGTGGATCTTCACATGTGATAGGAAGGTTTTTCCTACATGCACAATATATTCAATGACAACTTAGAGGATATTGAGAAAGAGATGTCAAGGGTTCCTATCACATGTTATTGCGAAAGAGATGTCAAGGGTTCCTATCACATGTGATGCATAGTAGGGTAGAGAACCCTAGCTTATCTAAGGTATCATTATTTGTATTAGACCCTAACCTTGCTTAAATGGTTGAACATGCTTAATTACCATAATTTAATTCTTAGAACCCTAATCTTACCTTGTGATATGTTCCGGTATCATGTGACAAGCTTAAGTTTCAAATTGACCAAATTTGAAACTTAAGCTTGTCACATAATACTGGAACATATCACAAGGTTAGATTAGGGTTCTAAGAATTAAATTATGGTAATTAAGCATGTTCAACCATTTAAGAAAGGTTAGGGGTCTCACATTTTGGGAGTTTGTTGATGCCTTCCTTGAAGTATTACCAGCTTCACCACTAGAAAGGGAAGTCAATTTGATATTAACCTTGAACATAGTACCTTAGCAATATCCCTATCACCTTATCATATGGCACCATATGAGGTTAAAAATCTAAAAATAAAAAATGGGATTTGGTAGATAAAGACTTTATGCAGTATCGTACCTCTACATGACTATAATCCATCTTGTTTTTCGAGAAGAAGGATAGAACAATGTGTTTATGCATCAGATATAGGAAACAAAATAAGATTACTATTAAGAATACATATGTTGCATATGTTTGATGATCTCAAAATCAATTAGGGTAGAGACCATCTCTTCAAAGATCGATCTATGGTTTGGATATTATATGTGAAAATATAAGATTGAGGATGTGTTAAAGACATCATTTTGTGATCATCATGGACACTATGAATTCTTGGTTATGTCATTTGGACTAACCAATTTTCTTATATCCTATATGAATATGATGAATAGAGTGCTCTATCAGTTTTTAGATTAGTTCATGATAGTATATGTAGATGAAATATTGATGTACTCCATAGATACAAAAAAACATGGATGCCACTTATGGCTAGCATTCCAAATACTAAGAAACATCATTTATATGCTTAGTTTAGTCATTGTTACATCTAGTTTTTTGAAGATTCTTTTTTTGAGTCATGTTATCTCTGGTCAAAGAATTTTGTTAGACCCAAAAAAGTGAGATCTATAATCAGTAGGAGAAATGGAAGACACCGACTGAGGACCATAGTTTCACAGGATTAACAAGATATTACATTAGGTTTATTTAGAACTTCAATGTCATCTATATGACTCAAACTAGGTTAGCTAGAAAGGAGATATTGCTTATCTAGACCAAGTAGTGTGAAGACCATTTTCATACTTTAAAATAGATGTTGATTACAAAAGAAATGTTGTCATTGTCTGAGAATGAGAAAGGATATGTAATTTTATGAGTGCATCAAGGGAATGTTTAGGTAGTGCATTCATGCAAGATGGTGAATTTATCACTAACTCTTTCTATACAGATAAAGATGCACGGTGAGAACTATCCAGAGCATGACCTAGAAGTGGATGTAGTTTTACTAGCTCTTAGAACTTTGTCATGCTATATATATATATATATATATATATATATATATATATATATATATATATATATATACATGCACACACACACACACACACACACACACAGATATATATATATATATATATATATGGGTAAATATATTTGAGAACCATTCTAAGTTTTTGTAGATCATAAGATCTTGAAGTACATATACCCATGTAGAGTAAAGTCTAATATGGTAGAGATTTCTTGAGATTCTCAATGGTTATGATTGCACCACTGGCTACCACCTAAAGAAAGATAATGTGGTAGCAGATGTGCTTAGTCAAAAATCATCATCTAGGCCAACAATTGAGTTGTATCATCTTGGATGTAGAAAAAAAGATCGATTGCCGAATGCAAGAATGATGAATACCCTATTAGATATAGAACTAAAAGCAATTTGCAAAATCAGAATGTAGACATCAAAGTTTAAGATATCTTGAAAGAGCAAAAGAGATAGATATTCCACTATACTAAGAATAAAAATGTATATGTTAATGGAATGTTATGTATAATTGACCATGATACAAGAAAGTTAGAAGATTAGATAAACACATCATGGATCGTACCACTTCCAAAAAATTGTGGTTCCTTATTTATGATACACTAATACATTTTGGTGTTCTAGATGGAGTCAACTATGATAATCCAAAGAGTTGGACCCAATAGGATATCCACTCAAATGGTATGATATAAAGAGCCAGGTTATAATAAAGCAACAGAAAAATATAACTATCCCATTTATCAAAATTATTCACATACACTGTTCTTCACCTTAATAAGGTGGTAAAACAAACTAAAAGTTTTGCATCTATTTACATCCATGACCCTTAGCAGAGGGAAACTATACCATTACAGTCTATCCTCAAGATGAACCTTCACGTACAATCTTCTCTTGAGTAACGACTCTCTAATGTACCTATACCTGTGTGGTTTTGGGAACAACACCCAATAAAAGGGAACAAAATTATGCATCATGACACAACTTAGTATATGCATAAAGCAAAGTTTAGGCATTATAATGGATTACAAGTAAACAAGGGGTATTCCCAAGAAAAGATGGAATATCAACATATAGGTGAGTTTTCAAATAAATTATCAAATGAGTGAATAACCAAGGAAGGAACAATAAAAATAGAGGCAATATCAATTTAAAGAAGCAACTCTATGAATCAAAGAATTTCTTGCATTTTAATCATAATTAAAAATATATAAAAAGTGTATGTAGATTAAACAAGACTAGAATAAATTAAATTAGGTCTAGGGAACCCTAAAAAAATAGTCATGGAAGGAGGAATACACCTTTAGTGCAATATATAGAATATGGCAAGGGAATAAAACCTAGTGCCTCAAATTATAACATTATAGGGGAATAATAGCCAGTGGCATTGTAGGGGAATAAGACCTAGTGCCTAGACAATAGTTACACTACTATTATTTATTACTAGTCCAAATATAGCATGTAAATAGAGTAGGCTTGACCATATCACATTCTGATTTATATTCATGTTGCAAAGGGATGATAACATCCAAGATATGATAAATGGATCCACATGACTCGTATAAAGGGAAATATGTTTTCAATAATTGATAATCAATAATAAAGAATTTTAGTGAATGATAGTCAATATAAAAAGGGGAGTTCAATTATTTTTAAAAAGAGGAGTCTCAATAGATCAAAATTAACAAATTAGGATTTAGACATTAAATGCCCAAATTAAATATATAGAGTGCACATACCTTGAGATTGGATCTAACTACTCAAAAGTAACTCCTAAAATCAGGTTAATTAGTTTCCAATACCTGATCACAACATTCATGCATAGATTTATTATAACTTTGTTAAAATTATTAACCCTAAATGATCCATTTGTAACCTTAGAATCGAGTAATGTAAACAATCCCATTAAATCATTCATATTTTTTGAATTATATATATATATATATATATATATATATATATTTACATTTTTTTTGGATAAACCAATATTTTGTAATGATTTTTGTAGCTAAACCATTTTCTAATTATATTCTAAAATAAAAGATCATAATACTCCTCATGCAACATCAAAACCATGAAGTGTGACATGGTAACATGGGGGAAAATCCTCACATGCAATGTTCTCGATCAGAAAAAAGAAATTTTTTTGAATTGATGAAAATTCCCCTCAGTGATTAGAGAACACAAAATGAATGCACAAGGACAAAACTAAAAAGATACACATGTTATAGTTCGATCTCAGTATTTCAAGAACACATAATATAAGTGATCTCATCCTCAAATCCATACTAAAATACCATTAAAAGAATAATCAAGTTGACCTCTCAAATGAATTCTTGGAATCTTGTCAGACATATTAAGCTCTGACTTGGTCCAAATGGAATCCAGGAGCCCTAGGTTGCTATCTACTCCATGAAACTAGAAAGGATATGCTTAAGAATCATGAATAGGGAAAGTCGTTGAAGATACTAAGAATAAGAGACAATATTCCATGGGAGTGGGAATCCATAGGTAAAGAACGCAACAAAATTGAGGAAGAGACGTTTACACATTTCCCACTAGTTACATGTAGAAGCAAAAAGAGGGGAATTTTATTGGCTTACCTTAGGGATAAATTTTTCACTCATTAAGACTCATTGATAGTTCAAGAGGGGTTTGAAAACTTTTTCCATAAGGTACTATGATCAGTAGCATTCATACACACTCCGAGTAGCTGTGAGAAGGAGGTGGAGGTTAGAATCACACACTTGGCCTAGAAGGTGGGGTGTTGGGAGCATGGGTGTGTTTATAATGTCTGAAATGTGGATTCACATCACATTCTAATGGGAACAAAGGTATGTGGTGGCAGCAGAGGCTGCACAAGGGTGAAATAGAGGAATGAGGAGATTGGAGATGGATTTTTCACTAGGGACTGACAAACCCTAAATAGTTAGGATCAAGCAATACAGAAGGGGAAAATGAAGTTGATGAAAGACGTTTCGTGTTGTGGTATTGATTAGAGAGTGAGAGAGATATTAGAAGGATAAAGACTAGGAGTTACTATAAGCATATTACATATGCTCGGGAGGTTAGAGATGAAGTCTAGACCATAGCTTTCCGATCTCGTGGCCCGGAAAAATAACATGTAAATTCAAAGTTCTAGAAATCATAATAATACATGCATTACAAGAGTGGCAACACGTTGAAGAGGAACTTTATAAGAATGAAAGGGTGATAAAATTTAATTAACTAAATCTTAAAAAACTATATGCTTTTTCCCTTAAGTAATATATGGTGCATTGTATATCTGATTGGTCTCAAATTTTCTAGGTAAGCTAATTAAGGTGTGGGGATACTGATTTTAACCTCAACTTTATATTATGAGATTATTTGATAAACTATTTCATTATTTGGATGTTAGATCATTCACTTAGGACATTCAATATTCTTACTTATTAAATTGTGACACAATATTTGTTGAATATACAATTTCTTTCATCTTTTATTTACCATAATATTTTAGAGAGTTAAAATAGAGTTAATATTTATTTTACATTAAACCTCACTATTTAATGTTTTAGGTTACTTCAGCTTAAAATTGCATATATATAAAAATAGATATTTATAAGTACCTTATATTGTTTGAATCCAATTAATCCTATTATATTTTATATTTGGGGAGAAGGTAATAGATACTAACATGATTGAAAAGGGCCTAGAATGAGGGAGATGTAAGACATAAACCTAGATACGAGTATGTTACACCACCCCTTAAAGAAGATTTCATCTAAGAAATCCACCAAGATAAAACCTACTATACTAAGGTATGCCTCTTGACTAGTACATAAGTTTCTAGTTCACTTTCTACAGTGGATCCTAGTGTACAATTTATATTATACTCAAGGTCCATATATAGCAATTGAAGCACGACGTCTCCCAAAGCCTTCTCATATTATAAGTTAAGTTAGGAATATTTCACCAGGACCTAGGATTATTTAATTATTTAGTATTAGTTAAAGTTACCTATACTTCTATGGTAGTTTAACTATCTATTTATCATTGTCATGATATTTACTCCCATGTAGTCTCTAGGCTTTTCTTCCACTTCTTTTCTGTCCTCTAGGTATGAATATCAACTTTTCATAATTAGGATTCTCGTTTGGGATCATTCAGATTACAACCACTTAGTTGCATAAAACCAACTAGTTTAGGGAAGACATCCTCAAAAGATATCATTATTATATTTTTTATTATTGGGATTATTTCCTTTTATGAATTTTATTAGGGTACAATTACTATTAGTATATATCATGCTTGCATGTCTTCTTATCCTATACAAATTGCATTTTAGGTTTTAGTATGTTTATGGATTTTAATAAGGAGTTTTAATTATTTAATGTCACACGACCACCTAGTTCAGATAGATAGAAAATTGGATTAGGGTTAAGTAGAATGTTAGGACTTTGTTGGAATTCATGGTTACCATACACATTGATCATTCTAGTGTGTTGTATGAAACTATTGAATTAGTCATCCATGATTTTATGCATACACCTCACATTGCATATGTTTTGATGAAGTTGTATGTATTTCATTTTCATGTTTTATAATCATATAGAAAAGATGTTCATTTGTAATTCTTAAAAATCTTGGTGTACTCAATCTGACTTCTAGCATAGATTTATCCTTATCATTACATTCTAATAAAATTAGGGGCTAGGTCATTAATTTAAGCTTTTTAGGTATCAATCATTTCCCATATCATTTTCCTTGTAAAATAACTTATTTCTGTATAGGACTTACGTTCATCTTCAAACAGTAACTAAAGTTAAATTTTAAATTTTATTTAACTATCGACTTAACATTTATGTAATTAGTTCTTGGAGTTACCCACATATTTCTTATTGCAACAACTATTGATTTCAACTACACCTTAAGCTACCAAATTAAGCATATAAGACTCTATCCCTTGAAAGTTTCACTATATAACCTATCTAACCATGTAGAGATTAAATAGGGTTAGACCAGCTACATCATATCCATACATTTGAACTTCTTCACACAATGGCCTTGAATCTTAGGTTGAATAAGCCATTCGAAAGTTCCTTCACTAAAGGGTTTCTCTACTACACAAACTTTTGGGTAGTTGTGACTTGGTACCAAAAAACCATTGATAACATCTGAAATATTTTTTGTAGATACAATAGAATAATAAAAATATTTACTTTACCATCAAATTCCAAAAATGGCACCAAAATCGATCTGAGAACCAATTCAGCCACTATGCACAACCTTATACACAAACCATCATCCTAACACCACTTTACTCTTCTGAAAGAGTCTGATCTACACACGTCATCAGTGCATACAACAAGCATCTCTAAAACCAAGATTAGGTGGGAAAATATTTCCTATGGCATGTAGTCCACACATAACATGTCTTACTAGGTTGATACCTACTACTTCATCCCTCACCCTATACATGACTTATTCTATATCATCTTAGAAAATTGGGGAGTTATAAGCTCATCATACCATTATAGGAGGAAATTATGGTTCCTTCTTCACTTCATGGTTTACTACCATGGTGTCATAACAAAACAAGGTGTACTGTACAATCATATTACTACTCATATCGATCATTAGGTAAACCAATCACACTATGGATATGAGAGAGAGGTGATATCTCACTCACGTTACAGTTCAAAGCTTGTTATACATGCATGCTCACTCCTCCAAGTGGACTTATAGTCAATTAAGATCAATTAAGGAATGGATTTAAGGTAATAACTTGGGTTAAGGTTAGCTATGAATATACAAGCAAGTCTAGCTATTATAGGGGTCGAAATAGCTCCCTGGAAGTGATATATTGAAATTAATCATTAGGAGAGTCAACTCCTATGTAGAGATATTTACACCTTCCTAGAGAGAGCATGGGTGATATATATTGATTCTCAACTATATAAGTGGTGTGGGGTGGGGAAGTAACCAAATTGGTTAGTTATTGAAACCTTAGTTGGTATTCCATGACTCAAGGATAGGTATAAACACAACCTACGTAGGGGTACTTAACTACCTATATGGGATAACTAGAAATAGTTAAGTCACAAAATACTTAGGCTCTGATACCATGTTGTAAAGAGTGGGACATGATAGGGGATCCACTCAAATGGTATGATATAGAGATCCATGTGATAATAAATCTATCGAAAACATAACTATCTCATTTATCACAGTCATTCCACATACATTGTTCTTCACCTTAAGATGGTGGTAAAACAAACTAAAAGTGTTACATCTATTTACATTTTTGACCATTAGTAGAGGGGAACTATGACATTCCAATCTGTCCTTAAGAAGATCCATCACATATAATCTACTCCTGAGTCACGATTCTCTAATGCACATATACCCTTACGGTGTGTATATTGTAAGACACATGACCTTGATTTTTGGTTGAACCTACTTTCTTATCATAATTAGATGCTTAAAAACCTTAATCAACCCATGTGATGTGCTCTGATATCATGTGACAAGCTTATGTTTCAAGTTTGGTCCAGTTTGGAAACTGTTTGAGCTAGTTCTGGATATATATATGTGCTTATTTTGGATTAGTTGAAATTTACCAACATATAGGGTTTTTCTTGCAATTTGTCACATGCTTGTTTTTATTCCCATGTTTTCACATCAAATTTGATATGTTTGTTCTTTGTGACACCTTTTCACACCTTGGTTTGAGTGGTGGCATCTCATGTTGAGATCAGGGTTTGCATGGATGCCCTAAGTTGATGTTTGACTTTTTGAGCCCTAGTTTTGGCGATCACCAAGTTTTCCTTTGGCCTTAGTTTTTGGCAGTTGATGATGCTCCCTTGTTCTACCTAGGGTTCATGATCAATGAGGTTCCCCATTCATCTTGGTCACCAACATTACCTAGAGTTGGCGACCTTTTGCTCTTCTAGTCAGTTGGTCGCCAAAGATTCTCAATGATCATTTGCTTTTTCTGGACAACCTTGGTCGATGGGTTTTCTTGTGGGGTCTCCCTAGTTGCATGGATGTGTATGGTTTTTTCATGGATGAGATCTCTTTTACATGAAATTTTTAGCATGACACCTAACCCCCTTTATCTCTCTACAACCCTATACTATATAAACCTCTCTCCTTGCATGCAAATAACCTCTTTACACACCTAGTATTCTATCTCTTTCCCTTCCTTTCTCTTGAAGCTCGTCCCCTCTTGCTTAGTGGTGAAGGAGGATCTCAAGATTAAAGAAGGTGAATCGATCTCCCTGTAACACCTGGGCCCACTTCCCAAGGCTCTAGTAGAGTTTTAGGAATGACGACTGACCCCACAGACCACCACTAGCCTTAACTGTGCGCTTTAATCTCACTCACGCGCAGACCAGGATTAACTTTGTGACTGGTCACCCATCCTAGTACTACTCCAAGCTGAGCATGTTTAACTATGGAGTTCTTTAGTGATGGGCTCCCGGGAAAGGAGGTGCACCTTGGTGATATGGGTATTCCAATCATTCCTTTTAAGATCATTATATCCGAGGCCTTGAATCCTGGGATGTTACAATCTCCCCCACTTAGACTCTTGACGTCCTCATCAAGGCTCAACTATATGGCCACATAATATTTCCCCATTTCAGTGTAGACCCAGAATGGCCCATGGACACCCAGCTCCCGATCATGGAATACCATCTCAAGGGTGGCTACGTCAACCATGGATAGCCCTTTCCAACATGCTTGGACCGCATAGCTCAAGACTGGCATGCCATGCCCATCTGGGCCACACCTACTGGAGGGTTTTTTTGGCTATGATACCATTTGTAACACTCGGGCCCACTGCCCAGGGCTCTAGTAGAATTTTAGAAATGATGACTGACCCCACAAACCACCACTAGACTTAACTATGCGCTTTAATCTCACTCACATGCAAACCAAGATTAACTTCCCGACAGGTCACCCATCCTAGTACTACTCCAAGATGAGCATGCTTAAATATAGAGTTCTTTAGTGATGGGCTCCCGGAAAAGGAGGTGCACCTTGGTGATATGGGTAGTCCAATCATTCCTTTTAAGATCATTTTATCCAAGGCCTCAAGTCCTGGGATGTTACACTCCCTTACATGTTGATCTAGGCTTTGAATCTACCCTTCTTGTGATCATTTGATGCTTCCTTGTTTGGTTTCTTGACCTTGGTAAGTGAGATCTCTCTCTATACATTTGTTTTCCTTGCTCTACCCTCTTCTTATTTCTCTTCTTGGCCGAACCCATGGTGTTCCATAGTAGTGCTTGAGTTAGATCTTGAAGAACTTCTCTTTTTTGCTTGCATAACCTAGGGTTTTCTTCTTTCTTAGAGGTGGAGCTATCTAGGCTCAGAGGAGTGCTCAAACTATGAATTCTTCCCCCTTTCTTTTGAGCTACCTTGATGTTTGGAGTTTATACATCATCTCCAAGGAGAGTTATATAACTTTCTCCACAATTATTTCTTACTTCTATCTTGCATCCCCATAATCTTGCTCTAAAATGTTGTTTCAAGTAGAAAGATAGTATCTTGTATCTAGGGTCTATGTTTACATGATAACTCTTGAGTAATATATCTTCTTGAATGAACCCTAATCCCTTATACACAAACCCTTCTTTGGTGATGGAAGGTTTGGTCTTTGCATGCTTATGGAAATGATGGGCTTTCTCTCTCAAAGGATGATTTCTAATTAGGGTTTTGAATTGATCTTTTTTCTAGTAATGCAACTTGATGACATTTCAGGTTCTTGATGGTAACTAACATGTCTTATCTCATGTGGTCAATGAGATTTTTTTCTCTTTATGCAGTCGCCAAGGTTTGGTATCTATGTGGTCGACGAGGTTCTTGCATCCCCTAGTGATCGCTAAGTTTTGTATTACCTATGGTCGCCAATATTCCCTCATGTGGTCGTTGAGGTTTCTACTCTATGTTTGGCCAATGGGTTCTAAGCTATGTGGTCACTAAGTTCTAGACCTTTAGGAGTTGATGAAGGATTTGAATTTAGTCAGCCGCCAATGTCACTCAACCTCATTGCTAGCTAGTGTTTCTTAACTTTAGTGGTCACAAGCCCCCTTGACCCTTAGCGGTCAATGACACCTTTGACCCTTGGTGTTCGATGAGAATTTTTGGCTTCATGGTCGCTATGTTTTCTGACTTATGATTGGTGAATGATCTTGTTCTTTCACGATATGATGGTGTTTTGATTAAGTAACCCTAGTTTTTGTTGGTGCTTGGTTACACATGATCTAGTAGTCTTACCTTTGTCCTCAAATGAATACAAACCAAAGGTTTTAATAAAGTTTTGTTTGGCAATGTTAATTCAACTATTTTCAATGAACATGAATCTACTACAAACAAGTGATGATGATACATATCCTCTTGTGTAATTAGTGTGATAATGGAGTACTTTCTCTCTCTCTCTCTATGTTGTTGCAACCCTAATTTGCTATCATATGAACATTATAGTTCTTAGATACAATATTATGGTGCTCTTATGTCTCACACGTTTGGTGATGGTATGACGGGCCTTGATAAGGCATGAAAGATGATGATTTTCTTACAGGGAACAATGTGAATGGTCTTATGACCTTGGACATGGCTTTGTGCCATAATTGAGGTGTTATCCTTTGTATGATGTAACAAGGACTTGTATATTTTGATGGTATGATGATGAGTATGGATACATGTATGGCAGTGAATCAATACCATGTGATGATGTCATAAACTTTATACTTCATACATTTTATATCTTTCGAGGTTGCAATATACCCATGTTTGATAGAGTTCTTTCAAGGTTTGTATGCAAATTGATTGATACAATTAAGATATGTTCAATTGGCATTAACTAATCAAGTGAAACCATAATCATGTAGTTCCCTATGCCATAGATCCATTCCACTATCAGGACTTGTTAGATGGTAAAACAAGTATTCCTAAGGGAAACTCAAAGTGCATACTGTTGAGTATGCATGGTGCTTGAGACTGTGTTTCCTTGTCATCTAGATCCAAAGTTTATGGAGGATGGCTACAGTCATACCTCGGTAGGAGAACAACTGTGTTCGTATCTCAGGTTGTGTACTTATGAAGAGATTGAGGACATGTTCGATTGTACCCTAGATTTTTGGGTTTTTGTATACCCTGGGTCACTAGTGTCATGACCTATATACCAAGGATGGACTACATTGTTTTTGAGCTAGACTTATATGTCGCTACGACAGACTCGTATTGTCTAAGGGTGGATGAGATCATAGGAGTATGGCTCTCCTAGATCTTGTATGACACTGATTTCAACTTAACAATGGTTAGTTGGAGTTTAGTGGTATAACTCAACTCCTCATAGCTTAATAAAAGATGTAGTCCAACCATGTAGTATATCTATTTAGGGCTAAACACACTTCACATTGGATGTTAACCCCTGCCTTGTTTCTTATACTACTTAGTTGTTATATAATGTGGTAAAAGAAATCAACTGTACAAAAAGTGGTCAACTTTCTTGTTTCCCCTATATATTGTGCTAGTCATTATTTACTTGTTTTAGTTACTTAGCCTTCTTAACCAGTTTTATCTGTTTAAACTATTTAATTTTCTTAACATGCTTCATAGTATAACTTGTTGTAATCAATAACCATTGGTTGAGAGTTATATCTCTCATTGGGACATGGATCTCACCTCATAGGTCACCACATATTTTTAGGTGGTTGTGAGCAGCGTGGTGAGGATCATCGTGATGAGGAAGAGTAGCTTGGAGAGCAGTAGAAGTAGAAGGTTGGATAGTACTTATTATAGAGTCCTAGAGTCATCCATGTACTCTTAGTTCCAGGTAGGGTATGTTTTTTAGATGATATGTATATCAACTTTAGTTTTTGGCAGTGTGCCTATGTTTGTATATGGCATGTATATGTGGAACATCTCTTTTGTATACAAGTTGTGGTTGATGCCACTTGATAGACATGTAAACACTTGGTATGGTATGTGATGTGATACATGTTGTTGAACCTTTATGTAATGTTTTCTGAATATGATAGTAATGTTTTAAATTGACTTTAATTTACCCTCTTTTCTGGTAATATTGATGATTAGTTGTTGATCGTGTGTTTTTCTTTGAGTAATCTCATTGGTGTGGCGGTGAGTCTTGCTGAAATAGGTTGGTATTAGAGCTCTAGCTACTGAGTCTACAGGGACATAGGACTTAGGTTTGTGTCTATCCTTACATAATCTTACATATTCGATTATAGCTTATGCTTATGCAGATATGTCTGGAAAATGTGAAGAACATGTTGAGAGTAGTTATGTCATTCCACGAGGTGGTTCTAGGAGGCAGGCGTGTGATGATAGAGTGCCTGAGACGGGACCGGAGTAGCCCGTGGTGTCCAGGTTTGACCCTGTAGCCATGGTAAATTCTACTTTCCAGCCCATGTTTGGATGGCCCATGGCAACGATTATGCATATAGAGAATAGAGCACCCTTACCTCAAACTAGGACATCTATCCCTAATGTAGAATCTCAGGGTTTTGGGAAGACAAGGTTGAGACATGTCAGAGCGGTCGACTATGCAGGTATAGCAGACCCTACAGATGAAAATATGTGGTTGAAGGAGCTTGAGAAGGAATTCAAGATCCTCAATATTCTGTAATAGGACAAGGTGAAGCACATTGAAGGGTAGTGCTTTCCATTGGTGGTCCATAGAGGAGGAGGAGAGGCCTGGAGTTGTGGTTGGTTGGGAAGAGTTTTTGTGGGAGTTTGTGAACCGATACTTTCGTGAGACATATCTGGATGAGAAGACGGTGCAGTTTGAAAAGCTAGGGCAATGTTCCATGACCATCAACGAGTATGAGGTGAATGTTATTGATCTTTTAAGGTTCTGTCCTCATGTGGCGGTGGCAAAGAAGGAGAGGATCCATAGGTTCGAGAAGGGTCTGAGCACAGAGTTGTCTACGACATCTACTTTAGAGAATAGAGAGAGGTTCTCTACTTTTGTGTATTCGATGAGGAGGATAGAGAGGTCTGCTATCAAGAAGCATGAAGCCAATGCTAAGAAGAGGCTAGCTCAGTTTCAGGGGTAGTCATCTGGTGATTTCAAGAAGCCAAGGTTTTATTTACCTCAGTCACAATAGAGGTCTGCTTTCTCTAAGTCAAGATCACGAGTGTCGTCACAGTGGTCCTCAAGCAAGGGTAGAGACCATAGTTTTACACCGGTAGGAGCATGCAACACAACATTTGTGTTAGTGATAGGGTCAACTAGGCTACAATATGATTTGAGGACTTGTCACAAGTGTGGTCAGGTAGGGCATATCATGTGGGCATGCACTATGAAGGATGAAGAAGTGACACAACAACCGATGCAGAGTCAACAAGGTCCACAATAGCAATAGTTGAATAGTGGTGGTGGTAGAGGACGTGGTCAAGCGTCAGAGGTGGGGTTATATATACCAGCTAGCAGAGGTCTTCCATCGAGTTGCGGGAGGTGTGTCCATCTTACGTTCTTTCGTTCTTGATGCGGAGCATTCTAGTGGACCTTATGTCACTTGATATGTGCAAATTTGATGTTATCCTAGGGATGAATACCTTGGAGAAGTACAAGGTTGGTTTAAACTGTAGTTCTAAGGTGGAGACGTTCCATGATGGAGATGTCTCATGGATCTTCCAAGGAGAAAGGAAGATTCTTCCTACGTGTTTGGTGTCATGTATGATGGTGGAGAGGATGATAAGATAGGGGTGTGAGGCCTTATTGACACATGTTCTGAATACCAAGGTGAGGAGTCCTAGTATCCAGAAGGTGCCTTTAGTGCGAGAGTTCTAGGATGTCTTTCTTGAAGAGTATCCTGGTGTTCCCCCTCCTAGAGAGATTGACTTTGAGATCAATCTTGTTCCCGTAACACAACCCAAAGCGCAGTCACCCTACAGGATGGCACCGATAGAGATGCAGGAGCTGAAGAAACAATTGCAGGAGTTGTTGGAGAAGAGTTTTATCAGACCAAATACTTCCCCTAGAGGTGATCCTATGTTGTTTGTCGAGAAGAAGGATAGATCTATGAGACTATGTATAGATTACTGATAGTTGAATAAGGTTACAATAAAGAACAAGTACCCATTGCTGAGGATTGAAAATCTGACCAATTGAGAGGTGATACAATCTTCTCCAAGATAGATCTGAGGTCTGAATACCACCAGTTGATGATCAAGGCAGATGACATACCCAAGTCTTCTTTTAGGACTAGGTATGATCACTATGAGTTTGTGGTTATGCCATTTGGGTTAACCAACGTGCAGACAACTTTCATGGATATGATAAATAGGGTGTTCATGCCATAATTGGATCAATTTGTGGTCATGTTTATCGACAATATCCTAATTTACTCCAAGGACAATCAACAACTTGAGAAGCACCTTCGCCAGACATTGATGTTGTTGAGGAAACACAAGTTGTGTGCCAATTTCAACAGGTGTGAGTTTTGTTTGACAGAAGTATCTATTCTGGGGCACATAATATCTGCTAAAGTATTTTTGTGGATTCGAAGAAGGTACAATCAGTGATGGAATGGGAACAACCCAAGACACCGATAGGAGTTCGTAGTTTCCTAGGTTTGGCTGGTTACTACATGATATTCATTCAGAATTTTAGTGTTGTAGCGTTACCCCTAACCAATTGACCAAGAAAGGTATTCCTTTTTTCTGAGATGCCAAGTTTCCGTGTTCTTTGAAGTTTCTAAAGGAGAGTTGACCAGTGCACTAATGCTAGTTCTGCCCGAGCAAGGAAAAGGCTACATCATGTTTAGTGATGCTTCAAAGAATAGTTTGGGATGCATGTTTATGCTGGATAGGAACATGATTTCTTTTAATTCATGACAACTAAAGAAATACGAGGAGAACTTCCCAATGCATGATCTGGAGCTTGTCGTTGTGGTCCATGCCTTGAATATTTGGAGACACTATTTGTATGTGCAGAAGTGTCACATCTTCACAGACCACAAGAACCTTCATTATATCTTCTTGAAGTAAGAGTTGAACATGAGATAGAGGAGATGGATAGAGCTAACCAAGGACTACAATTTCATGACAAACTACCATCTAGGGAAGGCCAATGTGGTGGCTGATGTGTTGAGTAGGAATTCATCTTCGTAATCATTTACAGACAAGGCACAGTTACATCCTTGGTGTGCCATAAGTGGGACATGTTACTGTCGCTTCGTTAGATGAATGCACAGTTGGAGGTTTCTCTTTTGACGGACTTGCTAGCATAGTTGCAAGTGAAGCCTACGTTGATGTGACATATTAGAGATGCATGACAGAATGATACCGCAATACATAATATGTAGGCAATATTTGGAAATAAGAAGTATGCTGGCATTCATGAGTCAGAAGATGGGACAATTTACTTTCACAATCGGACAATGGTTCCTAATGTTGATGGTTTGAGGAAGTTGGTGCTTGAGGAAGCTCATTCCTCAATGTGCATGATGCATCCTGGTAGTACCAAGATGTACCATAACTTGAAGGATATGTATTAGTGGCCTAGTCTGAAGCGGGATGTGGTAGAGTTCATCGCTATATGTTCTGTCTGTTAGCAGATCAAGGCCAAACATCAGAAGCCTGCAAGAAATTTGCAACCTTCATTGATACCACAGTGGAAATGGGATCATATAACAATATACTTTGTTCTTGGTATTCTTAGGACATCCAAAGGTCGTGATTCTATTTGGGTGATAGTTGATAGGTTGACCAAGTCAGATCACTTCCTCCCTGTCAAGACAACATATACAATGGATAAGTTGGCTCAAATATATGTTGATGAGATAGTTTGGTTTCATGGTATTCCAGTTACCATAGAATCTGACAGAGATCCATAGTTTATGAGTCATTTTTGGGAATGTCTGCATAAATCTATGGGGACCCAACTAAGGTTCAAT
Source organism: Alisma plantago-aquatica (assembly GCA_963693085.1). Taxonomy (NCBI): domain Eukaryota; kingdom Viridiplantae; phylum Streptophyta; class Magnoliopsida; order Alismatales; family Alismataceae; genus Alisma; species Alisma plantago-aquatica. Next base: position 1,335,867,307 of record OY856409.1, on the reverse strand, counting down.
ACAACTTTTCACCCACAGATAAATGGCCAGTTTGAGAGGACCATTCAAGCGTTAGAAGATCTATTAAGAGCTTGTGTCTTGCATTTCTTGGGAGTTGGGATGTGCACCTGAGTTTGATAGAGTTTTCCTACAACAAAAATTATTAAAGGAGTATAGACATGGCACCGTATGAAGCCTTGTATGGAAGACATCGTCAGTCACCACTTCGTTGGTATGAGACATGCGAGTATCAACTTTTTGGGTCATGATCTAGTGTAGAAAACTATAGAGAAGATCAAGGTGATATGATAGAAGCTGACGGCAACTTGGGATAGATATAAATTGTATGTTGAGTACTGTCAAAGGACACTTGGGTTCCAAGTTGGAGACCGAGTGTATCTTAAGGTTTCCCCTTGGAAAGGTGTGTTGAGGTTTGGTACGTAGGGTAAGTTGACTCCTAGGTTTATGGGACCATACCCGGTCTTGGCACATGTTGGGAAGGTGTCATGCACATTGGATTTACCACTAGAGGTGTACAAGTTGCATGATGTCTTCCATATTTCCATGTTGAGGAAGTGTCACCCTAATACAAAGCAGATGTTGCAGTATGTGGAGATTGAGTTAGAGGAGGATGTGTCTATGTTGAGGACCCTATGTTGATCATGGATAGGAGGGTGAAGAAGTTGAAGAAGATGGATATAGTTCTAGTTAAGGTTTTGTGGAGTCACCATGGTGTAGAGGAATCCATGTTGGAGTTAGAAGATGAGATGCATAGAATGTACACATCTTTGTTTATGTAGGATTTCAGGGGCAAAATTCTTGTTAGGGGTTTATGGTAGTAAGACCCTTGACCTTGATTTTTGGTTGAACCTAATTTCTTATCATAATTAGATGCTTTAAAACCTTAATAAAACCATGTGATTTGCTTTGATATCATCTCACAAGCTTATGTTTGAAGTTTGGTCCAATTTGGACATTGTTTGAGCTACTTCTACATATATGTGTTTGTTTTGGACTTAGTTGAAAGTTACCCACATCTAGGATTTTTCTTACAATTTTTCACATGCTTTTTGTTCCTCACATGTTTTCACATCATGTTTGATATGTTTGTGCTTTGGGGCACCTTGTCACACCTTGGTTTGAGTGGTGCCATCTCATGTCGAGATTAGGGTTTGCATTGATGCCCTAAGTTGATGTTTGACCTTGGGTGTTGAGCCCTAATTTTGGAGATATCCAAGTTTTCCTTTGGCCTTAGTTTTTAGAAGTCAGTGATGCTCCCTTATGATACCTAGGGTTTACGGTCAATGAGGTTCCCCATTCATCTTGGTCTCCAACATCACCTAGAGTTAGCGGCCGTTTGTTCTCCTGGTCAATTGGTCGCCAAAGATTCTTAGCGATCATTTGCTTTTTCTGGACAACCTTGTTCAATGGGTTTTCTTGGGGGGGTCTCCCTAGTTTCATGGATGTGTATGGTGTTTTCATGGATGAGATCTCTTGGACACATGACATGTTTAGCATGACACCTAATCCCCTTTCTCTCTCTCCAACCCTATGCTATATAAACCTCTCTCCTTGCATGCAAATAACCTCTTTACACACCTAGTCTTCTCTCTCTTTCCCTTCCTTGCTCTTAGAGCACGTCCCCTCTTTCTTGGGGGTGAAGGAGGAGCTCAAGGTTGAAGAAGGTGGACTGATTTCCATTGCACATTGATCTAGGGTTTGGATCAACCCTTCTTGTGATTGTTTGATGCTTCCTTCCTTAGTTTCTTGACCCTAATAAGTGAGATCTCCCTCTATACCTTTGTTTTCTTTGATCTACCCTCTTCTTCTTTCTCTTCTTGGCCGAATCCATGGTGTTCCATGGTAGTGCTTGAGTTAGAGCTTAAAAAAATTATCTTTCTTACTTCCTTGACCTATGATTTGCTTCTTTCTTGGAGGTGGAGCTAGCATGGTGAGAGGAGCGCTCAAGCTAGGGTTTCTTTCCTTAGATATACCTTGATGTTTGGAGTTTCTACATCATATGCAAGGCAAGTTATATAACTATCTCCATGATTATTGGTTACTTCTATCTTGCATGCCCATAATCTTGCTCTAAAACATTGTTGCAAGTAGAAAGATAGTATCTTATATCTAGGTTCTATGTTTACATGATAACTCTTGACTATTATATCTTCTTGAATGAACCCTAATCCCTTGTACACAAACTCTTCTTTGATGATGGAAGTTTTGGTCCTTGCATGCTTGTGGAAACAATGGGTTTTCTCTCTCAAAGGATGGTTTCTAATTAGGGTTTTGAATTGATCTTCTTTCTAGTAATGCAACTTGACGACCTTTCAAGTTTTTGATGGTAACTAACCTGTCTAATCTCATGTGGTCATTGATATTTTGTTCTCTTTATGTGGTCACCATGGTTTTGGTACCAATGTGTTCGATGAGGATTTGCATCCCCTAGTGGTCACTAAGTTTTGTATCACCTATGGTTGCCAAGATTCCCTCATGTGATCATTGAGGTTTCTACTCCATGTTTGGCCGATGGGTTCTAATCTATGTGGTCATTGAGTTCTGGACCTTTAGCCATCGATGAAGGATTTAGTTTCAATCGGTTGCCAATGTCACTTAATATTATTGGTCACCAGTGTTTTATAACTTTAGTGGTCGCCAACCCCCTTGACCCTTAGCAATCAATCACACCTATGACCCTCAGTGGTCGATGAGAGTTTCTGGCTTCATGGTCGCTATGTTTCCTAATTTATGATTGGTGATTAATGAACTTGTACTTTCATGATATGATGGTGTTTTGATTAAGTAACCCTAATTTGTTGGTGCTTGGTTACACATGATCTAATAGTCTTACCTTTGTCCTCAAATGAATACAAACCTAAGGTTTTAGTAAAGTGTTGTTTGATAATGTTAATTCAACTATTTTCAATGAACCTGACCCTACTACAAGTAAGTGATGATGATACATAACCTCCTATGTAATTAGTGTGATAATGAATTACTTTCTATGTCTATGTTGTTGCAACCCTAATATGCTATCACATGAACATCATAGTTCTTAGATACAATATTATGGTGATCTTATGTCTCATATGTATGGTGATGGTATGATGATCCTTGATGAGGCATGCAAATATGATGATGTTCTTGAATGGAACAATGTGAATGGTCTTATGACCTTGTACATGGCTTTGTGTCCTAATTGAGGTGTTATACTATGTATGATGCAACAATGACTTGTGCTACATGTGTGGCAGTGAATCAATACCATGTGTTGATGTGATAAACTTTATGTGCCATATATTTTATATCTTATGAGGTTTTAGTATACCTATTTTTTGTAGAATTCTTGTAGGGTTTGTATGTAAGTTGATTGATGTAGTTAAAATATATTCATTTGGAATTAACTATTCAAGTGAAACCCTAATCATGTAGTGCCCTATGCCATAGATCTATTCTAGTGTTAGGACTTTTTGGATGGTGAAATGATTATTCCTAAGGGAAACTCATAGCTCATACTATTGAGTATCTAGTGTTCTTGAGACTGTGTATCTATGTCATCCTGATCCCAAGGTTATGGAGGATGGATGCAGTCTTACCTCTGCAGGAGAATGACTATGGTTGTATCTCAAGTTGTTTACATATGATGAGATTGCACATAGTTGTGGTTGTACCTCAGATGTTTGGGTTTTTGTATACCTTGATTCACTAGTGCCATGACCTATATACCAAGGATGGACTAGGCTATTTTGTAGATAGACTTATATGTCACTACAGAGGACTCACACTGACGAGGGATGATGGGATCATAGGAGTCCAACTCTCCTAGATCTTGTATGGCATTGATTTCGACTTAACAGTGGTCGATTGTAGTTGAGTGGTATACTTCAAATCATCAGTGTTTAATAAAAGGCGTAATCCATCTATGTAGTATATCTATTTAGGGTTAAACATGCTTCAAATTGGATGTTAACCCATGCCTTTTTTTTCTCATATTGCTTAGTTGTTATATATTGTGGTAAGAGAAATCAAATGTATCAAAAATGGTAGACTTTTGTTTCCTCTATATACTATGCTAGTCATGATTTACTTATTTTAGTTACTTATATTGATTAACCTATTTTATTAGTTTAAACTATTTAATCTGTTTAATAGTATAACTTGCTATAATAAATAACTGTTGGTTGAGTGCGATATCTCTTATTGGGACATGGGTCTCACCCCGTGGGTCACTACATATTTTTAGGTGGTTGTCAGTGGCATGGTCAGGATCATGGTGTTAATGAAGAGTATCTTGGAGAGCAGTAGAAGTAGAAGGTTGGATAGTAGTTGTTGTAGAGTCCTATAGTCATCCTTGTACTCTCAAGCCTGGGAAGGGGATGTTTTGTAGATGATATGTATATCAGCTTGAGTTTAAAGTAGTGTGCCTATGTTTGTATATGGCATGTATATGTGGAACATCTCCTTTGTATACAAGTTGTGGCCGATGCCACTTGATAGGCATGTAAACACCTAGTATGGTCTATGGTGTGATACAGGTTGTTGGACCTTTATGTAATGTTTTCTGGACATGATAGTAATGTTTTAAATCGACTTTAATTTACCCTATTTTCTAGTAATGTGGATGATTAGCTATTGATTGTGTGTTTTGTTTTGAGTAATATCATTGGTGTGGCGGGGCATCACACTACATATATAATAGGAGTTCTCTGATTCTAGTACAAGTACTCTAGGTAGATATAAAATATAGGTACCTACTATTGTGGCAGTAACTCTTGATCCATTAACAACACATAGATCCACCTTCCCCTTTAGTAAGAGTTCACTTGTTTTCTTATAATGAATATTTGAATATATGTGAGATCCATATATTATATCCAATACCCATGATGAATAATTAAGTAAATTTATCTCAGTATCATATATACCTAAAATGGAGATATCTATCCCCTTTTTCTTTATCTCCTTAAGGTTGAGAGCAAAAATTCTTTCCAGTGTCTAGTCTTGTGACAACAATGACAAGTTCCTTATTTTCCTACTCCTCCTTTGATTTTAAGTGTGGAAGATTTAGGCTTTGTCCAACTTTAGATTTTTTCTTAGATTTTCCTTTTCCCTTTGAATTTCATTTTCCTTTTTTGAAATTCAAAACTAACGTTGGATTGTCTTCCTTCATCCCAGTCTCAAATTATTCTTAACATGCCAATAAACTCTAGTAATAGTCAAACAAAGTTGTTTGTATAGTAGTTCATGGAAAGCTTGTTGTAATGTTCTCAAAATGATTACAAGATTACATAAGGGGTCAACTTTTAGCCTATATGAAATCCCTATCTTTCTAGACTTCTATAGCCTAATTAACTTGAGCACACAGGTCCCCACTTGATCACCTTAAGTCATGTTTCACTTAAACAAGGTCTTTGAGACATCATAATTCTTTATCTTTCTTTCTCTTAGAACATATTCCTTATATGGGTGTCCATCTCTAGAGCATGCATGTTCTCATGTTACTTATCAGGTCATGATTCATGGAGGATATGCAACACTCATCAATAACATCATCGACATGTTTAAAATAAGCTTCCTTCTTTGCCATATGTGTATATATAGCTGGTTATTCTGGTAATGGAGTTTCCAGGATAGATATCCTATGTTCATGAGTGATAACAATTTTCAATGTCCTTTACCAATCAAGAAAATTATTCATATTTAATTTTTCTTTCTCAAGGATCGATCACAATGAGAAATTGTTATGTGTATTTTCCATTTTATATACAACAAAATATTTGCATGAGGTAAACTTTGATTTGTAAAATTATTTTTTTATAATGTATCATTTAATTAATAATTATCCCTATATTTTATTTAAAATATACAATCTCACTATCAATTCAAAAGACTACGACAAGTAATTTTATTAGCTGGACAATATCCATATTTCATAAAGTCACAAGTCAGCTTTTGATGATCACACACAACCTATTTATTTAGGTAGGTAACATTTAGCAATTTTATCCAACATAACTCTTGGATAGATGGTTGCATAACTCCTTGTCACTAACTAATGTATGAAGTATATCCCATATTTATGCTTGTAGGTTCTTAATCCTATTAATAAGATATGCACCTTGCTTTGGTAGACCTGCATACTTATTATCACACTTCCCAAATACTGACAACCCACCACACTTTTGTGTGCCCACATATAGGTAATCAAGATTTCAATATGAGTTGCACAGTGGAAGGCATATTAAAATTAAAATTACATTGAGGGAGTTGATAACATTTAGTTGGACCAAATCATCATTACATATACACTATTATAGATATTGTATACTATAGGAATAACTACATGTAGTAAAAGTTGATATAAAAACTATCACACATACTTGAGCCAACATATGATGTGATTGGACAAATAACCCCTCACATGTCTTGAAAGCTCTATGTTTCCTTATCATGGTTTTAAATCAATTGGGTGAAAAATTGGTTTGATAGTATTAGGTTTGTTAACCATTTTCACTCTAAGGACCTTGCTAGTTGATGAATGCTTCTGATTATGTCCACATCTCTAAAATGGTGCACCGATGATGTCATTACATCATAGTGTTCTAATTGCATAAATTGAGTACATAGAAAATATAGAGAGGGTGGTCTGTCACACAGTCCATATACATATTGAAAATTGTGAGATAATCATCAAAAACCACAATTATATGTTTCAAACAACATGCACACATCACAAAAAAACTAATTTTGTCCATATCCACATCCACTGTGACTCTTATGTTAGTGTTGGATTTTTGGAAGGGGTTTAGTAGAATACTTAATATTACCCAATAAAATTCAAAGACACAGATACCTCATAACCATAAAGTGTTGGTTTATTAAAGACAAAAATGAGATATTGGATATGCCCTACCATTCCCTTGTTTTACAACAACAAGACACATCATACTTGCTACCATTCTCGTACTTTTGGATCAAGATTCAAAGTTGGTGAAACACAACAGCTTGGTTGTCCTTGCAACAAAAACTAGAAGTGAAATCATCTTCCTTGATGAAGGAACTCATTCCCAAACCTCTACACACACGCCTCAACTTATGCATCATTTGCATGGAAGAAGGTAACACTTGGGGATCGACCTAGGCCACTAGGTAGAAGTGGAACCAGATTGTTGATGTGCTAGAGTCACTTTCTCCTTTCCTCTCCAATCATCCTTGTGATTTCTTAAAGGGAGAAATTCATGATCCACTTTATCACATGCCATGGACGTCCACTCCTTTGTATATGGGTGTTATGGTTAGGTTTTCCAAATACCCAAATCCTTTTTCTAGTTGCAATATTCAATGAAACACGAAACATGCAACTAATCCAGGTGGTCAGCTGGGAGTCCAGTTGATTGTCACAACTATTTAGGAAACTTCCAGTTCTCATTTACTGGACCAATTGGAACCTCATTGAGTCGATGTTACTATCTTGGTCTTTTGAATTTGTAGACCCAATCAATCAACTGATTTGTTGTCATTTGGTTAGTTACTTTCTCAAATGGTTAATCAATTGATTCACTGACAATCAATTGACCTATTTTTACCAATCATTGATTCAATAAAATGACTTATTTAGTCAAGTAGTTGGATAAATGGTCAACCTTTTCATAATCTAGAAGAATTCTAGTTATGATTGCATTAGCAAAATTCGTTTTCCTTCAACACCTTTATGAATGTGACCCTATAGGTTTCACATTACATTGGAAGTGATGTCAAAGACCTCACGAGCAATGACTGATATCCAGAAACACATCATTTCTATTCATGTAAATGGAATAATAAGATATCAACATCAACATGGAAGTGAACAATGTGACCATGACCATATACTCCTTTTTTTACAAATATATAAATAAAAACTAAGCATGAAGTATTCAACCTCTTAAGTTTTAATCTATTTACTTGAACTAGAGAAGACTATGAGATTTAGTGGGCTCAACATCATATATTGACTCACATGATCCGACCATGCATTTCTTAGTAATATTGAATGAGTGGATAAGATATAAATCTAATAGGAGGGATATATTCCATCTACATCACTAACATAATAAAAAAGTGTCACATTGTACCCAATAATTCATGTGGGGAAACCCTTATTTGAAGTCATGTCAGGTAGTGTTGAAGTACACATAACAACATGCGATCATTGTAGTCACTTCAGGACAAAGGATAGCACTCACCACCGTCTCATTGAGACATGACTCTGACTACCATGACATGGCTTCCATGTGTCATACTCAAGGTGGGAAATTCCAGTACAAGTCGTTCTCTAACATGTATCCATGCGGCATACTCAAGGTGGCACAATTCCATTATGACTTGTTCTGTGACACATATCCATGTGTCTAACATGATATCTAATATTAAGACTAAAGAGACATACTCATCCTTCAACACTCATACTAGTCTTATGTATTATTGTTGTCATCCATAGTAATATCTAACCGGGGACATATCACTAATAAATACTATGAATACACATATGATCTCATGTTTACGTCATTAACCCAAACCATATGTCATCAATTCAAAACTTTCTTAGGACACTATTACTCAACACTAAAATGAACATAGTAAGTGTATTTTCCTTATATTAGTAATCAAACCATGTATATACTGTCCCACTACAATCATCACATGATGGATTTAAAATCATACAACAAAGAAACCCCATATTATGATCCCTAAACTCGATTTTGATATAAATTTATACATTATTTGAAAAGATCTAGAGGGGGTGAATAGAGATTTATAATAATTTTAATCAAATAAAATTACTTAACTTAAAGTCCATTGGAAATATAAAGCAAAGGAGGCAACCACAAGAGACACAGATTTAGAGTGGTTCCATCAAATGATGTCAGTCCACTACCCAGTTGTTTCCAACCAAGATTTATAAATTATGTATTTTATTCCTTTTACATATCGATACATGATACACAAAATTATGGTGCAAGCCTAACCCTCCTTTCAGCTCAAGGAGAACTCCCACCTTCTTTGACGGGCCACAGAAGGTCACCCTCTTCACCTCTTCTTTGACGACCTAGGTAGAGAAACAACTAGAGAAGACTCCTTCTTGCATGATCTGAGACAGTATTCACTATAAGAAGTGGCCCAAGCATAGTACACCAAAGTAAAAAGAGGTTGGAGAAATGGAAAATAAAATTCATCTCATAAGATGTACAATCAAGCTCCATGGACAAGTGATGATGATCCACTCCAAAAAGGTTTAGGGAAAGTTGTATTAGGTGGAGAGGATATTATAACTGAGCTAAGGGCTTAGGCTAGAATGATAGTAACTTTAAGAATAGAACCTAAGCTTTTTGAGAATGATGGCAAATTGAAGTATGCTCAAGTATGTATCAAATGTTGTTCCAATGTAATGTACAAAGTTGTGTACAAAGTTAATTTCTAGGTGCCCTAAGACCACTACTATTTGTAGGAAATGTTTATAAGTGATTAGGGTACCTGTGGGGAGTATCTAGAGTGTTCTTAGTGGTTAATTAGCCGTTAGGATGAAGTTAATTAAGTTGCAATGACTAATTTGATCGTTACTAAACTGACATTCCAGAATCGTATCTGGTCCACAATATTATTGACCGAAAGAGTCTCTATCTACAATATTATCGACCAGAAAAAGTTTTGGGCTCCAATGGCTTTCAGTCGGTCAATCTCCTTGCAACAGATCTTTGTCGGTCAAACTTTTCTTTGACTGACTTTTTGTAGTTGACAATATTCTCAATTGAGACTGACTTAGAACTTTAGACATGCAAGACTATTTCTCAATTTTCTAAGTCTTTGACCGAGTGTGTCTTGGTCCAAAAAATTGTTGACTGAGAAGAACTTTGTGCAAAGATTTGCAATGTATGTGAGGTCCTATTAATGACTCATATGAAACCTATCAACCCTAAAGTCTTCATGCGGGTGTAGGATAGGGTTTTGGGTGGGTTTTGTAGGATCATCACTTGTCCTTACATCATGTCTATCAAGTAGTACAAAAACACACATATACAAACAAATACATAAATACATGGTACAACTTCATTTGCAAGTATATGATCATATATGTATGTAAGGTTGACTTAGTTCCTTGATCACCTGAAATACTAAATATGCATGTTAGTAATACGATTTGGGAAATATTTGTATCATCAAACTATGAGTGTGGCATATCCCGAAAGCCAACATTATCTTATTAAATATTCATATTATCATATTTATCATCTTTAATCATATGAAGGAGTGCTTCAAAATGTACTTTATTTTATAATAATAAAGTTCTTATATACCATAATTCATTCTTATTATTTGTTAAAACCACCACGTCAAACCATCATTTAGCATTCTAGCATCATGTGCATCATCAGTCATATAAGAAACATACAGCTTAGTGTTTATCGATCTTTATTATTAAAAAAAACAAATTTTCAATAAGGCATGGTTTCAAATGACACTAATTCCTTCACACGGTTTCCATTATGCAAATAAGGGTTTTGAGAAATCACATTATAAAAGAAATTATTTCAAAACTGTAAAGAACAAAAGTAAGGTTTAACCTAGGAATGGGTCATTAAAAATCTTCCCTTATTTAGAATGTTTCATACTTGAAAATAAAAAAAACTTAGGTCGAACTCTCAATGTATGATACTATAACTCTTGCATAGATTATTTGACTTTTTGGTGTCTCTAAAAAACTTTAACCAACAATATTTCTGACCTCCTATTCAATTTATGAATCTCATGGTCCATGATCTGCAGTGATCCTTCCTCATAGGTAACATGTTCGAATACATGCATATATATTGGCTGCAAACACTTGTCTTGTATCTAGGTGACACTGTCTTAAGATTGCCACATTGAGGACATCATGAAGTTGTTGCAACTTAGGCGGTAATTCTAGCCAATATGCCACTTTTCCAAATTCTCCATTATAAGATAGGGTCTCACATATATGGGAGGAACCATTGATGATAACTTTAAGAACATATGGTCACCCACTTAAAACTCAAAAGGTCCATGACTATTATCTACATAGTCTTATGTCTATCTTATGCAACCTTCCACTAATTCTTGATCACTTTTATCTTTTAATCTATTTGTTGTACAATGTCAAGACCCAAAAAAATGCTTCTTTTTTGTCTTATACCAAGAGATAGGTGATCGACACTTTCTTTACCAAAACTCTTCGTATATACTATCCACAAACTTGATTGGTAATTGTTGTTATATTCTAACTCAATGAATCGCATTTGTGCATCACACCATATAGGAACTAAAGCATACAAGATCTAAGCATGTTTCAAATATAAAAAATTATGTTTTATAATTACCATATATCAAAGGATAAAAAGCTAATTGAACTTCATCCTAGTGCCATGGCATCATGAAGTCGATCCCATATACCATATTCAAACAGGGTTCTCCAATTTTGTTTGGTAGATGACAAGACACTGTGAACACTCACTATCTCATCCACACATGTCTATTGTAGAATATTTGAAGAATACATTTTCATATCTAGTAGCACTACTACAGAAATGGCTTATAATGTCAGATTTACATGCATCAGTTGTATATAAAAAACTGACGCCTAAACCATAAAGTGTCGGTTATATATATAAACCGACATCTATCTGTGATGAGCGAACAGACATGCATATCGCTTTCTATTTAACGTCGGTTGCTTAATAAGAAACTGACGCCTAAAATTGACCGTCAAATCCAAACTTTGAACTTGGAGTGGTTCCAAGCACTGGTGATGCAATTGAGTTGTTTTGCGACAACAATGGAGCAATTGCACATGCTAAAGAACCAAGATCACAGCAACGTTCCAAACATATTCTACGGCGGTTCCATCTCATACGAGAGATCGTACAACAAGGAGATGTGAAGATTTGTAGAGTACCTATAGAAAGCAATGTTGCTGACCCGTTCACAAAAGCACTTTCACAGCAGAAACATGACGGACATGTTCGATCACTTGGATTGAGATTCATGAGTGATTGAGAATAAGTGCAAGTGGGAATCTGTTGGTATGTATGCCCATAGAGACTATCATTCGATGATTGTAATGGGATACTATGTAAACGATTTGTAATACTACATTGATCATATCAATAAAGGCAAGTTTCCAATCTATATGTTTTTGTTTTATATTGTGAGATGACCATAAAACTTATAGATGTCTATTGAATAATATACTCAATGACATATGTCTTCGGGTTGATGACCTGAATAGTGAAATCATATGTATGCTAAGAGTATGTATTCTTGTTTTGTCCCTAATCGGTTGTTATTGTGGAAATATCCATAGACATCAATAACACATAAGATTAGAATGTATGTTGGTTGATGGAAGAATCTCATTATCCATGATATGGAGATATCAAACCAAATACATAGATACTTGTTAGAGAATAGTGTATCGGATAGACCCACCTTGAGAGTGACACATGGATACCATGATTGGTAGTTAGAGTCACATCTCATAATGATGGTGGTGATTGTGGTTCTTAGACCTGAAGTCACTACACTTATCACATGTCGTTCAGTGTACTTTGACATCATCCACCGTGGTCCTGAATAAGGATTGCCATAAAGATGGTGCTTGGGTGCACTGTGACACATGGGGATGACTGTGAGTGATGTAGATGGAATTTTTCCTTCCTACGTGAGTTTGATATTCCAACCACTTGATAAGCGAGACTGAGAAATGCATGGCCATGCTGATGTGAGTCAATATGTGATATTGAGCTTACATATATCTCAGATAGTCTGCTCTAGTTCAAGGAACATGGATTGAACATTGAAAAGGATAACAATTCCATGACTCGAGTTCAATCCAGATATCAATGACAAAAGAACTATATAATCACTGTAACACCAGTCATGAATGATAGGTTAAGTTGTTCTCTAACTTATCCAATTACTTGGGTGGCAATGAAGTCTTGCTAGATACCAATCATTGCTTGTGAAATCATAATATGATTATGGATATTACTGCCAACGTAATTTGGAGCCTACCGGGTCCACACATAGGATGTGTTGGAATAGGAATATAATTGTAGATTTGATTTGAATTGCTTCGAATCACATTGATTACTAAAATGTTTATGTAATCGATTATAATAATATTGGAGTGACTGGCTCTAAGTGCAAGTGGGAGTTTGTTGGCATATATGCACATAAAGCCATCCCAAGCGATTGCATGGAGTCGGATATTAATTAATCAATTAATGTGATTATTTGGTTAATTAATGAATTCTGGAATATTCTAATTAATCCACGAGTGTTTTAATTAACACAACATTTCTGCTTACCGATGGGTTTAGGAAACCCTACTTCCCTTCGTATCCTATTTAAAGGAGGATTGACGGCCAATATCTATATAAGATATCGAGAGACACTTTTAGTTTACGCTCATGCACGTAAACCCCAGCCATCACCGTCCATAGGAGAGGAAGGAGAGCAACGCGCCGCTAGCACGCCGCCGCACAAACACGACTCCTTCCCGCCAGCTTAGGAAGCGTGAAGTGGAGTTCCAGTCCATCCGTGTGGACGAAGTAGAGACGCAGATGATGAGACGCCTGCGTTCGGTGGACACGACGACCATCCGTGCACGTTACGAGCGACACACATCATCACACAGGAGCGCCGCCGGATCTTCCTGTGACAACGAATGGGAGAGAAGTTCCGTCCGTGTAGGTCAACAACATTGCACCGTCGTGTAGCGGGACATCGCCGGACTTGCTCCCCGATAAGTTATATCCCGCAAACACTCCTTCCAAATACGTTATTGTCAACGAGATCCTGTTTTGGGTTGCATGGATTTTATTGCTTCCGCCGCACATGTTTTCTCCATAAAACCCAATAGTATCTAATATTTTATACATTTTGATTATTTCACTTCAAATAGAACCAAAATTTGAATAATTATATGAGATTATGGATTATTGGCCTTGGAATCATACCAAAATGCATTTTTAGTGAATTTCTATTAATAATTGAATTACTTGTAAAGATTAACTAAGATATTAATATTAAACCCTTACTAGAGTATTAATTTTTTAATAATCTAAATAGAAATTTAACCGATATACAAAATCTTAGAGCAATCAGAGTTATTAATATTAGGATTTTTGAAATTTACAACTAAGTTGGAAATATGGGTTGATTAAAAGATAACATTTTGTAATTAGCTTCATATAAGTATTTAATGAACGGAAGAAAATGAATTTATACTAAACTTATTAGAAATAATTTATAACTTTTATGATTTTTTGCATTTAGTGCTTTATGACTATTATATCATATTTAAGATTGATTTTTCTCAGATGAACCATGTATGTTTCCTATGTAGATGTCAACAACTATGAGAACTCTATCCTACTCATGCACAACATCATCTTGTACATCGAGTACCATCCTCATCACTTTGAAAAATTTCACCAACATCATTTCTACCTGGGACCCAACCCTAATACACCACTGCCACCTTCCTTGTTGATGAAGAAATGACATTGCAAACATTATAGACAATCACATTTCCTCATGACTGAGTCATGCTTTGATTTACTTGCCCAACTCCACCTGCTCCTTGGTCCTTGTCCTAGATGATGACTCACCCAATATATCCATATGTCCCTAACTGTGAGCAGAAAAATCCTCAAGCAATTGCTCAATCACCCAATAGCTTCAACAATTTTGGATTACCTTCTCCAACACAAACTTGCATCCTTGCTTCAGTTCATAAACCCCTGAAAACTCCACAAGATTCCATAGTCAACAGAATCACCCTCTTATCTCAAGAACAACCTGTATAAGGACCACACATGAACTTCTTTCTCAACATTGAGTTTTGGTCTGAAGTGCCAAAATCTACAAAGAGCAACGTGAGATGGATGAGTTATTCAGGTAATGAAAATGAAAATCTCCTCATCCCACTGCCACATCCTAATCAATCTACCACAACCCAAAATATTTTTACTGATCAGTGATCTCCATAACATGATACCAACTAATGATCTGACATACCTGAACCTCGTAGTAACCATCTTCAACTCTAACTATTGTGGCCGCCTACTGAATGTATGCCTCTATTATATTCAATAGGAATATTTTTTTAAAAAATGTTCTCCACTTAGACATCATCAGACATCCATCTAGACCACCAGAATAATAATAATGAAGAAAGTCAACACATGTCACTATTGAATCGAAGTTGTATCTACAATGATACGAAAAATTAGGAGGTCCATTATCTTCTCTTTGAGGATAGTCACCACATGGTTTCATCTCTAGGCTAGTGTAGGGGAATACAAGTTCATTGGAGAGGGATAACATGAGATCACTTCAAGTGACCCACATCAGGTAAACCTCATTGTTAACTTTGAATATGGGATTATCTTAAGATAATAAGTAAGTTAAAATGGATAATAATAATAATCATAATAGTCAATAGAGTACTTAGTTGACTAACCATGTATTACTACATGTAAATGTATGTAGTAGTATACCAATATATGCACCTCACAAATTTAGTGAACACTTCTATTTTCTAATTAATAAAAATTTAGATAATAACAAAATGGTATAGTAGATGACATCTAGATGCTAACATTAATATTAGGATCTACAATGGGTCAACTTAATAAATCATATTAGGCAATCTATTACATATGTTGTTATACTAGTTGGAATGATAAGATGTAATATACGTTCCATTAAGATAAGATGCATATTAGTTATTTGGAGTACTAGTGAATTAGGTCTATGGTGCATGCTTACATAATTAATCATAATGTATTATTATCAATTGTAGGTAGTCACTACATTTCATTAGGACTATATATTTAATGCATCCACGGGTACCCTTAGCCTATTGAATTGGCTAGATGTGACTTAGGCACACACACCTGAGTCTTTTGATATTTATACAACCCTATTTGGACACACTAGTAAACAAATCCACAAGTGCACATGCTCGGGAGTGTAATAGACAATGGAAATTTGGGGTTGAACCCAAGGGAGAGAGGGGGCACTAGAGCTTAGTTCACTTGATATAGGTTCCTAATGCATAGTCGAGGTTTCTAGGGTTTGATCTTGGTTTTGAGAGTTACACTAGTGTGAGCAAGAAAGTAACAAAAGGCAAGAAGCAAACCTACTTTAACCCTAGACAATTTAGGACTAGTTGACAAAGAAAGTAAACTAAGCAAGAAAGGAGCAATTATGCTAAGGCAAGAAAGGAAGAGATAAAAATAGAGACTAAACTAACAAAGAAATCCTAACGATCAAAATAGAGATGGAAACTGTATTAACTAAGCAAAAGAGACACTACACTAGAAATATAGGCAAAAGAACAAGGAAAAGACTAAACTAGAAAATGACCAGCTAAAGAAAGCACAAAAGATGAAGAACTAATCGTAAATACTCTATCAAGATTGAACAAGAAATAACATCTCAAGTGATTTATTAAGCAAGCAAAGAGGTTAACTAAGTAAGAAATAGTTAAGCAAGAGAGTAATTAGGGTTTCAAGCAATTAATGGATGTGGGGGCCATTTGGGTTAATGTGACTATCACCTAGGTTGGGGGTCATAATATGCAAACATTACTAATTCATGTTGGTTGTCTAACCAAACAATCAAGTTACATGTTAGAGAATTTCCCTAACTCCTAATTGGCCATGGATGGAATAGGGTGTGTATAGGGAAACTAGTCACTATCACATTTGATTATGGTTTAGGAGGAATTCAACTAAGATCCAACAAGTCCAGGTTTTGAGGATGGAAGCACTCGGGGCAATTGGGGGTAAAGGGTAGTAATGAAGGGTGTAGGTGAGGGTATTACACCTTATGTCACCTCCCATCTAGCCTTTAAGCAGCTCCATTACAATCTCACTAAGTGTCTCCAAGATAGCTTCTTAGATCTCACACGTAAGAGTAGGAGAGTGGATAGGTATGTTTGAATATGGGTATCTAGATAGGGATCCACTAGTTGGACCTAGGATAAAATCCCAAAATATCTACGTATAAGCCATTTCCCCTATAACCTAGGTGTTTTCAAGAACAAACCACAAAGTAATCCATGAGAAATGAGATATAAGTAGAAGACAATCATTAGCAAATGGGGTTTACATATCATATCCACAAACATTGTATCAAAGTCACATTTTCAACCCCAAACAACCCACTAGGGGGCTTATCTACTCATAGAACAAAAATGGGAGAAAGAAGAAGAAGTACAAGTGAATAACTCCATGGAAGCTTGGTGAAGACTATTCCTTCTTTACCTCTAGCTGTAGAAATTCCTTCAATCATAGAAATGTTGGGTGGAAGTGACCTAGGGTTTTGAGGTGGAAGATGGTGGAAATGGAGTGGGATTAGGTGGAGAGAGTAGGTTGCTCAACCAATTATAAGGTAGATGGCAATAAGAACTGACCCTTTCTCCCAACCGCCACCAAGTTATATTAGTGTCTTGGGAAGCATAGGGTTTAGTGGGGTTAGAGTAGGAAAATCAATGGAAAAAGTGAACTAGGACAGCTGGCCACCATGATTGTAGTGTATGGGATGGATGATAGTTGCGGTGGAGTGGAACGAATGATGTGGAATGGGTGAAATGGTCAGGTACTTTTGGGGTTTTGGGTAGTCGGGTAGAACAATCATGGTGGGTAGGTGGTGGTACGACCATGGTAGGTGCTATAGTCATTTTGTAGGGAGGAGGACTTGACTATTTCTTCAATTCTGTTAGTCTTGAAAGATCCACACCATGACCGTTTTGTCTGACATGGTTGTGGTGGATCTTGCAAACCACAACCATTTTGCTAGACACGACCGTGGTGGATAGCTTGTTGTAGCAGTTCAATTCCTTGGATTTTCCCTACGATTTGGCACATTATACGATGGCCACATTCATGTACCACATGCCATTTTGAGGTTTCTGATGTGCAATTCAACTCCAAAGTCTTCATGATTATCTTTGCTTTGGATGAATTCTTGATCACATGGGGTAGGTTGGGGCTAGGGATCATCCAAGGGTGTAGAAACCCTAGGATCATCCTCCTGTCAATCTCCCTTCCATCCAATGCATGGTTTAAGTACTTAAAGAGGAAAATAACCATTATAAGTGCATTTAAAAATAATATTCTTATTGAGGGAAATAACATGCATTCTATCATATTTAGGTATGATTAAAGAGCAAAAAAAATTTGTTCAGTCAAAAAGCATGTTACTATATTACCAAAACTTTGGGCACAAAGTACCCCATTACAACAAGAACAAATCCTTAAGCTAGTAATCAAGGGTAAGAGAACATAAAAACCCTAAAACTATACATAAGGCTTAGATCCTAAACAACTCGACCTAATGACATGAAGCCTTAAGAAAAGCCAAGCACTCAATAACATAAAACCACCCACAAAGTATGATAACAAGGACACTACAGACGGACCACCCCCCAACAGACCCACAAATCTAGGATCTTAGCACCTACACACAAATTCAAGGCCTCTAAGATAACCATGACTCAGACTAGGTCCAAGTCATCAGCTGGAAGTGCGAGCACATCCTACTAAGCAGCGAAAAGCCAAACAACAACGCTCCAACTTGATACTCAGACTGCTCATCTTGATACTCAGATTGCTATTGTTTGCACAGCAGCACCACCACAAGCATATGAAGGGTGAAAAACCAGTTGTAGCCAGCTTTCACTCTGCCAAGCCATCTATTCGTGAAGAAAGCCAAAGACAACTGACCAGGATGAATCAAAAGCAAAACACCTGCCAAACATTCCTCCCTCACACATAGAAATAAAACCATTTCCTGAAATTAGTGGGAAGAAGAATAGAGGAAGATATTCTACCGTTGAACACACTGATAAGAATCCATGCATCTTGATGAGGTAGATAGGTAGAAGACAAACAATCGCACAGAAGGTGAAGGGAAAGCTAGCCTCTTTTCTTCTTCTCCCATGGTGATTTTCTCTACTGTTATCCTATAAAGGAATGCCAGAGCGAGAGGATGGGAGGGTAGCCTCCATCCTTTGACCTGATGCCTCTGTTTGTACATAGGCATATCGCCGAACACCTTGGGGTGCTCCATCTCACAGCCGTAGGGACTGGCCAGGGAGCGCCGCAACTCCTCACCCATCAATCAACCAATGGAGGAAGCACCAGAAAAGAAGGGAAACGAGACACTGGACGAGGATGCACTGGACGAGGCACTGGACGAGGCCAGGTTGAGGCTCGGGAAAGAAGGGAAACAAGACAAAAGACAGCTGCGATGCTAGAGCGGCCTAGCAAGGAAACCTGGTCCAGTAGGGAGTGACTCCTCTCCATCCATCCCTCTTAATGGATTGGAGTCAACCAAAGTTGATGCTACTGCCAATGAACCAGACCTGGCTTCAAGCTACACATCACGTCTCCTTCTCTCCTAGGCTGTGATCTTCCCTAAACGATTGCATCCGACTTCAAACTTTCCTTTTCTCCGGGACCATGATTGGCTTCAGGACCACACCGTAGATGATGGGAGCCAGGGGGAGGAAGGTGCCGAAGCAGCACTCCCTCCCCCCAGTGGTAGCCACTGGGGTTCTAGAGAGAAGGCATAATGGATGCCCTAGAGAGAAGGCAGAGCCTTCCGATCTTTTACACTTAGGCCTAGTTTGGTTGGGAGGAAAATGAGTTCAATGAATTCCAACTGCACATGATTTTCAACTACAATTGTTTGGTTCTGCGTTGATGCAACCAACAGTGTGTGTTCCAATTCAACTAGCATTTTGCCGCAAGTGAAAAAGTAGGAAAATGAACTGTGCCCGAATGGGGCGCGGTTCCAGTTCCCAACCTCTCCGTCATGCAGCAACCTGCTACTACCTACTATATTTTGTATTGAATAGTTGAACGTGCGCACCATTCGTTCCCTGTCATTCTCGCTGTGCTTTTTTCTCTCATTAATCTCCATGGCATCTGAACACAAACTACAACTAACCAAATAAAAACAAACCAACCCATGAGTCACATTTCCGCACAACCAAACAAAACGGTTGCAGTTCAAGCTAATAGATTTTCATTTCCTGTTTTCAAACTATAGGGTCGGGTTGGTTCTGCACACAACCAGACGGACCTTTATTAAAGAGCAAAATTGCATAAGACGAAGCCCTAAAATAGGGCCACAACAATCTTATTACTAGAAAATCAATGAATAGTTTGAGATGATAATCATGGAAATCATGATATATTTATTAGTTACTATAAAAACCTATATCATTTTATCAACATCACTGATCGTTACCATATATTTATACATATATTCAACACTGAACTAATACATAGAAAATTATGTAATTTTACCACAGTTTAATGGAGTAGATCATAAATATTAATTTCATTCATTCTATAATGTTTAAAATTGTAGATGTGTATATATTTTTGGTACTTTGAATAAAATGTTATATGATAGAAGAGTATGTACAATATGATTGCTAGTACTAGAATAAAGTATGACAATATATACATATTAGTTTACCCACATGTAAAATATGAGTTACCTTTGCTTCAAAAATGAGTTGTGTGAGACTTAAACCCTAGATTCACTCAATTAGATATTTTATACGATATACCTAATGTGGGCTACATACTTGACCCGAGTTGACTAAACTTAATTTACATAATATAGAAAGAATAAATTACAAGATATAAATTAGTGGAAGACATATTGTTACCCACACATCTATGGAACCAAGACACATTTAGATTGATGTGACTATTGGATCAAAAGACTAAAATAGATATTAACTAGGTCATATGTTCACTTAATAAGATGAAAACCCCTAACATGCCATCTTGTGTTCAAAACTAGGATGAAAACAATATATATCTATGATCATAATTTATAAGCATGGTGGCTTTGACTGGACTAGCATATATAATGTGTTTCAAGGAGGGAAACATGACTTATTGGACAAATATTCACTATTTGAGTTACTCATCGGAATTCCAATTGTTGTCCAATTATTTCTCCATTATTGATTACTAAAATAATATTTTTGTTAATTATGAGTGACGTCACTCCCATTTCATATGTTGAATGGTTTCATACCTTTTGTACTTGAAAATATTTTCAATTACTTTATCATGTTGCCTATGTTGGTATGCATGCCCTGAGAGCCAATCATGGGATGATTGGTGGGATACATTAAGATTGATTTGATAAACATCAAAGGCAAGCTTCCAATTCTTTCTGGTTCAGTCATATGAGATAGTGATAGAACAGATTGAATGTCTAGAGAATGAAAGTACTCAATGACGTATGCCTTCAGGTTCATGACCTGAACGATGAGATCATACAGATGTTAAGAGTTTGTACATTCTTGTTATGTCCCTAGTCGGATGTCATTGTGGAAGGTAGATAGACAGCAATGACACATAAGACTAGATTGTGATGTTGGTTGATGACAGAATCTCATTAGTCATGATATAGAGATATCAAACCAAACACATAGGTACTTGTTAGAGAACAAGTGTACTAGACAGACCCACCGTGAGTTTGACACATGGAATCATGACATGGTAGTCACAGTCAGTACTCACAGTGATGGTGGTGAGTGTGATTCTTAGACCTGAAATCACTACACTCAACACATGTCATTGGGCACACTTTGACATCATCAAACGCAGTCCTGAAACATGGGTTGTTATAAAGGTGATGATTGGGTGGCTTTGACACATGGGGCTTTTGAGGGGTGAGTGATAGATATGGGATTTGTCCCTCCTGAGGGAGTTTGATATCCAAGGCCACTTGATGAGTAGGATTGAGATAGGCGTGCGCACGCATGTGTGAATCAGTATGTGATATTGATGTCATACATATCTCCTTCAATCTACTCTGAGATCAAGAAAGTGAATGAACGTTGACAGGATGACTGTTCCATGCCTTGAGTTCATTCAGGATATCAGTGACAAAGGAATTATACATTCACTGTAACACCATTCATGGATTGTAGGATGAAAGTTGTTATCCAACTTTCTACTTTCACTTGGGTAGCAATGATGTGTGACTAGGCACCACTCTTTGCTTGTGAAGTCATAAATGTTATGGACTGTCACTGCCAATGTGAAATGGACCTGCAGGGTCACACACATAGGATTTAACCTGGAAGAGGAGTTTTGTCTACAAGCAACGTTTAGATTGATTACTAAAGGAGTTTAGTAGTTCAATCAAACATTCAATCAGTCAATGGCTCAATATCATATGGTTCAAGGTGTTGGACATATTGATTGGAGTATTAGATTGATTGAAATCACAATTGATTGATTTTGCCCAACCTGTGCTCCCAACCAATCGACTCAAGTGTTGAACTGGTCGGCTGAGGTTGCTGAACCGGTCGGCTGGAGTGTCCAACCGATCGTCTCATGACTAGGTTGAAACGACCGGTTCAAGGGTTGAACCGATCGGCTTAATTGGTGCAACCGACCAGTTGGGAAAGTCATGTCGGCATGAATTTTCTTTTGGTTTCAAATTGCCCAATTCGATTGGGAATAATATTGGTATTCGATACCAATTGGGAAAGAAACAAGGAAAGTCTTTTTGAGCCGGATTAGGACCATGAACCGATCGGTTCAGGGCACCTACCGATTGGTTGGAGTGCCCCAAATGGTCGGCTCAGGTCCAACCGATCGGCTAAATGGCCGAACCGATCGGTTCAGCTATGAACCGATCATTTCAGGTTGCGAACCGATTGCTTTTTGTGGAAAATCTCAAACCCTTCTACTCCTGCGTTTAGTCCCGTATTGCCCTGGATAGAGAAACCTGACCCATGGCCCTCCTATATATAGGGGTAGTGGGGGCTTCTCAAAGGATAGCTCAGTGCAACCAGTTGCTCTACAACTTGTCGTTCTCTCTGGTTTTGGTAACCGAGAGAGAGCCCGAGCAAGTGCTTCCCGCAAAGGGAGGTACAACAAGGGAAGGACAACTGCAGTTGCAACTGGAGGCAGGAGAGTGTGTTGGCGACTAGTACGTCAATAGGAGGGTGTGACTCCTTCCACTTCCTTGTGGGACAAGGAGTGTGGAGTTCCAGGTGGTCCATGTGGACTACTACAGAGGCGGGAGGACACTGCCGCTCAAGAGGACAACTGTCATCCAATAGTCCGGTAGGAGGAGAAGTTGTCAGTCCCGGTGCGACCAGGAGCTGCACAGACGCCATCCAAGACCGGAGTTGAAGACCGCACATTGCGCGAGGTATTGTCGCCGAGCAAGCCTCGATACAAGGTATGATTCCACAAACCATCCTTTCCTATTATATAGACATTGACATGTTTCCTCGGTATGGGTTTGGGGGAGAAATTTTTTGTTTTCGCGGCCTTCTCTGCCTCCCCTAAAACCCAACAGTGGTATCAGAGCCACGTCAACTGCTCTATATTTTAGGAATATCGATATGATCGATTTTGGTTTGTCGCCTTTATTTATTGCATGTGATGCGAATAATATTGGCTTTATGCATGTCCAATCCTAAATCCACAAATCTCAATTACATATATGATATGTATTATTAATGCACTTGATACGCGTCGCCCTTAAATGAGTTTTGTGGTGGATGTGTAGCATGATTATGGCCTATAAACCCCTATCTGTGTGTGGTTGTTTGTATTTTCTTGCATCTCGGTCTGTGCACCGATCTTCCCTCTCTTATTCCTGATGTAACTCGAAATAATTCGAGATTCTTTCCTACCTTTGATCCCCCCGAATGTAACTCGGGGTTTCTTCTTTTAAGCAATGTAATAATAGGATAGATTTTATTTCCTGTTATGACGAAGACCGGCGGACATCAAGACAACAGCTGAAACGATCGGTTCAAGGCATGAACCGATCAGTTGACATTCCAGATGGTCGGTTCAAGGAGTGAACCGATCAGTTGATGACCGATCGAGGAGCGAGATGATCGGGTGGCAGACATGACAAGATGCATGATGACCAGGCGAACCGATCGGTTGGAGGAGCCAACCGATTGGTTGGTGGCACCCAGACGACCGGGCCGGACTGAGGAAGTCGTTCATGTGATGAATTGATCTACTCCAAAGGCAAAGCATAGAGTTCATCTTATACATGTTGCATGTGATGTAGACCTAGATGACTGTGATTCCTCTTGGCTCGAGGAATCACATTAGGATGGCCAAAATCATCGCTTTTATTGTTTGTGCATGTATTCTGTGGGATATAGCATGTATATGATACATACTATGTATTGTGGTGATTGGATATGTATATGTATATAAAACCAAATCCCTCATTAAAATATTAAGTCTTATATGCCTTCCATTAGCGGCACACATGAAAAGCTCGATCGACCAAGCGTAGGTTACGCCGCCATCTATCTAGTGGAAGTGTGAAGGGTAGACATGTAGGTTCTGCCAAAGCAGGGTGCATGTTTACCGTGTCGACTTTTGGGTTAGACTTAACTAGTGATTCTTAGAGCGTCTAGGCCCAGAGGAAAGGAATGTTCATGGCAAGGTGTTGCGCATGTTCATTCAACAAGAGTTTCATATGATGCAATTGGAAAGAATTGCCTACCTGAGAGATCTAAGTTGTGGGCGATCAGCCAAAGCTGACTCATGACTTAGAGGATTTCAGGATCTTGCCCACTAGAAGGTCGTATGCTGCAATCTTCCGAATTGATGGCGAGGGCTATCAATTTGAAGTAAAATAGTGGGAGCGATAATTAATTAAAGGCCTAATTATATCATCAAACTTTCAAATCAATCAAAAAAGTCAAAATGAGTTTTGGACTAAAATTGCATATTTTCCTTTTGTAGTTCAAATGGCAACAAACAACAACAACTTTTCTTTGCGATCGGTCCTTGATAAGGACAAGCTAAACGGGACTAACTTCCACGACTAGTATCGGACATTGAGAATTATTCTCACTCAAGAGCGTAAGCTCTATGTCCTGGATACTCCAATTCCAGAGGAACCAGCTCCTAATGCACCAAGGGCAGAAAGGGATGCTTACAAGAAGCATGCTGATGATGCCATTGATGCTAAGTGCTTGATGCTATGTTCAATGAACCATGAGTTGCAGAGACAACATGAGAACATGGGTGTCATAGAGATGATTCAGCATCTCAGGAACATGTATGAAGATCAGGCACGGAAAGAGAGATACAATGTTTCTAGGGTGCTGTTCAAGTGCGTCATGACATAAGGAGATCCAGTTGGTCCTCACACACTCAAGATGATTGGGTATGTGGAGAACCTGCAAAGACTGGGATTTCCACTGAGCCAAGAGTTGGCTACTGACATGATACTGCAATCGTTGCCAGAATCTTACAGTCAGTTTGTGATGAACTACAACATGAACAACTTTGATAGGCCACTGTCAGAGTTGTTGGGCATGTTGAGGACAGCCGAGATACATATGAAGAAGGACAAGCCCAAGTCTGTGATGGTGATCACGGGAAAGAAAGGCAAGTCCAAGCGCAAGGGCAAGGGAAAAGCTAAGAAAGGTTCTGATGCTAGCCAGGAGCCCAAGACGAATTCAACTCTCAAGGCCAAGGGAGGCGTGACAAAGAAAGGAAATTGCCACCACTGTCAAAAGCCAGGACATTGGAAAAGGAATTGTCCTCTCTATTTGGAAGAACAAAAGAAGAAGGAGGCGACTAAAGCCTCTACTTAAAGGTGTCATGAAAGTAAACTTGTAACACTTTTTGAGGTATATGATACCAAGATGTAAAGTGTAAAGCACTCATAATTGGGGCAAGTGTTGCCGCCATAGATAGAGTACTTTAGTTTATTTTCAGCCTACAAGGCATGTAATACAGTTATGAACTGCTATTTCATATATTGCATTATTTTGCATATTGTATGACAATGATGACAATTAATAAAGTTGAGTTTTCAATCTTAAAGATATGATCTTTGTGGCAATGCCTTGTTTATCTTGTGGTATTCGATATGCATAAGATAAAATGATACCTAAAAGTTATTAGATAACTCAAACAATCAAATTAGCATCAATCATGAGAAATTCATTTCTAGTTTCCATGTGATGGATAAATCTAGACTCTTTTGGTTAGAGAACTAGTAAGAGACATGAATATCTTGGACATGATTAATCAATCTTCACTAATGGTAGTGAGAGAATGATTATCCTATTAGGTATAATACATGTGATGTATTTACATACCTATTGGAATGATTGCTAATACTTCAAATGGTGTTTAGAGAAATACCAATATGAGTATCTTGAAGTGTTCAAGATTATCATAGATGAAGTACAAATTTGGTAAAGTGTTAATTCTTGATGAGATCAATGAATGAAATACTTGGACCAAATGTTTGAGATCCTTTTGAGTGATTATGATAGTGTATCAT
The DNA here is from genome assembly GCA_963693085.1 of Alisma plantago-aquatica. Lineage (NCBI taxonomy): Eukaryota > Viridiplantae > Streptophyta > Magnoliopsida > Alismatales > Alismataceae > Alisma > Alisma plantago-aquatica. The sequence goes on along the minus strand of OY856409.1, from coordinate 1,335,840,925 downwards.
AGTGAACTCATGATTAAGGCATGGTGATGTCTAAATCAAGAAGGAATCATACTCTAAGGAGTTAGAGAATGATTATCAAATAACTGAATTCTTCTTAATAAAAGAATACCCCACACTAATAAAGGACAATAAGAATCACAAGGAGTTGTGAGTTCTTATATCCTTGACAGATACACCTCATTATCTATGTGATGAGTTGTTCATGCGATGAGTCAACTATCCAGATGAATATGAGGAACTAGATTTTGAGTTATGGTATATGACCATTACATCCTAAATGACTTCCATGTGAACCATAAGGTATGACCTTGATGGTAGCACCCATTGGATGGAAATCCATAAGTGCAAATGAATCTTAAGTGTTAAGACACATGTATAACATTTTGAGAAGGATGATGCTTGTTGATTGCAACTTAATGACTAAGACATTTGGCATATGGATACTAAAACCGCATTCCTATGAGGAATAAAATAAGGATGTACACGTGACACAACCTATAAGGTTTATGAATGCACCAATGCAAATGAAGTCTATAAGTTACAATGGACTAATCAATGCGATTGATTGAGTACACGCAAATCAGAATTGGATCTTTACTTTGATGATATAGTCAAAGGGTTTGACTGATATGTCAAAGATAAAGAAGGGATCTGTGATTTAGTGGGAGCGTGTTCACATTCCACATATTGATGTGAAATGGAAATGTTCTAGAATGGAAATCCAAAAGTGGAAATTATCTTTTAAGGAAGATAGAGATGTTTCCTATATGATAGGAATAGAGATCTATATAGATAGTTCTCGAAAAAATCTCTTGACCTGGAAAGAGAAAGCATACATTGGCAATCTGTACTGAAGGGTTCAGTATGCACAGATTTAGTGGGAGAAAACTTGTCCGTGTTATATGGATATTAGTATCCCAAGGCCAAGTGCCCAATTCTTATGAAGAATGGGAGCACTAAGAATAGATATGGATCTATCATGTATGTAATCATCCCATTGTCTTGCATGTATGACATGGCAAGAATAAAATGCATTCATCATCTTGTATGTAGGACATGGCAATATGATGTGCTCATCCTGATAATTCGTATGTAGGACATGACGAGTGGATGTCTGTCTACTTCCAGTAGGGGTTACTGGAATACCATAAGAACTTGATAAGTACTTGGGAAGTACTAGTTCTATGGAGACAAGGAAGAGTTCGATGTAAAGAGTTACATTGATGCGAACTTCCGAAAGGATAGAAAATTAATCACAAAATATACATAGGATGTATAAAAGTGAAAGTTTGTTGATAATTGGAAGTGTTCCAATAAAACCATTTAAAAAGGGAAATGCCGAGTATCTGTGTGTTAGTGAACAATAGTGGATACTATATGGATCTGAAAGTTCATGAGATGAACTTATATTCCACTCATTGATGACAAGTCTAGAATCCTTGATCATGCAATGTGGCTAAAGGTTAGCAATGGAATACTAGATCGCATATTAAGGCAACTCCATCTCATACGTGTGATGTACAGTGAAGAGATGAGAGACATGCAATTTATACTGACTTTGGCAAGGTGTTGCCATTACTCACTATGTTGGCACTAGAGCACAGTAACATGTGGGACATGTTTGAAGATCACTATGAATATGATTCAAGAGTGATTGGCTCGCAGTGCAAGTGGGAGTCTGTTGGTATGTATGCCCTGAGAGCCAATCATGGGATGATTGGTGGGATACATTAAGATTGATTTGATAAACATCAAAGGCAAGCTTCCAATTCTTTCTGGTTCAGTCATATGAGATAGTGATAGAACATATTGAATGTCTAGAGAATGACAATACGCAATGACGTATGCCTTCAGGTTCATGACCTGAACGATGAGATCATACAGATGTTAAGAGTTTGTACATTCTTGTTATGTCCCTAGTCAGATGTCATTGTGGAAGGTAGATAGACAGCAATGACACATAAGACTAGATTGTGGTGTTGGTTGATGATAGAATTTCATTAGTCATGATATAGAGATATCAAACCAAACACATAGGTACTTGTTAGAGAACAAGTGTACCGGACATACCCACCGTGAGTTTGACACATGGAACCATGACATGGTAGTCACAGTCAGTACTCACAGTGATGGTGGTGAGTGTGATTCTTAGACCTGAAATCACTACACTCAACACATGTCGTTGGGCACACTTTGACATCATCAAACGCAGTCCTGAAACATGGGTTGTTATAAAGGTGATGATTGGGTGGCTTTGACACATGGGGCTTTTGAGGGGTGAGTGATAGATATGGGATTTGTCCCTCCTGAGGGAGTTTGATATCCAAGGCCACTTGATGAGTAGGATTGAGATAGGCGTGTGCACGCATGTGTGAATCGGTATGTGATATTGATGTCATACATATCTCCTTCCATGCCTTGAGTTCATCGGGATATCAGTGACAAAGGAATTATACATTCAATGTAACACCATTCACGGATTGTAGGATGAAAGTTGTTCTCCAACTTTCTACTTTCACTTGGGTAGCAATGATGTGTGACTAGGCACCGCTCTTTGCTTGTGAAGTCATAAATGTTATGGACTCTCACTACCAATGTGAAATGGACCTGGAGGGCCACACACATAGGATTTAACCTAGAAGAGGAATTTTGTCTACAAGCAACGTTTAGATTGATTACTAAAGGAGTTTAGTAGTTCAATTAAACATTCAATCAGTCGATGGCTCAATATCATATGGTTCAAGGTGTTGGACGCATTGATTGGAGTATCAGATTGATTGAAATCACAATTGACTGATTTTGCCCAACCTGTGCTCCCAACCGATCTGCTCAAGTGTTGAACTGGTCGGCTGAGGTTGCTAAACCGGTCGGCTGGAGTGTCCAACCGATCGGCTCATGAACAGGTTGAAACGACCGGTTCAAGGGTTGAACCGATTGGCTCAACTGGTGCAACCGACCAGTTGGGAAAGTTATGTCGGCAAGAATTTTCCTTTGGTTTCAAATTGCCCAATTCGATTGGGAATAATATTGGTATTCGATACCAATTAGGAAAGAAATAAGAAAAGTCTTTTTGAGCCGGATTAGGACCATGAACCGATCGGTTCAGGGCACCAATCGATCAGTTGGAGTGCCCCAAACGGTTGGCTCAGGTCCAACCGATCGGCTCAATGGCCTAACCGATCGGTTCAGCTATGAACCGATCATTTCAGGTTGCGAACCGATTGCTTTTTGTGGAAAATCTCGAACCCTTCTACTCCTGCGTTTAGTCCCGTATTGCCCGGGATAGAGAACCCTGTCCCATTACCCTCCTATATATATAGGGGTAGTGGGGGCTTCTCAAAGGACAGCTCAGTGCAACCAGTTGCTCTACAAGTTGTCGTTCTCTCTGGTTTTGGTAATTGAGAGAGAGCCCGAGCAAGTGCTTCCTGCAAAGGGAGGTGCAGCAAGGGAAGGACAACTGCAGTTGCAACTGGAGGCAGGAGAGTGTGTTGGTTACTAGTACGTCAACAGGAGAGTGTTACTCCTTCCACTTCCTTGTGGGACAAGGAGTGTGGAGTTCCAGGTGGTCCGTGTGGACTACTACAGAGGCCGGAGGACACTGCCGCTCAGGAGGACAACTGTCATCCGACAGTCCGGTAGGAGGAGGAGTTGTCAGTCCCGGTGCGACCAGGAGCTGCACAGACGCCGTCCAAGACCGGAGTTGAAGACCGCGCATTGCGCGAGGTATTGTCACCGAGCAAGCCTCGGGACAAGGTATGATTCCACAAACCATCCTTTCCTATTATATAGACGTTGACGCGTTTCCTCGGTATGGGTTTGGGGGAGAAAATTTTTGTTTCCGCTGTCTTCTCTGCCTCCCCTAAAACCCAAAAGCCTATTCTATTATGTGTGTGATATTTGAGTCAGTAATATCCATTAGAAGCTAAACAACACTTTAGGCATCTGGGTTTTATTCTCTGTTTCTCATGTTATATTTAGGCGTCGAGGTTTTATTCCTCTTACTAGGTATTGTGGTTTTGTTCACCCTATCATATTTTATATTCGAGCACTAAGGTTTTATTCCCCTACCAAGTATTAGGATTTATGCTGATCTATCCCAACTTTAGATCATGCTAGTCTTTATTATAATTTATATGCACTTTATAATTGTTGGGATTTGTGAGAAGATAAAAGGCAATAAACTCCATATTTATGAATTATTTCTCTATTATAAATTTCCTCAAAATTATTCTTTTGATTGATGATATTCTTGTGATATTTTATCTTGAACTTACACAAGTTTCTTATAGCCTCTTTTGACTAGGAAACCCTTACTATTTCACCTAAATAAAAAAATCTCAAGTATTATCTGTATTACACATGAAAATATTTTATTGACGCAAGCCTTTTCTTATATATCCTCTTTTGGGTGTTGTTCCCAAACCACCTAAATGTAGAGAAAGACGACTCATGAGGAATATGTACCTCGAATATGAACTTTGAGGATAGCTTGCTATGTCCAGGTTGTCCTCTTTGACTAGTCCCTTGTATATGTTTCCATTTTTATGGTGTCATTTGTGGCGAGGAACAATGTAAATGGATTATTCTTGTGATAGTATAATAGTCTAATGTTCCATTACTTTATAATCATTTTGATTTTGTGTATCACACTTCCAAGATATGAAATAAAATGTCTCCTTCCATCATACTCATTTGTATGTTTGGATTGGATGGGACTTATTCCTCATTAAGTAAGAGTGGTTCCCCTCTCGAGTTCCATTCTTTACAAGTATAGTATCATAGCCTTCGTAGTTAGTTTATATAATTACTAAAATTATCCTTTGTTTGTCATATACATTATCCTTGTCTAGGTAGTTACATGACCTTATAGAGGCTGTTGGTGGACCTATTCTCAAGTCATGTAATACCAATAATTGTTTCCACCCTTACTTGACTTGATTTCCATACTCCACAGTCCATTTTTGTTGATGTGACTTAGTTTTTGATAACCCGAAATTACCCCTACCCTTTCCTTAGTGACTAAATTCCACTATGTATGCACAAAAAGAACTTCCACTTTTTAAGAGATAATAATTTTTTTTATTTTCTTTATATCCTATACTATTAAGAAGTTAGTTCAATCACTATGGAGTGTAAGTTGCATTAGTCACTGTTTGCTAATTAAATTGAGGTCTTGCCTTTACCCTTTTCCTTGTTGTTTTTCAAGTGTGCTATCAAGTATGTTTGCGTGGAGATTGGGCATGCTTAGATAAAAATTTGAATCCCACTTTAAGACTTATAATTATTATACTCCTTAACCAATAATGACATGAACTAAGTTCACTATGTTTGAGCAGGCCTCTCCTTCAATATGGTTGCTTTAGTCTATTCAGATTGGATACCATCTTCCCTGTGTTTTGTTTCCTCATATACTTGGGTCAGTTGAGGATCTTGTCAGTATTCAATGATGAGCCTTAGGAGTTCACCTTTCCCATCTCAACAATGTAAGATGGATGTCTAGGTAATCCCCTTATGGAAAATCAAGACATGATTACCTAGATAAACCAAGTTTTGGGTGCCCCCTCTACTTTGTAAAGTCACCATGACAGTATAATCATTAAGTAATGGGAGCACCTCAATCTTTTTTTGGATGGTTGGGTGACCAGGTTTCTACCTAACATCCCACAATGAGGTTTTGTGTTCCCTTCTAGGAAAGAGTATGGTTAAGATGAAAGTGGTAGTTAGTGGATGATGTAACTTATAAGAATGTGGTAGAGGTTGACAACATGTAATAGGAACTCATGTTTCTCTCACATGTTATAATTTAGATATGCTTTTGGTATGCTCTTCTAGATGTTTGAAGAAATAGATATTCTTGTTGGATGAAATAATTGTAAAATAGTCATTATAAGTATGTTATGGTGAAAAGTTACCAAACTGGTTCATGAATTCATTTTGGCACCATTTTAGTTTTACTTCACAATGTTTTCATCCCAAAATTATTTTCATTATTATACTACACATATAGAAAAATATTTTTTGTAATTTCAGAAATGATTTCCGAGCTAAGTCATAATATAGGAAATTGTGAAATGACTAGGGAAAACCTGAAAAGGAGCCACCGAGTGAGTACAAAAACCTTGAAAACCTAAAATTTGTTTGGAGTGATACTTAAGAGAAAGTGAAGCATACTAGATATTAGTTCTCATACCCCGTTGAACCTCTTTAAATTGTTAGTGAGGAACATACTTTTAAGGGCAGGATAGCGGTCCATGTTAGACCACCATTATGTCAACTTTCGAGGATATAATCCTCTTTAAGGAGTGAAGTGACGTAACATACTGAATTTTGGGTACTAAATCTATGTCGAGCTACGTCTCATAATTTTCTTAACTTGAAAACCTTCACTAGACAGTTCCTCCTCATATTTGAAATTTACTTGAATTCTTGTGTATTAGTTCATTAAACTGAAATTCCACACATTTTGTTTGATTCACCATTAATTCAGACCCAACACTTGAATAGTTGACAATATTATGGATTACTAATGTTGGAATCAAACCAAAATGTGTTTTGAATATTAGATATTATTATTTCAATTACTTGTAAGAGAATCAAGATATCCATATTTAACTATTGCTAGAGGATTTATTTCTTAATAAGCTAAATAGAAATTAAACACATGTTCCAAATATTAAAGTACTTGGAGTTATATATATTAGGATTTATGAAATTTGGAATTAAGTTAGGAAATATGGGATGAGCGAAAATCTTCAAATGAGTACATAAGATTTTTGTATTTAATACCTATTAGAATTTAGACTATGGAAAAAAATATAACTATACTAAACTTATGAAATATAAGTTATTACCTTTAAGGTTTATCAACATTTTGGGCTTTGAGATTTTTATATAATACCCGATATTGGTTCCTCTCTGATGAACCACATGTGTTCCTATGTAGAAGTCAACAACATTAGAAACCTCTCCCACTTCTACACAATGACATCCTATGTGTGGAGTACCATATTCATCTCTTTTAAAACCTTCTACTGATGTCATCTACAATTGGGGACCCAACCCCTAATACACCATGACCACCTTCCTTGAAGCTGAGAAAATGGCACTACGAATGTAACCGACTGTCACACTCCCTGTGACCTAGGTCATGCTTTGATTTTCCTTTCTCGACTCCATCCTTTCCATTGAGACTTGTCCTATAAGACAATTGTCTTTATATAGCCAGATACCTCTTGATATTGAGCACCAAAATTCTCAAGCAATCACTCAACTACCTACAACTTCAATACCTTCAACTAACCTTCTCTAATATAAATCTACATCCCCGCTTCATTTCACAACCCATTATAACTCCACACAAGTATTCCATAGTCAATAGAACCCCGATATTATCTTAAGAACAACACACAAAATAACCATATATGAACTTCTTCCTCACAGTCGAGTTTTGGTCTAAAGAACCAAAAGTAGGTCAGATGAATCCCGTACTGAAGATATGTTCATGTCATGCGATCAACCAGATTGAAGAATAACAAGGAAGAAAATTGACTTATGTCACTAATGAACTGAATTTGATGGTGAAGTGATACACGCAAACCATCAGGTCTAATGTATTCTCTATGAGGATAGTCACTAAATGGTTTCATCTATACACGCAAACCATCAGGTCTAACTTGTAAAAATCATAACTATTCATTGTTTCAGTAGAAAAATACAAATAAATATGTTTTTGAAATCAGAAAAATACGAATGATTTATTCGGATAGGTTTCACGACCATATTTCCAACCTAAAATAGGGTCGATTTTTGAGCAAGGAGTTTAATGTATTTTGTATTAATTGAGTGCACATATATTGTAACTAGGTTGAGACAACCCTGACCCTGTGCTTAAGAGGTGTTATTGAATATCTAGGTTTGATCATAAGGTATGTACATTCTCTATTTTATTTTGGGCATTATTTGACTGAACCTACATTTCTTTAATGAGGCATCTCTTGAACTATCAATCTTATTTAAAATCCAATTGTTGGACATTCATACTTTCTGCTTTTGATTCATATAAATTCATGTGATTGTTGGAATATTCATTTATAATGGGTCTTTGGACCCCTCCTTCTATGATTCCCATTTTATGTGAAATTAACTAAAATGTTAGTCTTGCCACTCTATTTATGCATGCTATGTGTTTGACTAGAATATCTAGAATAGTGGTACTTATGTACAACCATACTTATATAGGGTGTGCGTATTCCGCCCGGGGTGTGCATTTACACCCTTATTTCTTTTAGGCCATGATCCTATGGTGTTATGGCCCTGTTTTAGGTATATTTAGTCTACATTGTTATGCATGCAAATGTTTGTTGTTTTAATATGAATCTGTGGATGATTGTTATGGCAAGACACACTTTTATTATCATGCTTGTAATATGAATTTAATATGCCTCGTTTCTTTTGCTTCATTTCTTTTGTTACTTTTCTCTTGAACATACCTACTTGTAAGCAGCCCCCTTTTCTTGTGGGAACATCTCTTTTTGCACTTTTAACCCTATATAATGCCCAAAGTGTTTTATATATGTACATACTCAGCCTTTGCTGACCTCTTTGTTGTTTCCTATGTTCTGGGTGTTGTTCCCTTCCACCCAGGTTTAGGTACATTGGAAGACATGAGATCAAAAAGATCGCTAACATGACATGAAATTATGGATAGCTTGGAATGGGTGGGTTATCCTCTGCTACTGGCTTAGTTGTGCTTAGTTCAAGTTTTTGTAAAATCACCTATTATGGTGTGGAACAATTGTATAAATGAATCATGAAGTGACGTTGTAATAGTTTTGATTCCGCTACTTTATTATTACGTGGCTCTTGTATTATATCATTTGAGTGGATCCCCTTTTGGGCCCCACTCTATACAAAATGGTATCAGAGCCAAAAGTAGTCGGTAAATTAACTATTTCAAGTTATCCTACATTGTTCCTCAATTAGGTGCTTAGATGACCTTTTAGAGGTTATTGTCATACCTATTTCTTTGTAGTGGTTTACCAATTAGTATTTCAATCCCTTCTAAAATTGGTCAATACCTCTTCTTACAACACATCAGTTGTGTAAGCATAGTATGGGACAAACCAAGACTACCCTACCCTCTCTATGGGGCTGCAATTGGCTTTTCTAGTGATATATCCCCTGATTTAAGGGAGGCTGTCTAGACTACATTATGTGTATGTTGACTTGGACATTCATAGCTAGGTGTAACCCTAGCTATCACATGTGACCCCTTTTATGTGATGTTGATCTAGCATGCCTAGCATACATTCACTTCGTTACTAAGCATGAACGAACGCAAAATACAAAATCCTAAATTAAGATAAGGATTAAGATTCCTTTGATGTTAAGTATTATCCTAAACTAGATCGACTTTGTTTATACCATGCCTTGCCCTCAATGTGAGTATATTAGGATAGCTATGCCATGATGCCATCCCCTCAAGGGCTAAATTCCATCCTCATTGGGTTGTTATTCTTGTATATTGGAATTGCTTCATGGAGCTAAATGTTATAGTAGGCATACTTAAATTATCACCTCTCTCGGAGTACTTGGTTTACCTAGTGATTGAGATGGGTATCTGGACTATTTAGGTTACCTTATCATGTAAAGGAACTATAGTGGAGAAAACCCTAAATCATTGCCTATCATGTTGGGTAATCTCATGTTTCGATTAGGACTTGGGATGAGATAGTGGGGATTATGATTAAGAATGACATGGGAAATGGTGGATGTCATGCTTGGATAGGTTTTGACCGATTGTTGGCTATGAGCAATATACTCCCTTCTCTCTCTCATTGCTTGCATATTAGAGAACTATCACATGACCCTTTTAAATGATAGGAGGATCAAACCTCTTTTGTAGAAGGAAGTGATTATAGGATAGTAAGGTGTGTGTCAGGTTGTGGTAGGTGTCCGACTTGGTTCTTAGATCAATTTTGGCTCCAAAATTTCATCTTCATCGCCAGTCCTTTATCGCTAAAACTTATTTTCATTATTAAATTATATGTACAAAAGATTATTTTTCTTTTTATGATCTCATCGATGATTTTTAGAACCAAGTCACCACCACAAGTAAGTTGAGTAGTAGAGAAGCTCTTTAGTGAGGTACCCTTAGTTGACATGTTCAACCCTAATACCCTAGGCCTAAGACTGACATAGCTTGTTTTAAATATATATATAAGACCGTGCGGATCCACCCTTTTTCCCCTCTAGGCTATGCCTAAAGTTATAGTTTTAGCCTTTTAAGGGGTGGAGTTCCCGTACAATCTAGTTAATAAGCATAATCGGAAATAATAACAGCTATAATGAGTAAAACTTGAATAACTCCCAACAATAATTTTAAACATATGTAGAGGCTACCAAACTGAGAATTCTAGATGAGTCTTGCTAATCACACCATCATAAATGTAACTTTGATAATCAAAACATATTTTAAAATGTATTCTTGAATTACCCTTAAGGACGTGTTTAAGTCAGATGGAGATAAAAGTAAATTACACTTAAAGGCTCAAATTAATATCCTATACCCCAAATCGCTAAAAATTCAATGGCAGGGATGACTATACATTATAGGCTAGGGTGAACATAATAAGTATGATGGAATTTTTGAACATTTCCATTTGACCATGATAAATAGAAGTGATAGGGGATTGACTACACAATAATCAAAACATGTCTAATGTAATGTGTGAAGTTAACTCGTAAAGGAGAAATTCAAATAGTTGCATACAACACACTATAGTGTTCATATATGAACGAGAAAATCCATTGGCACACAAAATCCTAAACTTACACCTCAACCCTAATATGTCTATTAAAGTAAAAGTGTTGTCTTAGACAAGTAACACATCATTATTTGACCCCCCTTGATATAATTCATAAATAAATTAAATTTAAGATATAGCCCTAATACTGGAAGGAAATCAAGACATATATGCACGTCATACATAAAGTGACCATTATAAATAATAAAATGTTAATGATGTTTATGATGATGATGATAATGTTGATAAGTAAATTTTTCTTAGTAGTAATAATGATAGGAAACATGGTGCTTGAGTATCGATGTTTATAGGCAAGAGTAGTTCACCAATTTAGCGGTCACAATCTGAATGGTTCTATTGGGAAATTTGTATATGAAGATTGGTCATTCATGCTTAAGTGGTGGAAGATGAGGATCTATAGAACAAACTAGCACTCATGACTAGCAGTGGATTGATTTCGAGGACAAAATCCTCTTTAAGGGGTGGAGTGTTGTAACATACTCAATTCCAGACACATAGGCTAATCCTACATTCTGCTAGGCCCCTACTCGTCTGTGTGATATCCAACCTCCTTTTTTCTCTCTATTTGACCTTCTTTTGAATACATACCTTTTAGTATGTGTAATTCACTAATTGATGATAGATTAAGCATTTTTGGGACTTTATAACCCTAATTGACTCATTGAGAACTCATAGTCATGGAATCTTAGGATGTATTAACTCCAATAATATAATTAAGGGAAATTGATGAATAGTATTACCAGACCATGGTCCCAGTATTAATTTAATACCATAGTGTGATCCTTGGGTCTAGAGTGAGAGAATCAAAGACAATTCAAAAAGGATTTTCCCAATTTGTCCATTAGCATAAGTTTAAAACCCTAATTAAATGACTAAGTATATCATGTGGAAAATATAACTCAAACTATAACATACTCAATTCTCGACTTTATCACCCTTTCTTCTAGACCCTTTATCGACTATGTTGTTATCCAATCCCCCTTTTTCCTCTTTCTTATTTTTTTACTATTTTTCCAATTAGACATCTCTTAGTAACCATAATTCCTTTTGTTTAGATTCATTAAACTTGGTAGGAATCTAATAGCCACTTTCGACTGATTACAATCCCATGGTCATGAATTGTGAGGAAGTTATGGCCCTAATTGAATCATTGGAAGTTGGTGAATGATGATATGAAATTGTAGCACAATTCATAATTGAATACCCTAGTATGACCCTAGGGTCTTAAAGTGAGGAAATTGGAGTTACATCAAAAGGTTTAACCCTTTTTGACCACTAGGATGAGCTTATAACCCTAATTGTATGATTAAGTGTATAATGGAGTAAATATTACAAAAATAATATCAAATTGTAAAAATGGGATCAGATTCGTGTTCCTCACACCCAAATTAACTAACATATATATTTTGAGCTTAATCGAATATCAAATGCACTCTTAATGGTGGTTTAGAAGTAAATATATAAGTTAAAATGGTTTATTTCATTTCAATCATTGTCACACTGACTTAGGAATAAAGTCATGATTTTATTAACTGTTATGTGAGTCACGCGGACTTCTGGCAGATCGGGTATTCGAGAGGTGGACTTCATCTTCCTCTTTCCCCGATTTCCACTGCGTGCAGGACCGGTTCAACACCTTTGATCTCCTCATCGTCGTTCTCACCCCGCAAGCAACGACTTCTCACGATTTCTTCGCCCTTTGATCCGTCTTGCCACGCCAGTTCCAGTGGTACCTATCTCACTGCCTCTCAAGCCTTGGATACAAAATGCCCAAAGCCACCGACCACCCCCATCAATGTGTTACCACGGAGCCACAACTAGTGACACCCACCGTTGTATCTTGGGGTCCCTGGCACCGATAGCCCTAGAAAAAGACTCCTATGTAATCAATTTAACTGCAGTCTACTGATCCTCATCTTCCAGGTTGAGCTTCTTCCCTAATAACTGGAGACCCGCTGCCCTCCTTCATGCCACAGAAGTCAAATTAGTTGTACGGTAACAGACCTACCCTATTCCACTGTCATTTCTTGCATTCGCTTCGCCTTAGTTTTCTCTGGTTTGCTCTATCCAGTAGCGTCGCCGAACTCCTCTATTCTTGTTTCCCTATCACGAAGGGGCTTCACAGATCCCTAACCCTAGAATCCCATCCAAACCCATCCTGATATTTTAGCAGAGCTTTAGTGAATGTTTCTGATCGGAAGCTGAAATGAGATCACCATTTTAAGCCTTCAACTCAGAAATCCTGAAGCTACCTGTCGCTAGTGTTTTCCTTTGTCAGGCCTATCTGGTCGTTCTCTGACCTGGAAATACGACATATGAGTTTGTCAGACCCAGTAGAAGGTCACTAATGCCTTCGTTCTTCCATTCCACCTTGTCCAACCATTTTCAGTTCCCAGATTCCCCTAGTTTGCCACCTCCTTGGCAGAACGAGTTGTTCCTCGTGTCCCTACGACCAAAGGACAGATATCGAGGCTCCCTATTTCCTGTCTGTCAAGGCGAAGCCACTGTACTGGTCGCTCGCCTGCTTGGATACCTAGCACAAGGTTTTGCTCCCAGAATTGAGATGTTGAAGCTGTAATGGCACGAGACGACTGGAAATCAATCCCTGGGGTGAAAGCCCAGTCATGCCCATGGAGCCTGGGTTCGACCATTGATACCCACGAGGGGTATTCATGACAATTCACACAATGTGACCTGTGTTTAACCAAGGAGTGATCAAATGTTCTCGATCATAGTTGCAGTGTCACATTCATGTTAATAGTTGCATTTCATTTGAGGGTACTTATGGTCAATATGCAATTTTGTTTTCCTCATAACTATTCAATGGTTCAGTAGAAAAATACAAATAAATATGTTTTTGAAATTAGGAAAACACGACTCATTTATTCGGATAGGTTTCACAACCATATTTCCAACCTATAGTAGGGTCTATTTCTGAGCAAGGAGTTTAATGTATTTTATATTAATTGAGTGCACATATATTGTGACTAGGTTGAGACAACCTTGACCCTGTGCCTAGGAGGTGTTATTGAATATCTAGGTCTGATCATAAGGTATGTACATTCTCTATTTTATTTTGGGCATTATTTGACTGAACCTACATTTATTTAATGAGGCATCTCTTGAACTATCAATCTTATTTAAAATCCAATTGTTGGACATTCATACTTTCTGCTTTTGTTTCATATAAATTCATGTGATTGTTGGAATATTCATTTATAATGGGTCTTTGGACCCCTCCTTTTATGATTCCCATTTTATGTAAAATTGACTAAAATGTTAGTCTTGCCACTCTATTTATGCATGCTACGTGTTTGACTAGAATATCTAGAATAGTGGTACTTATGTACAACCATACTTATATAGGGCGTGCATATTCCGCCCGGGGTGTGCGTTTCCACCCTTATTTCTTTTAGGCCATGATCCTACGGTGTTATGGCCCTGTTTTAGGTATATTTAGTCTACATTGTTATGCATGCAAATGATTTTTGTTTTAATATGAATCTGTGGATGATTGTTATGGCAAGACACACTTTTATTATCATGCTTGTAATATGAATTTAATATGCCTCATTTCTTTTGCTTCATTTCTTTTGTTACTTTTCTCTTGAACATACCTACTTGCAAGTAGCCCCCTTTTCTTGTGGGAACATTTCTTTTTGCAATTTTAACCCTATATAATGCCCAAAGTGTTTTATATATGTACATACTCAGCCTTTGCTGACCTCTTTGTTGTTTCCTATGTTCTGGGTGATGTTCCCTTCCACCCAGGTTTAGGTACATTGAAAGACATGAGCTCAAAAAGATCGCTAACATGACATGAACTTAAGGATAGCTTTGAATGGATGGGTTACCCTTTGCTACTGGCTTAGTTGTGCTTAGTTCAAGTTTTTGTAAAATCACCTATTATGGTGTGGAACAATTGTATAAATGAATCATGAAGTGACTTTGTAATAGTTTTGATTCCGCTGCTTTATTATTACATGGCTCTTGTATTATATCATTTGAGTGGATCCCCTTTCGGGTCCCACTCTTTACAAAATGGTATCAGAGCCAAAAGTAGTCGGTAAATTAACTATTTCAAGTTATCCTACATTGTTCCTTAATTAGGTGCTTAGACGACCTTTTAGAGGTTATTGTCAGACCTATTTTTTTGTAGTGGTTTACCAATTAGTATTTCAATCCCTTCTAAAATTGGTCAATACCTCTTCTTACAACACATCAGTTGTGTAAGCATAGTATGGGACAAACCAAGACTACCCTACCCTCTCTGTGGGGCTTCTTTTCTAGTGATATATCCCCTGATTTAAGGGAGGCTATCTAGACTACATTATGTGTAGGTTGACTTGGACATTCATAGCTAGGTGTAACCCTAGTTATTACATGTGACTCCTTTTATGTGACGTTGATCTAGCATGCCTAGCATACATTCACTTGGTTACTAAGCATGCATGAACGCAAAATACAAAATCCTAAATTAAAATAAGGATTAAGATTCCTTTGATGTTAAGTATTATCCTAAAGTAGATCAACTTTGTTTATAGCACGCCTTGCCCTCAATGTGAGTATATTAGGATAGCTATGCCCTGATGCCATCCCCTCAAGGGCTAAATTCCACCCTCATTGGTTTGTTATTCTTGTGTATTGGAATTTATTGATGGAGCTAAATGTTATAGTAGGCATACTTAAATTATCACCTCTCTCAGAGTACTTGGTTTACCTAGTGATTGAGATGGGTATCTGGACTATATAGGTTACCTTATCATGTAAAGGAACTACGGTGGATAAAACCCTAAACCATTGCCTATCATGTTGGGTAATCTCATGTTTCGATTAGGACTTGGGATGAGATAGTGGAGATTATGATTAAGAATGACATAGGAAATGGTGGATGTCATGCTTGGGTAGGTTTTGACCGATTGCTGGCTATGAGAAATATACTCCCTTCTCTCTCTCATTGCTTGGATATTAGAGAATTATCACATGACCCTTTTAAATGATAGGAGGATCATACCTCTTTTGTAGAAGGAAGTGATTATAGGATAGTAAGGTGTGTGTCAGGTTGTGGTAGGTGTCTGACTTGGTTCTCGGATCAATTTTGGCACCAATTTTGCATCTTCATCGCCAGTCCTTTATCGCTAAAACTTATTTTCATTATTAAATTATATGTACAAAAGATTATTTTTCTTTTTATGATCTCATCGATGATTTTCAGAACCAAGTAACCACCACAAGTAAGTTGAGTAGTAGAGAAGCCCTTTAGTGAAGTACCCTTAGTTGACATGTTCAATCCTAATACCCTAGGCCTAAGATTGACATAGTTAGTTTTAAATATATAAGACCTTGCGGATCCACTCTTTTTCCCCTCTTGGCTATGCCTAAAGTTATAGTTTTAGCCTTTTAAGGGGTGGAGTTCCCGTACAATCTAGTTAATAGGCATAACCAGGAATAATAACAGCTACAATGAGTAAAACTTGAATAACTCCTAGCAATAATGTTAAAATTATGTAGAGGCTACCAAACTGAGAATTCTAGACGAGACTTGCTAATCACACCATCATAAATGTAACTTTGATAATCAAAACATATTTTAAAATGTATTCTTGAATTACCCTTAAGGACGTGCTTAAGTCAGATGGAGATAAAAGTAAATTACACTTAAAGGCTCAAATTAATATACTATACCCCAAATTGCTAAAAATTCATTGGCAGGGATGACTATACATTATAGGCTAGGGTGAACATACTAAGTATGATGGAATTTTTGAACATTTCCATTTGACCATGATAAATAGAAGTGATAGGGGATTGACTACACAGTAATCAAAACATGTCTAATGTAATGTGTAAAGTTAACTCGTAAAGGAGAAATTCAAATAGTTGCATACAACACACTATAGTGTTCATATATGAACGAGAAAATCCGTTGGCACATAAAATCCTAAACTTACACCTCAACCCTAATATGTCTATTAAAGTAAAAGTGTTGTCTTAGACAAGTAACAGATCATTATTTAACCCCCCTTGATATAATTCATAAATAAATTAAAGTTAAGATATAACCCTAATACTGGAAGGAAAATAAGACATATATGCACGTCATACATAAAGTGACCATTATAAATAATAAAATGTTAATGATGTTTATGATGATGATGATAAAGTTGATAAGTAAACTTTCCTTAGTAGTAATAATGATAGGAATCATGGTGCTTGAGTATCAATTTTTATAGGCAAGAGTAGTTCACCAATTTAGCAGTCACAATCTGAATGGTTCTATTGGGAAATTTGTATATGAAGATTGGTCATTCATGCTTAAGTGGTGGAAGATGAGGATCTATAGAACAAACTAGTACTCATGACTAGCAGTGGATTGATTTCGGGGACGAAATCCTCTTTAAGGGGTGGAGTGTTGTAACATACTCAATTCCAGACACATAGGCTAATCCTCCATTCTTCTAGGGCCCTACTCGTCTGTGTGATATCCAACCTCCTTCTTTCTCTCTATTTGACCTTCTTTTGAATACATACCTTTTAGTATGTGTAATTCACTAATTGATGATAGATTAAGCATTTTTGGGACTTTATAACCCTAATTGACTCATTGAGAACGCATAGTCATGGAATCTTAGGATGTATTAACTCCAATAATATAATTAAGGGAAATTGATGAATAGTATTACCAGACCATGGTCCCAGTATTAATTTAAAACCATAGTGTGATCCTTGGGTCTAGAGTGAGAGAATCAAAGACAATTCAAAAAGGATTTGCCCAATATTTCCATTAGCATAAGTATAAAACCCTAATCAAATGACTAAGTATATCATGTGGAAAATATATCTCAAACTGTAACATACTCAATTCTAGACTTTATCACCCTTTCTTCTAGGCCCTTTATCGACTATGTTGTTATCCAATCCCCCTTTTTCCTCTTTTTTATTTTTTACTATTTTTTCAATTAGACATCTCTTAGTAACCATAATTCCTTTTGTTTAGATTCATTAAACTTGGTAGGAATCTAATAGCCACTTTTGACTGATTACAATCCCATGGTCATGAATTGTGAGGAAGTTATGGCCCTAATTGAATCATTGGAAGTTGGTGAATGATGATATGAAATTGTAGCACAATTCATAATTGAATACCCTAGTATGTCCCTAGGGTCTTAAAGTGAGGAAATTGGAGTTACATCAAAAGGTTTAACCCTTTTTTACCACTAGGATGAGCTTATAACCCTAATTGTATGATTAAGTGTATAATGGAGTAAATATTACACAAATAATATCAAATTGTAAAAATGGGATCAGATTCGTGTTCCTCACACCCAAATTAACTAACATATATATTTTGAGCTTAATCGAATATCAAATGCACTCTTAATGGTGGTTTAGAAGTAAATATATAAGTTAAAATGGTTTATTTCATTTCAATCATTGTCACACTGACTTAGGAATAAAGTCATGATTTTATTAACTGTTATGTGAGTCACGTGGACTTCTGGCAGATCGGGTATTCGAGAGGTGGACTTCATCTTCCTCTTTCCCCGATTTCCACTGCGTGCAGGACCGGTTCAACACCTTTGATCTCCTCATCGTCGTTCTCACCCCGCAAGCAACGACTTCTCACGATTTCTTCGCCCTTTGATCTGTCTTGCCACGCCAGTTCCAGTGGTACCTATCTCACTTCCTCTCAAGCCTTGGATACAAAATGCCCAAAGCCACCGACCAGCCCCCATCAATGTGTTACCACGGAGCCACAACTAGTGACACCCACCGTTGTATCTTGGGGTCCCTGGCACCGATAGCCCTAGAAAAAGACTCCTATGTAATCAATTTAACTGTAGTCTACTGATCCTCATCTTCCAAGTTGAGCTTCTTCCCTAATAACTGGAGACCCGCTGCCCTCCTTCATGCCACAGAAGTCAAATTCATTGTACGGTAACAGACCTACCCTATTCCACTATCATTTCTTGCATTCGCTTCGCCTTAGTTTTCTCTGGTTTGCTCTATCCAGTAGCGTCGCCGAACTCCTCTATTCTTGTTTCCCTATCACGAAGGGGCTTCACAGATCCCTAACCCTAGAATCCCATCCAAACCCATCCTGATATTTTAGCAGAGCTTTAGTGAATGTTTCTGATCGGAAGCTGAAATGAGATCACCATTTTAAGCCTTCAACTCAGAAATCCTGAAGCTACATGTCGCTAGTGTTTTCCTTTGTCAGGCCTATCTGGCTATTCTCTGACCTAGAAATATGACATATGAGTTTGTCAGACCCAGTAGAAGGTCACTAATGCCTTCGTTCTTCCATTCCACCTTGTCCAGCCATTTTCAGTTCCCAGATTCCCCTAGTTTGCCACCTCCTTGGAAGAACGAGTTGTTCCTCGTCTCCCTACGACCAAAGGACAGATATCGAGGCTCCCTATTTCCTGTCTATCAAGGCGGAGCCACTGGACTGGTCGCCCACCTTCTTGGATACCTAGAGCAAGGTTTTACTCCCAGAATTGAGATGTTGAAGCTGCAATGGCACGAGACAACTGACAATCAATCCCTGGGGTGAAAGCCCAGTCAGGCCCATGGAGCCTGGGTTCGAGCATTGATACCCACGTGGGGTATTCATGACAATTCACACAATATGACCTGTGTTTAACCAAGGAGTGATCAAATGTTCTCGATCATAGTTGCAGTGTCACATTCATGTTAATAGTTGTTTTTCATTTGAGGGTACTTAAGGTCAATATGCAATTTTGTTTTCCTTTTTAATTAGAAAACGACTTTAACTTGTAAAAATCATAACTATTCATTGGTTCAGTAGAAAAATACAAATAAATATGTTTTTGAAATCAGAAAAATATGAATGATTTATTCGGATAGGTTTCACGACCATATTTCCAACCTATAGTAGGGTCGATTTCTGAACAAGGAGTTTAATGTATTTTATATTAATTGAGTGCACATATATTGTGACTAGGTTGAGACAACCCTGACCCTGTGCTTAGGAGGTGTTATTGAATATCTAGGTCTAATCATAAGGTATGTACATTCTCTATTTTATTTTGGGCATTATTTGACTGAACCTACATTTCTTTAATGAGGCATCTCTTGAACTATCAATCTTATTTAAAATCCAATTGTTGGACATTCATACTTTCTGCTTTTGATTCATATAAATTCATGTGATTGTTGGAATATTCTTTTATAATGGGTCTTTGGACCCCTCCTTCTATGATTCCCATTTTATGTGAAATTGACTAAAATGTTAGTCTTGCCACTCTATTTATGCATGCTACGTGTTTGACTAGAATATCTAGAATAGTGGTTTTTATGTACAACTATACTTATATAGGGCGTGCGTATTCCTCCCGGGGTGTGCGTTTCCACCCTTATTTCTTTTAGGCCATGATCCTAAGGTGTTATGGCCCTATTTTAGGTATATTTAGTCTACATTGTTATGCATGCAAATGTTTTTTGTTTTAATATGAATATGTGGATGATTGTTATGGCAAGACACACTTTTATTATCATGCTTATAATATGAATTTAATATGCCTCATTTCTTTTACTTCATTTCTTTAGTTACTTTTCTCTTGAACATACCTACTTGTAAGTAGCCCCCTTTTCTTGTGGGAACATCTCTTTTTGCACTTTTAACCCTATATAATGCTCAAAGTGTTTTATATATGTACATACTCAACCTTTGCTGACCTCTTTGTTGTTTCCTATGTTCTGGGTGATGTTCCCTTCCACCCAGGTTTAGGTACATTGGAAGACATGAGCTCAAAAAGATCGCTAACACGACATGAACTTAATGATAGCTTGGAATGGGTGGGTTACCCTCTACTACTGGCTTAGTTGTGCTTAGTTCAAAATTTTGTAAAATCACCTATTATGGTGTGGAACAATTGTATAAATGAATCATGAAGTGACTTTGTAATAGTTTTGATTCCGCTGCTTTATTATTACATGGCTCTTGTATTATATCATTTGAGTGGATCCCCTTTCGGGTCCCACTCTTTACAGTACCTTTTTCTTTTTATAATGTCACCCTTGTGGTGAGGAACAATATAAATAAATTATTCTTGTCATAATATAATAGTCTATTTCTTTTGTCCTATAATTGATTTTCTTTTCTATATCATACTTTTGAGATATAAAATAAAATGTCTCTCTTCCATCATGCTCGTTGGTGTGGTTGGATTGGATGATATTTATTCCTCCATAAGTAATAAGTGGATCCCTCTCGGGTCCTACTCTTTATTGAAATCTTATTCTCTAATAATATCCAGTCACATTATTATGTGATGATCTTATTAGATGGACCATCTTGCACTTCACCTCTCATATAAATGAAGGACCCCAGAAACCGCACACAACATTTTGGGATATCCACTTCATCCAAATCAACTTCATCTCCTAGATGGTTGATTGGCAAAACTGCTATATTAGAATTTAAGTTTCAACTTCCAAAGCGTGTTTATAGCGTTCTTGGCTGTAATCCACTTTAGCCATATTTCCATTACTCGTCAACATCACATAAACATACACCAATGAATTGCATTTAAACCTCTTTTGTGGCATAGTGACATTGTTGCGTTGAGTTTAGAGCAACCTCAACCTTATCCCTTAATAGAGTTAGATTTCGTTCTTTTTGATCATTCATCCTCACTGGGGACATGATTGTGTTGGCGCAAACTACAATCCACTTTCTTCATCTAGGTGAAATCCAAAACAACTCTAAGTGTTGAAGACTTCCAATTACACACCCATAAAAAACTTTATATCACAATTTTGTATATTGTGGCATTTCATCTAGGTCCAAGTAGTTATAGTGAGGTCACATTATCATAATGCACTAGCTATATTCCCATTGACAAGCTAGTGTAATATTACTTCCGTATGTTTGCGATAACCTCAAAGAATATTCTTGAAATTTTAGGCTAAGTAAGCTATAGGTTTAAACTCATGTGATACCCTTTGTATGATATAGATCAAAGTTTTGTTTCATCAGCCAACAACCCTTGCATTTAGTGAAGGTTTTATTGATTTCCTAAACAATGAAAAAGAGGCCAGTTTGATAGAAAAGAAGTAAGTTTTCAAGAAGAGGTGACGAGTGATAGAAAAGAAGGATTGATTTCAACAAATAATGTGTTTGGATGTGATAATTTTGTTTATTAACATTTGGTTGGATGTAGTTGGAAGCAGCCTTTGCATATATTGTTTTGCTAATCGTGGGTTGAAAATTGATGGATATTTCTTTCATGATATTGAACGAAACAAAAATGTTCGATAACTTCCTACATAGAAATTCATTGTTTTCATTTGTATCGTTTCAAACTAGCCTCTAATGAAAAGCAAGAGAATCGCATTCCCCGTCTCATCTCATGCCAGCTGGTGGATAGATTCAGGTGTGGGGACATCTTCTATCTGTCTCGAAGCGTTTTGTGGTTCTCAAATCCCGGTCAATTTTGTATCCCCCGATTTTAAACCCCACAGATTTCAATCTCTCTGTTGGATCCTCCATTGACGATGCTTCAGCAATTGCATCACCTCCAGCCCGGGAGAGCGGCTTTTCTGGCGAGCCACCTCCAGCCTCATCCCTATCCCCGGCGGCGGCAGCTGTACACTCGCTGCTCCAACTCAGATGACGGCGAAGGTACGTCTCCCCTGGTCTACTCCACAGCATATGGCCCCAAACTTGCGCTTGATATTCGCCCTGGCTTTCCATTAGAAAAAATATGTACGAGGGAACCAACGGCCTCGATCTCTGTCTGATCGCTGCTTATCCAGGGGAGGGCCCGCCGCAGACGGACTGGGACAAGGCGTGGTCGAGCTTCAAGAAGGCAGCCTCCAAGAAGAATCGGGGCAAGAAGGGAAGGAAGGGCAGCGGAATCGGCTTCGACACGGACAAGTACGTGAGCTGGAACCCGCAGCGGTCCGAGTACCCGTTGTCCGAGGAGGTCGATCCCATCCGGCGGACCGAGCGGTCGAACCTCTCCGCGTGGACAAGCACATCCTTTACCCTCTTCGGTGCCGTCGCTGTAGTCTCGTTGCTGATCGTCTACACACTCTTGGCCCCGCCCAACAAGTGAAGTGAGAGCTCCCGACGGGCGATGCAGATATACCCAAACTTTCTCGAGCTCTCTGATTGTAATGGTCACAATGTTCGTGCTCATATATGTCTGATGCCATTGATTTTGTTGTCCACTTGCTTTCTTTGTCAGACCTGGCATGGGATACTGCTGATTACACACGGTTACATATCAGATCTAGAGTTCGCACGAAAACTTGTATGGATATGGATGCAAAGGAACGGTTTAGATAATCAAATTCATGCCTCTCAACTCTACACCACTCCGATGCTAGACAACCCAAAGTGGACTTTTAATCAAGCTTAATAGGGATTACCTCTACCCGTATGAGGACGTCCGGATATGAGTCAGCTATCTACACATTTCTAAGGCCCTATTTCGACTAGTCTTTTTGCGCCACTTGGGTGGGTTTCAACCCGGATGAGTGTCTTTAGACGAAACTAATTTCAAATTGGATTTACAGGCTTGCAATTGATTCTAATACCTGGGTTAACTCAACCCATCTTCGGGCTTAATATTAATATTTCTTAACTCAGAATCCGGCTTGTCTCATTCACGGGGTAGTGCTGTGTGTAGGTCATCATAAGATGTTTGTCAAATTACATCTCACATGACTGTCTTGATCCCCGTTTCACTTCCTCATTCCTCTCAAGGTTAGCTCTGCCGTTGGTACTTCAACTACTGTCCTTTTTGTGTGTAGCCTTTATTGGAGCCGTGGTCGCAAGTCACCACTTGTGAATCCACCACATGTGAGCTAGGGCCTCCCCTTTCTTGAGAAGGCTCTGTTGCAGTCGCAGATCATTAATCACAACCCATGACGCCACAGCGCACATACATTAGCCCCTGTTTGGCAACGGACGGGATCCGGTTTACGCCGCATCGTGTAGCGCCACGTCGGCTAAATCCGATCCGGTTTGGGCGAAAAAAAACGTTTGGAAGGCAAGCCATTTCGATCTCCATTTTGGGATAACGGAATCCCATTATCCGGTTTAACCCGGTCTCCTTCGAGGCAGGATTACAATTCTCAGTCCGATTTCACCCCGACCCCGATTCCTCGCGCCCCTCCCTCTCCCTCTCGCCCTAACCTTCTCCCTCTCGACGCTCTCTCTCGCGACGCTTCGCTACAGTCACGCATCGTGCATACTGTTGGTCCGTGTGTGACAGACGTTAAAGCGAAGGGTGCTGCCTCGAGCAGGTCGCGGATGGAGGCCATCGGTCGTCGGGCAAGCGTCCGCGTGGAGAACCAATGATGTCGTCTGTCACCGCCGGTCTACCTGGGCGGCTACCTCCCTCAAAAGCAAGGTACCCATGCCCTGCCCTGGTCTTCTCTACTACCTACCCCTGACATTGATTTGTCTTGTCGACACACTGAAGAAACCCTGGCTCGCCCAAGGCAACAAGAAACCCTAGCAAGTGTCCGTGTGCCTTCTTATTCCTCTCCTTGTGCTGCGAGGTTCTCCACTTCCACATACACCTGTTGGAGGAGTTGTTCGCAGAAGTTGGTCGTCGTCCCTTACTGAACTCCGGCGGTTCTCCTCCCTAGTGCTCCGACAGCGCTGCACAGACGGACGATTCCGCACTCCCTCGTCATTCTCGCCCCCTTCTGCTCAGGTTGGTCACGAATTAGGGTAGATGATACTTTGTTTGTGAGGTCGATTAGGACAAAAGTACAATAATCATCCATGTGTATTGATTCAGTGGCAATGGAGCCAATATTAGTTGAAAATATTTGAATCGTTGGTTATCAAACTCTATTGTGTTTATTGATATTTTTGATGTTAATACAACATTGAAAACCTCTATTTTTATGTACCCTTTAGATTGATATCCATGTGATTGGGCTGCCCTATTTTGAGATTCAAAATGGTTCATCGTCATCCTCTATGTCTTCCCACCCCTTATGTAGGTGGAAAGCTTGTCGTGCGAATCCAGAGTGGACACCCTATGAGAAACCTATGTGCTCAAACCTATGTTTGTGTCACATTCTTTTTGGTTATCCTTTCTTACTTGTTTGAATAAGTGCATGCGTTAATGTAATGCATAAGATATTTAACAAAGTATTTCTAGCTTCAAAACAAATATCATAAGAAAGCCTTTATTCTATTTTTAGAAGAAAATACTATCATAAAAACATGATATAGCTTGGTACAATATATTAGTTGGTTTTTTCTATGTAAAGTATCCAAAGTACTAGAAATGAATTTTACTATCAATGTGATTCCTATTGATTCAGTTTATAGTCATTTTTCTTTGTTAAGAATACCTATCCTTCTATTATTTATTATTGTAGTTCCCACCCCTTATCATTCTTTTTTTTATAAAAAAACTAGGTTTGTTTTTTAAATTTGTGCTCACATTCTTTAAATGAACAATTTCACTTTTATTTTTTAAACTTAATGCTCTCATCTCCAAGCATGATCTGTGTAATGTCAAAATAAGTCTTACACACATCAGTTGTCATTGGTGCAATACATTAACAACTCGTCCATTTAAATTACATGGCCAAGACAAGCCATGCATGTTGAGGTATACCTAATGAGCTGGCTAAAATGAATGCAAGATTTAATGTGGGGCATGTGCCCTTACTTTGATTTGATTTACTATGAGATCTCCTGTGAAGAGGCAAAATGGAATCCTATTTGGAATGAATTTTGATATTTAGTTAAGGAGGGAATTAACTTTCTTCCCTCCTTATCTTTAGCTTACTTCCCTCCTTATCTGTTTTGGTTATCAAGCCAAATGTCAAAACTTGTCCCAAATAGGGTTCTATTTTGCCTTTGTGTAGCATTATTAATTTACCATCATCATAGATGTATATTACCAAGGTAAAGTCACTTCTTATCTCATATATCAATGCTAATCAAATATTAGGAGATTCAGATAGAATAATATTAATCATGCATAAAACTAGTTAAATGTGATATCACATCATCTCTGCCAGCCAACTAAGCTCTACAACACAACAAATACGATCAAGCAAAGTAGTTTACTAGCAACTAGAGGTTGACACAATTGTTTTCTTTTTGGGTTGTGTGTTTGTAGTGTGTATTGAGTGTGTGTGCTCCGATTCAGTCAGTTTGTTTGTTCCGATAGTATGTCTGCGTATTAATCAATGTCATAATTGTACATATCCATCATTAGAATATAGCACGAATTTGAATAGTTCTTTGATTTGTGGTTTCTACATTTGTAGTCATGTGTTTTCATTTTTGAGTGTGTGCTCATTAGCTCAGCCAATTTGTATCTACAGGCAATCTACGCACACGCCAATCAGTCTATTTTGTCCACTTCCATTATTGTTCACTAATAATCAGCTAGAAAAAATAAATTGATGCGTATTTTGTCCACTTCAAAGTTGAAGGAAGAGTTTCTATCTCTTATTAAGTTGTATGTAAACTATTTTATTCAATATAGTATTAATCATGAGACCAACAAAAATATCTTTCTTAGTTTATATTTTTAATAATTTTAATAAGGACGGTACATGTTGGAAGAAGTTAGGTAGTTACTAATTGAACGAATTTGTTGTTCAGTAGTTTGGATATGTTCTGATTGGTCAAGTCCGTGTTTGTGTTTGTATAATGTGTAACTGAGTTAATCCCTTTCAGTAGAATGTGTGTAAATCATTATATTTTGACAATGTAATACTAATTATTAGTTTAACAAGAAAATTATTCTAGAAAAAATTAACTGTCTATCTACCTATCACTTCAACAAGACGTGCGGATGTTATTTTTACTCCAACTTTCTATTTATATGAATTTTAATTGATTACTAAGTTCAAATGTCTATGGTATTTTGTACTATAATTGTTATTATGTCTGGTTCTTAAGTCATTTTTTTGTAGATTTTTTTACCTGCACTATTTGGGTAGGTTCAATACTCTTATTTTTCTTCAAATGTTGATAATTGTTAGTCAAAAATTTCTATTTTAAAAATTTTCTTGAAGTGGTATTCAATTCTTTTCAGCTCCTATTTGAAATTTACAATCAGACATTTTTTCTACGAATAATATTGTGTTATTTTATGGTTTCCTAATACCTTTTTATCATTTTGCCAAAATTTTAGATCTATATTCTTATATAATATGTCTTATATTGATTTATTTGTATATTACACGCTTAGCACGTATCTCCTGCTAGTAACCCTATACAACAGAGCAGCTGTGCTGCTAGATTTTTGAGCTGCTGCACCTGGTTAATTTTTATTTTAGTTTTTCAGCTACTTGGTTGTGTTTTTGGTTCAGCTAGTATCTTGCTCACACTACTACAAAATGGCTTATAACGTCACATTTACAGGCGTCGGTTGTATACAAGAAACGGACGCCTAAACCCTACAACGTCGGTTGAATACACAAACCGCCATCTATCTGTGAAGAGCAGCCAGACACGGGTATCCCTTTTTATTTGGCGTAGGTTCCTCAATAAGCAACCGATGCCTAAAATCGACCGCCAAATCCAAAATTTCCAGTGAAAAAAATTACCTCCAAAATTTAACATACGACATCGGTTGTTAACAAATCAACTGACGACTAAAGGTTTTTCGCGAGACTAAAATTGGGCCCATTTTTATCGTCAGTTTTCTAGCAATAACCGACGCCGATGTGTTTTCACGCGCTGCCCCACAAAAATTTTCACCCCCCTTTGGCGTCAGTTTTCTACGATAACCGATGATTATGGTCATAATTCGAGAATATTTTTTTGTCAGCATATGTAGATAGACGTCGGTTTTTCTAGTTGAAACCGAAGACTATCATTGAACATAGGTGTCAGTTTGTTTGGGGTGACCGACGCCTATTGTTATAAGCGTCGGTTGTTTTTAATAACCGACGCCTATTGTTAACTTAATAGCACCCGCGCAAAGCAAACTCTTCCACTTTCTCTCTGTTTCATTGTCGACTCTGCTTAGGTATGGTGATTTGCGTGATTCCTGTCGCCACTCACCATCATTGTTGTTGTGCTCACCGCCACCGTCGCCGTTACTACTATGCTCACCGCTCCCTTCTCCCTGCTCGCCTAC
Source organism: Alisma plantago-aquatica (assembly GCA_963693085.1). Lineage (NCBI taxonomy): Eukaryota > Viridiplantae > Streptophyta > Magnoliopsida > Alismatales > Alismataceae > Alisma > Alisma plantago-aquatica. Next base: position 1,335,812,994 of record OY856409.1, on the reverse strand, counting down.
TCCCTGCTCCCTGGTCCCTGCTCTTCGTCGGTCCCTGCTCCCTGCTCCCTACTCGCCGCTCCCTGCTCCCTACTCGCCGCCGCCGCCGCTCATCTTCTTCCTCAAAAGCTACCCTTCTTCCTCCTCTTTTGCTTCTGCGTCTATTAACTGCTTCACGGTTATTAACACCCCCCCACACATCCTGAGCCCCAAATCTGAACGGTTGATGTAGATTACTGGACTATATGTTCATCATGTGTTGTTGACTCCATATATGATGACAATGCTTGACCTAATTCAACTCATAATTCTTAACCTAAACCTAATGCAAGTAAGAGATGATGGTACATAGACTCTTGTGTGATTATTATAATGATAGAGTACTTTCTCTCTCTATGTTGTTGTAACCCTAAGTTGATGTCACATGAACATCATGTCTTTTAAATAATGTTGTATTAAGCTTATGTATCACACATATGATGACGAGCCTGGATGAGGTATGGGGATATCATGATGTTCTTGTAGGAAACAATGTGAATGGTCTTCCTAATGAGTTTTGTTACAAATATCTGTATATTAGGTTAAGGACATGTTTCTGTTGTGACATGAGTTTTTTGCTATGTTGTTATGGCAGCCCACAAGTGTTTTTATAAGAAAATTGTGTGTTGAATGGAGTTGTGAACAAGGGACTGGTGTTATATTTTGTTAGCTTAGAAACCCGCCCATGAGTAAATCTTGGATAGTCCTCGGTTTGGGACTGTTCTTGAACACTTAATCTCACTTAGGATGTAAGTGTATAATGTGTATTGGGTTTTCAAGAAAATTTCAGTTGCATTTCCCCATTTGTTCTCTAAGTACATATGTACTCGGAGAACAGCGGGGAAATGCTGCTGAAATTTTCTTGAAAACCCAATACACATTATACACTTACTAGTGAGATTATGTGTTCAAGAATGGGATAGGTGGTACACATTTATTATATATAAGACCTTAAAACCTAAAGTTTTAACCATAAACTCTAATATTTAACCCTAGACCCTAATCTTGTTCTAATATATACTTGTTTTCTCTTTGATCATAGAATGGACAGATCATGGATGTCCATTCCAAATCGCTGTACCCCAGAGTTTATTTTTGGTATTGATCAGTTTATTAGATTTGTCGAGGAACATAGGAAATAACCTGGAGATAGGTTCTACTGTACATGTAGGCATTGCAGTAACAACTTGAAAGTTAGCACTAGTAACAAAATCAAAAGTCATGTCATGTGCAACAGGATTGTATAAGGCTATACAGAATGACACTGGCATGGAGAGATTTCAAACCTGAAATCAGTGGATGTCGATAGCAGTGCTTGTGTGGAAGAAGAAATTGCCTCCAATGACGTAGATGTGAACGAACCAGTTCCAGTAGACATCGTTGATGCGATGCTGGATAGTTGCAGGGTAGAGCACACCGATCCACCTCCCATGTTTAGAAACATTGTGCATGATGCTGAGATACCGTTACACATAGGTTGTAAGTTTATAAAGCTTAGCGGTGTGTTGAGACTGTATAAGCTAAAAGCTAACAATAGATGGAGCGAAAAAAGCTTCACGTCATTGTTGTCTTTGTTGAAAGAAATTCTTTCTGAAGGAAACGAGCTGCCAATCTCATCATACCGGTTAAAGAAATTGTTGTGCCCAATGGGAATGGAGGCCAAGAAGATACACACATTCCTGAATGATTGTGTATTATTTCAAAAGGACTATGTGGATTTGAAAGATTGTCCCAAATGTGGTGCGTCAAGGTATAAATTGACGACTTCGGGGGAGTCCAAACCTGGTTCTCCTACCAAGGTGATGTGGTATCTACCTATAATACCATGGTTTCAATGCTTGTTTGCCAATCCGATAGATGCGAAGAATTTGAGGTGGCATGTAGATGTTAAGAAAAATAATGATGGGATCCTACGACATGCGTATGATTCTCCACAGTGGAAGAAGATTGATTTATTGTATCCTAAATTTGGTGTAGAAGTTAGGAATCTAAGACTTGGGCTTTGTACAGATGGGATGAATCCGTATGGGACATTGAGCAGCCAACATATCACTTAGCTAGTTATGCTTGTTATATACAATCTTCCTCCCTAGTTTTGTATGAAAAATAAGTACGTTATATTGTCGTTGTTGATATCAGGCCCTAAACAACCTGGAAATGATATCGACATTTATCTTGAACCTCTGATTGATGACTTGAAGAAACTCTGGGGTGAAGGTGTGATGACCTATGATGCTTCACGAAGATAGACATTTCATTTGCACGCTATGTTGTTTTGCACTGTGAATGACTTTCCAGCATTTGGGAATTTGTCTGGATATCGTGTTAAAGGATCTAAAGAGTGTCCTATATGTGAAGAGAACACTGATTCAATACGACTAAAACACGGTGGCAAGACTATATATCTTGGTCATCGAAGGTTTCTTCCAAAATTCCATCTGTATCGTAGGTTGTGCAAAGCATTCAATGGAAAGAATGAAGAACGGAGTGCACCTAAACCTATACCAGGGGAGGATGTTTATGAAAGAGTAAAAGACTTTTCCAATAAATTTGGTAAGAGATCACAATGTACGATGGCCACACGAAGTGACAAATATTTATTCAAGAAGAAGTCAATATTTTGGGATCTTCCTTATTGGAGTTCTTTGGTAGTCAGACATTGTATTGATGTCATGCACGTTGAGAAAAATGTCTGTGATAGCATCATCGATACTCTATTGAATATACCAGGTAAGACTAAAGATGGGATAAAATCCACAATGGACCTACATGAAATGGGAATAAGGACATAATTAATAGAAGTAGTTAGTAGCGATCAAAGAACATACTTACCTCCTGCTTGTTACACGTTGTCGAGAAAGGAGAATAAAGCTTTTTGTGAATGCTTGGTAAATGTTAAGGTGCCACAGGGTTACTCATACAACATCCGTACATTGGTATCAATGAAAGATATGAAGTTGATATGTCTTAAATCTCATAATTGTCACACTCTAATTCAACAAATATTGCCCGTGGAAATTTGATCTATATTGCCAAAGCATGTAAGGTTTGCAATCACCAGACTTTGTTTCTTTTTCAACAGTCTGTGCAGTAAAGTTATTGAACCTGATACTCTCGATAAATTACAAAGAGAAGTGGTTGTTACCCTATGTCAGCTTGAGATGTATTTTCCTCCTTCGTTCTTTGATATCATGGTACATCTTGTTGTCCACTTGACTAGGGAAGTGAAAATGTTGGGACCAATTTTCTTGCATTGTATGTATCCCTTTGAACGATACATGAGCATTTTTAAAGGTGATGTTCGAAACCGTTATTGGCCTGAAGGGAGTATTATTGAGGGTTATGTGGTGAGAGAGATTATGGATTTTTGCAATGACTTTCTGAGTGGTAATGACGCTCCTGTTGATGACAAGAATATTAAGGAGCATTTTGGTAAAGGAATTTTGGGATCACGGATGAAAGTAATCAGCCGTGAGCAGTTGAAACAAGGTCACTTGTATATTTTACACGACATCGACGAAGTGAGTGTTTATATCGGGGAACATACCAATTTCATCAAGAGATAATATCCTCGAGCCAATTCAATGTGGCTTGCTAGAGAGCATAACAAGACATTTATTAAGAGGTTTGAAGATAAAGTCTTACATCAACTATCTCAAACACCAGATAATCTTACAGAAACTATCAAATGCCTCACCTTTAAACCAAAATTGAATGTTATGTCTTATGAAGGGTATGGCATAAATGGATTCTCATATTACACAAAGTGTCAAGATGATAAGAGTGTCATCCAAAACAGTGGGGTCACCCTTCAAGTGTCTTCATTATTTTTTGCAAGTGCAAAGGATAAGAGTCCACGTGAAGCTAAAATGTCATATTACGGTGTCATTGAAGACATATGTGAGTTTGACTACATAGATTTCAGAATTCTACTCTTTAAATATAATTGGGTTGATAACACCAAAGGAGTTATAGTGGATGAATTGGGTTTCACATTAGTGAACTTTGAAAAGATTGGCGAGAAAGGTGAACCATTCATATTGGCATCATAGGCGAAACAAGTATTTTATATCGATGATCCTGCAAATGATAAATAGTCGGTTGTTCTTCATGGTAAAAGATAGTTCATTGAAGATCCTATAGATGAAGAACAGTACTATGATAAGTATGATGACTCCATTCCATTCTCAGTTGGATTTCCAACACCACCAAATATTGAAGCTAATGATGACTTGTATGTGCGCGGAGATCACAATGAAGGATTGTTAATTGATAAAAGATCGCAATATTCGAGGCATGCATGTTTATATTTTTTTATATGTTTTATTTTCCTGAATGTGAGCTTTACAATGTGAACTTTACAATGTGAATGTGAACTTTACAATGTGAATGTGAACTTTACAATGTGAATTACTTTACAATGTGAACTTTACAATGTGAATGTGAACTTTCAGATGGCTGAGCATTCTCCTGATGATCGTGCTGATGATTACCGTGAGGGTGAGGACGTTAATGCTCCTCCTCACAATGTAAGTTTTAAAAATATATCCCTGAGGTTTCTATCTATATGTTCATTTATAGTTATATCCTGTAAGTGTGTTTTTTTGTCAAATTTTAGGTTGGTGATGTACCCCCTGAAGAAATTGGGGCACTTGATGAGCAGCAAAAAAAATTGAGAAAGTGAGGGGCATCACAATGATGAACAAGTTACTACAATAAAGGGGCAATGGACCCAAACTGGCTATGGATTTTGATCATGCAGGAAATCCAGTTGGAGTGAACTGCAACTCATTTATTTCATATCTTGGGGTTCTTACTCGCAACCATTTTAGTCCTAACGTAGAATCCTGGCATAAAGTTCCTAAGGGGAAGAAAGACTTAGTATGGAAGGAACTATGCGTGAGTTATTATTATTTGCAATTCTATTTTTGTAGATTACTAATTTTTAGGATACTAGTTAATATCAATTCTATTTTGTAGAGTATATTTGATCTGGGTGAAAAGTTGCATCATAAATGCATGATGCAACGTTGTGGAGGGTCCTAAGGAACTATAGGACAAATCTCACCTGAGATTATATACATGATGTTGAGAAGAGGTTCTTGATTGATTTTTAATTCTAGACATTGATCACTTTTTGACTAACTCTACACTAATAATTTTTTTGTATTCTCTTTAAAAAAATAAATTTAGGCAGAAGGCAGTGACTGAGCAATGGAACTACCTGGACCCCAAATACTGGGAGGAGTTTGTTACCCAAAGAAAAATGGATGAATTCACGGTATTAAGCGTCACTCCCAATTTAATTAATATACATTCTTATGTATTCACCTATTCAATATTAACCTTTAGTGTTACTAACCAAATCAATGTGCTTACTAACAAGGCTATCAACGATGCTCAAAGAGCAAGGCGTGCACTGAATTTGCATGACCACACAATGGGTCCAAGAGGCTATGCAAGCATTCACCAAAGACTACAGACTGAGTCTACTGCTCAGTCTGCTGCTACTCAGAAGACTTCAGAGTCCTCTACTATTGGTCCCGCACCTCTGCCTCGCCATGCTATGTGGATAGCTGGGAGGCAAAACAAGAGGGGAGATATAACGAAGCCCGCAATTGCTGAGGTGACTGCAAAAATGGTAAAATTCAACTCGTAGAGCAATCAATCGATATTGATTATTGTTATGTTTACTTACCAATTTCTGTTGATAGCGATTAGCGGGAGCTGCACGAGTATAGGAAGGAAGGCAAGTTCATCCCTGAGGGCACAAGGGATGAATTGACAGTTGCTCTGGGTAACCCAGAGCATCCTAGATGTGTTAGGGGTGTAGGCGCTGGTGTGGGCATCAAAGCGTTCTTTGGGCCATCACAACAAAAACCAGTCCTAAAAGTGGGACTTTCACAAGCTGAGTAACTTATTCTTTTTTTAGAATATTATTGCGAAAGAGAGTCCAATAATCAGAAGCTAGTGTTTCTTTTATCCACGTATAGGTAGATAAATTAATTGATAGGAGAGTCGAGGAAACACTTGATAGGAGAGTCAAGGAAACACTTGATAAGAGAGTCAATGAAGCAATTAGCAAGTGGCAGGAATCTCAGACTGCCACTCAGACAGTATCTGTGGTGGGCCACTCTTCTCCTACTGCAGAGGTTGGGAGTAATTATGTAGACCTACCACCTAGCACGTTCGCTGTAAGTAATTTTATGAAATATATAGTAGTTAATCTTTTCAAGATGATATGTTTATGTATATATGTATATAACATTCTTTACATAAATTTGTAGGGGTTGAAGTCATGCCATTTAAAAAGTCAAGAATATATCGTTGCAGAGGAACATGCTTACCCAACCCTTCCATAGGAGATGTTTCATGGGACTCCAGTACCAACTGGTGCGGTTCATGTGAGCCTGATACATATACTCCCCGATTGGAGGGATCTTCCACTGCCATATGCCCACCCAGAATCTGAAATGCTTGGTGAGGCAAAAGGCGGAGTGATAATGTGGCCCAAAGCAGATGTCGTCTATACTAATATTGCATGGTAAATTTACATTATGTTAATTTGTTAGTGTGTATATATGAGTCAATTGATCTGAAATTATATATATAGGTCAAAAGGAAGACACCCGCTACATCTCGGTCTCCACCTCCACCTATTAAAGTACCAAGTTGGCTTCCAAGGGACTTACACGTCTTGTTAGGTCCTAATTGTAGGGGTATGGCAGTATGGATAGGCGAACATGATTCAAATTTTCCTATAAATGTTACTAGTCCGGAGGATGCTGCAGGTCAATCATACGATAACAATCTATTTATACAAGTTTTGCATACATATTAATGCATACGTAATACAAGTTTTGCATACACATTAATGCATACATATTAATACAGGTCAATCATACGATAACAAGCTATTTATACAAGATATTTTGGAGTTGTTTCGTTATGATTGGTTGAACACATCTATGATAGAGTTGTGGATATGGTGAGATCTTATTTATACATCCATATACCTTGTTTTATATACGGTGATCTAGTTTCTTATATATTAATGCATATGTAATACATGTTTTGCAGCCACTTACACACGATATGTACAGATTTTGCATTTTCCCATGTGGGATTTTTGGTTCCATCTTTGATTAGTCTTATAGATACAGACCCTTTTTCAGTTACTTCATACTGTTGTGCTGCTTTTGAATATTTTGGTAAAAATAAGTAGATGGTGATAATAGCTCCATTCAATGTCGAGTAAGTTTACTTTGTTTATAATTTGGAGTTACAAAAATTACATTTTTATTGTGAATTTTGAGTTATTAATTTTTAACTTTCTTACCTTTAGTGGTAGGCATTGGAAGTTACTAGTTATTGTCCCCAAGACATTCACTGTCTATTATCTAGATCCTGCGGTGAAGGAATTGAATACATTATATGGACACACAATGAAAAGGCCATTATTCCCGTGAGAAATATTTCATATTTTTAAATTTATTAACATCTGTTATTACATTACTATTTAATTATGCAATTTAATGTGTTACATTAACATGTAGGGCTTTATAAGAGTTTAAAAAAGCTGGAAGAAAGGTCCCCAGGAAAAAGAATCAGCCACAAATTTGGGAGAATGTGAAAGTAATTTCCCGACTCCAATGTACATATTATTTATGTGAACTGTGCTTATTTGAATTTTTGAATATTTTGTATGTTTCAATTTATAGTGTGCTACACAAGACAATAGATGGGCATGTGCCTACTATGTGATGTGATTTATGGACCTAATCATTAAACATGCCACAATGGAAATCGATACTATACATAAGGTATTATATATAGTCTCATTAGATAATATGAAATATATCAATCTTATTATATATTATTAATTATATATATACCTCATTCTCTTTGCAGGTGTTTAAAACTGACTTCAGTACAGGTGGAAAGTTATTAGATGTAGATACTCCCTATACAAGGGAGGAATTAGATGTTATAAGAGAAGAATTGGCAAAAGCCCTACACAAGTAGTGAGAAATTTTAAATATAATTAGGATTCTGATGGCAATGATGATGATGATGTATAAAGAATGATATTTCTAAACTTTGTTCTCATAATTATTTTTGTGTGAGTGTGAATGACTTTTTCTAAATTGTCATATGTATGAATGTGAATGACTTTTTCTGATCAATACATGAATGTTTCTACATGTGTCTGAATGTGAAAAGAGATGAAATGAATGGAACTGAATGTGATTGTAAATGACTTTGTAGGTTTCTACATGTATCTGATCAATACATGTGTCTGAATGTGAATGGCTTTGCATGTTTGTGGCCTGTTGTTGGCTGATATCAATGGATGTTGTAAACTTGCAGTCTAGAAATGAACTACAGGTTATGTATCCTGCTGACCAGCCATACATCAGGCCTGCAAATTGCTAAGAAAAAAATCAGAACATAGGCGTCGATTATTTGTATAAAACCAACACCAAAGACATACGACGTTGGTTATTAGCAAATAACCGACGTCTTTGTGCTCTCGCTAGCTTGATGGCGGGAAGGGTAATGGCGTCAGTTTTTGTTCAATTACTGACATCTTTAACCATGATATAGTGTCGGTTTTCTTTAATAACTGACACCTATAGTTCCCTTGCTGACGCATTTTTGGTGGCGGGAAGGGTTATGGCGTCATTTTTTATTTAATCCCGACGTCTTTAACCATGATATAGTGTCAGGTTTCTTTAATAACTGATGCCTACAGTTCCCTTGCTGGCACATTTTCGGTGGTGGGAAGGGTTATGGCGTCGGTTAGAAACCGACGCTGAAGGTGTCGACTTTTAGCGGCGCCCAATTGGGTGTCGCTTGGAAACTGACGCTAAATGCTCTAAATAACCGACGCCAAAGGCCTTTTCTATAGTAGTGTCAGTTGCTGATTGAGCTCCCTATATATGCTTGCTTGGCTGCTATTTCGTGACTGGTCTATGAATTACAACACGTAATTGTATGCACATTTGTCTAATCAATTTACACGTTTGAATAGTTTGTTTTGGGCCAATCAGTTCATTTTTATGTGTTATTAATTTAAGAAAAAGTCATCTTGATGTTATTCAAACTACTCTTTTTTAAATGTTGCATCTACTGTTGAGTATTACAATATTCTAGGTCTGTGTGTGTTACATCAACTTAACTGTATGTACATTTGTCCATCATGACATATGTCATACAGCCCTATGTGGTGATTTCTCTAATATGTGTTTGTGTCTTTGTAGTCTGATGTGTGTTTAGTAATCCAGTCTATATATATGTATTTCAAAAAACTATTTGCAGGATGATATGTCAAAATTGTCTATGTTATAAAAAATTAATGGAGGTTCACTTGGTTAATCTAACTACTCTTTCTACAAAGGTATATATATATAATTGTATATTGTAGTGTAGTGCAAATTGTGCTAGCAAAAATTTAATTTTTGGTTGATGGAATTTCAACAGCATATCTCTGCGCACTTTGGTCCAATATAGCATGTATGCAGTTTGCTTACATCAAATATTATAATATAGTCCTGAATATACTTCAATGACAATTAATCAAATTTGATTTTACTTAATTCATACATTAAATTCCTACATTGTCATATGTAATATACACAAAATTTTATTGTCTATACTAAAAAAATTTATTGTCTATCCTACAAAATTTTATTGTCTATACTTTGGAAAGATTGTATTTAAGGGCATGTATTTAAGGCCATGCTCTGCTTTGTGCAAGGGGAGAAGTAACACATGTTAGATACAAATTTATTCTTACCATAACGATTTATCTATTGTCATGGGATGTGCCTCTTGAAAACCATACATGTTATATAGTAATTATCATTGTAAACACCGCTCAATGTCATTATATATTGCATCACCTACGCGAGTATGTCTTCCGCAGACCCCAAGTACCATATTGTTTGGACAAGAGAGTCTGATGCCGCTCTAGTATCAGTATTGTAGAGACAATATGATTTAGGCAGGTGTATTGACAGTCATTTTACTAAGGAGTCTTGGAGGGAGGTAACTTCTGATGTGCAAAATAGGATGGGGAAGGATGCGAGTAAGTTAGAACAGATCAAAACTCGGTGGAAGAACATGAGGAAGGACTATGCCACTTTGAAGCTTGTGACCAACAAGAGTGGCGTTGGATGGGATGACACAAGGCACAAGCCCACGCTGCGTGACACACCTAAGTGGAGGCAGAGCATTGTGGTATGTACAATAATCACACCCTTAACCCCAAAAAAGTAATGTCCTACATTTACACTTAAATTTCCTAATACAAATTTTTGGAATACTTAGGCAAACAAGGACCTTTCTAGGTTGCTTAGGTGCCCCTTTCCCCACTACTATGACATCAAGATGATGGTGGGGAGGAACATTGCTAGAGGACACCATGCAATGTCTTCTACAGACACACAATTCCCTTCTGACGTTGCCTCTGAGGATGATGTTACGATCGACTTAGATGCGTTTGATACACCCATGAACATAGAACCCGCATCAGAGGAACCGAACATAGGCACATATGGGATGCAAAGTGAGAGTGACACTGGGGGAGGTGGAACAGATACCCAGAGTGTTGGGGGAAGACTCCTCCTACCAATAGGTGTAGGAAGCAACCATCAATGGTGCAGGCGATGTGTGCTTTCTAATAAAGTGTTATCTGAATTCACACATGTGTACGCAAAGGTTCACGAGTTAGGCACATGTGTGGCAACCAGAGCCTTTGAAAAAGAAGAGTTTGCAACCATTTTACAACATTTCAATGACACTTTCCCCGATGCCCCCACTGCTGTATTTACAACACTTGTGAATGCCATAAAGGACTCAACAAACCGCAACATCTACCTCAGCCTTAGACACACCCCTCCAAAGATAACAATATGGTTGCAAGACCTTTAGGAAAGATCCCAAGGCGGCAATACAACACCAATACCTTCAATGCCATCCTCTTTTGTGCCATCTCAACAATCATTTGTTTCGCAGACCCCGCCACCCAACTTCAAAAGCACATCAAGTATGCCATCCATGTGGTATACTCGATACAATGATGTTGGCCCTTCAGGATCATAAGTGGGAACTTCATTTTTCCATTATATTTGCTATGTTTCAGACCATCAATTTCAATTTGCTTAATTGTTATAATAACTGCTTTCCCATACAGACAATTCTTTTTCGTACAATCTGCTTTGTTTGAACACTTGAAGCTGTTATTTTACATGTCAATTGTTTTATATTATGTTCAGTAGTTATTATCTTGTTGTAGTCACCATGTCAATATTGTTATTGTTTTACTTGTAGGCATCATGTATGCAAGTGACCAAACACAAGCACCTGACCTCCTCACACACATTTTAGATACCTTGTCTGGTCTAGCAAATCACATTACTGATGCAATAGCTGAGTCGATAGCAAACTCCATCATGGACGACATTTCCATTGATGTCGACATACCACCTACAATACCTAGGTTAGTTAGCATAAGGAGTGGCCACCCAAAGGTCTTAGAAATATTAATCATTCATGAACAAAGGGTTTATGACCTATACCAAATGCGACCACAAACTATAATGGCCCTTGTGGACAAGCTTGAGAGTCGTGGCTTGTTACGAAGTACTAGAGGCGTCACTTCAGTTGAGGCTGTATGCTACTTCCTATAGATGGTTGGCCATGGACATACAAATTGTGCTTTGGCTGAGGACTACATTCACTCTGGTGAGATCATAAGTAGAAAGTTCAATGAAGTGTTGGACACTGTATGTGCATTGACCCATGACTATATTGTCATGCAAACTGCATCGACATGCACGACAACATGTTCTCATATATTGGAGACCCAAAGGTTCTACCCTTATTTCAAGGTAATAGTTAGCCCCTACAAATTTATAATCATTTTCAAATATTTTGTATGTTTACAACCTATTTTGGTGTTATAGAATGCCATCGGGGCAATTGACGGAACCCACATCCCAGTCTTGGTCAAACGAGACAAGTAAAATCGCTACCGAGACAGAAAAGGGAATGTCTCTCTGAATGTCATGGCTGTAGTAGACTTCTCGATGGAGTTTACATATGTCCTAACTGGGTGGAATGGCTCAGCTACTGACCAATGGGTCCTACAATCAGCAATGACCACTGGTGGGTTTAAAGTTCCGCTAGGAAAGTTTTACCTAGTTGATGCAGGGTATGCCAACACTCGTCAATTTCTAGCACCTTATCGCAACACAACTTACCATATTTCTGAGTACCGAGGAAACAGACATCCCTACACCAGCAAGAAGGAGATGTTCAACCACCACCACACTCAATTACATAATGTTGTTGAAAGAGCATTCAGGGTACTGAAGAGGCGGTTTGCCTATCTTAAAAAGGGGGCGACATATCCTTTACATTTACAGTGTTGCCTCGTACTGGCTTGTTGTACCCTCCACAATTATATACAATGCCAACATGATGGTGACACTATCATGTATGAACTCCCAGATGATAGTTCAACGTCTGCCGTTCCCCCTTCTGGGGTTGACCTGAGTTCCCTCTAACAAACAACTCCGGATGATTCAAGGGAGGGCGATCTTTTATGTGAAACCATTTTTAATCTCCTTTGGGAAACTCGTTGACTTCGCATTGTACTTGTCATATTTTTTTAACTTGTATGATAACTCATTGACCACGTGACTCTGGAGCACTAAATTTTTTATTTCACGAACCATTTTATGGATCCTAATCATAAACATCACATTGTGTTTCAGTAGGTTGTCTTGAAATGGAGAATGGAATGCCTTGCTGTACATGTGGCCTTGAATGCACTGTACTCATATATATGGATGTCGCAGATGCAGAAAATGGACGTTTTAAAGACAACAACCCCCACATACCGTATTTTACATGTGGTAGGGGTCTTGTGCCAAACAGATGTCAAATGAGGTTGCCCGCACATCGTGTTCAACCCATAGTGGCCACACTTACTACAGTTAGGGATGAAATGCTATCACAACTTGCATATGCACGCAACGAACGCAAGTTATGGTCTGAACAATGTAACTTTGTATGCTCGACAAGAGTAGACACTGATAGGCACCAACAAGATATTTCCACTCTACGGGAGAGGTGCCAATATCTTCACCAACGACTTCACATCAGGAGTGATAACGACTCTTCAAACAAGGATGGATACAATACATCATAGATGTATAACAACCTTTCATACTAAATTTGCTTTTATGTTTGAACAAGCAGCTAGGCCTATTTTATGTTCAGAAATTTTTATTTGAAATCTATGTTCAGAACCCAACATTATTATACTAATCATCAATCATGTTTTAGATGTTGATGAATCCATCTGAAGTTCCGAGGTGTGATTGTGGGTTAGATGCAGCCTTGTGGCTTAACACAGAGGATGCAGGGTTGTATGATTTTGGCATTCTTAGTGATAGGCCAGGCAAAATGTATTACATATGTCCTTCTCGTGAAGTGCGCTAGTAAATACATACATAATAGGTTGCCCTTGTGTATGCTGCACATTCGTTGTCATTCACTTAAACTTGATAATACATTTTAGGGAAAAGATCGGTGCAGATACTTTCGTTGGGCAGTCGATCTCCCCCCAACAATTGATTCTTTAAAAGCTGAGATTATGTTACTAACTGTCGAGTGCAAGTCACTATGGGGCTAGGCAATGAACATGAAGGACTTTATTGAAATTCATCACAACTACGATGATATATACACCAACAAAAAGTTTGAGCATGAAGTTATAGAACGCTATGTTGCCACTCTAGAGGAAGATTGTAGTCTTCTTTTGGACATTCCTTCACCCACGATGATGCCATAATGTTGAATGGCAGAGCTACATTTAGTTTGTCTTCTCAATTTACATTTTCTACCATTTGATGTTTTTAACATTATAATATTTCTTAATTCATCTGTTGTATTACATTAACAAGCTTTTGTTATTTATCGTAATGTTGGTGTATGTTTTTTCATCGTGATGTTGCTGAATGTTAGTTAATACTGAATATGCATATTATATTCCCTTAATTGTGCCATACACCCTTACGTCTGAAATATATTACTTACAGAATCTGTAATATGGCTGGGCCTCCAACGACACCTTATTTTATGTGGTGTACGGATCTTGATATGGTTCTCAGAGGTATGATGAGAAACCAATATGAGTTGGGGAGATGTGTTAATGGAGTATATACTACACAGGCTTGGATGGAGGCATGGTGTGACTTCTGAAACATAACTGGGGGGCCTTACATATCTTTGAGTGAGTTGTATATGAGATGGCAACACATAAGGAGAGAGTTCATAAGAGAATCTTTTTATTTTGGGAGATTTATTGCCTCCCCCACCATTGGCCATGCATCACGGCATTAAGCGCAACTTCATGATGACTCGTCGCACTTACCCACATGGGGTTGCTGAATACCTTAACGTCGATGAGTGAATCAAGCAACCACATTAGATGGTGAAAGTAACACATGAACTTGTAATATATTTCCATGACATTTTAGTTATTTGTGTTTACTTCGCAACATTTAGTTGCAAAACTTATGTGTTGCATTGTTTTGTTTGGACCATCACTAAAAACTTCTACTGTATTGTTATGTTTTGAAGGCATACATCACGTTCTTACTTGTTTGTAGCTAAGTTTGGTTGAAGCATTTATTTGTATTCAATATTGTCACAGTTATCTTACTATTATCGATATTTGCTAATACTTATATTTATTTATTAACTATAGATGTCATCATCATGGTCAAAGGAAACGAAAAAGTTTGAAAAATTATTGATGTCTTCGTCGAAGATTCGAAAATATGTAGAAGAAAACCTTGTCTGCAAAAAATAATGTTGTGAGCCTACACGTGACGAGGGCACAAATGGGAGCCACGAACAAGCCAAGGGTGTTACTCTTCCTGTTCACCATCTACCGTTGTTGTTTGATTGGCCAAAAGACGACATCAAATAAGAAAACCAATAAGTCGTTGTAGGAAGCCTGTCCTGTGTCATGGGATGAGTACGAAGAGGCCCTAAAGTGGGACGACTGGGACGGTCCTACCTAGGATCAAAATAAATCTTGCTCCACATCAAAGCCTGTCCCCCACAGTGGCTGGTCACCATCTTAGATTGTCTATCAGTGTCTATGTCTAGGTCCAGGGCAAACCTCTCCTTTGTGTCCCTCAATTTTCTTTGCATCCATATTAATATTCACGTTAATTTATGTACAACATGTTAAATGAGAATGAATAGATTAAAATTTAAAAAATTAGAGCAGTCCACAAAGATTAAATCAGATATACAAATGGAAGTAAATTAGAAAAGTAGAGAGGCTAATAGGGTAGTGATACAATATGATTTTGAGTTAGAGCCCACAGATAGGATATATTTGCTAAGTCGCACTCATCACTTAAGAAAGCACACACAATGCTGGAATAACACACACACGAACACAACACCTTCTCTTATTTATAGGTATATAACAAGATAATAGGACAATTTCCATAATCTTGTCATTTTACATTTCTTGGATCAAATATGTAAAATACTACCTATTTACAACATACACAACAATCAAAGACAACAATACAGTTTGGTTTATTTTAAATCATCACGTAATTATGACCATACTCATATATTATGTTTAGTTTTCCTAAGTACAAAATTGACATTAAAAAAATCTACATTGATTTTAAAAAAAAATGTCCTTATGCTTAAGCGGCATCACAACTACACATTCCTTACTCTTGTTAAAATAGTTCTGCAACATCAGGACAAAATCAGCAGATACTAACTACGTTGCCAAACAAAATCAGAATGAATCCAACCTAGTAGCCAAACAGAATTAGACTGCAACTAGACTCAAATCAGACAAGCTGACCAGAATCAGACTGGGATGCCAAACAGAATCAGAATGGGTTGCCAAATAGAATCAGACTGAATCCTGACTAACCCCATCTAATCCAGTCCAGACTACAAAATCCCAGTCTATTTCCAAACAGGGGCTTAGGGTTTTTGAGTCTACCTTTTCAATAAGCATACTGTAATAGCAAGGCTTTATCATGGCATTCTCCTTCTCCCATGATCCACCACATCATTCTTGAATCACATAAAGAGATTCAATCACAAGTATTAAGAATCACACATTTTGTGACATGTTCATGGAGAGTCACTAGTGTCGCTATCCCCCCATCTCATTTGTCACTTCTATTTCATCAGTTACTTCATTTTCTCACCCCATCCGTCTTCTCTTTCCTATGTTTGTTTATTGGTCAAGGCCTCAAGGAGGATATTTCAAGGGATTTGATGAGGAGGCTAGGTTATTTATGTCGAGTTACCTGCTAACGGCGCTCACACTCCACTTTAGAGTAGTGGCAAGTCTGCTTTTCCAAGACTTTATCAAAGACAATGTATCCAATTATGAGCTACACAAAGCAGTACTAAGGCATGGTATTGTTGTGTGTGTTTTTATATCAACTTTTTGCACATTATCACACACAATTTCAGCTCATTTTGTCCCCATTTAGCCTCTATTCATATTCATTTTGTCATGCCTTTTAGTTTCTTTACTTATCACATGATGTTGATTGTAGATATGTATGAAAAAGGTCAAATTGGAGATAGCCCAACTCAAATTCAACCTCAATGAGACTTCTCCACGTTTTGTAGAGGATTCAAAGCCATTTCTTGAGGAAATAACAAAAGACATGCGTTTTCCTTAAAAGACACGACGTGTTCCTTTACAGGCAGTCTCACGGGACAAAGAACACATCGTGTGTTATAAAACACATGACATGTGCATTTCCAACAGCTTCTAGCCAAGAGCCGAGCAAGTGGCGACACGGCATGTTCCCTAGAGGACACAGTGTGTTCCTGGTACATGAATGTAAGGACCCTGACCCATGTTTTGGGATAACCCTATTTTCTTTGATTAAGAAAGGTGCTTAGAACCTTAATATAATCCCTCAAGATGTTTTGATATCATGTGACAAGCTTATGTTTCCAGTTTGGTCCCGATTGGATGTTGTTTGAACAATGTTTGCTTGTTTTGGACCGAAGTGCAATTTACCCAAGGTAAGGGGTTATATTGCAATATGTCACATGTAGAGCATGCCTTTAGTTATCTAACATCATTATAAAGAGTATGCTGATTTGAGGCGCCTTGTGGAGGGCCTATGTTCCAAGTTTGAGCTTGGTTGGATGATGCTTATGCTTTATGTGCTAGTTTTGGTGTAAATTGCAAATTACCCAAAGAGGAGGGTCAATATGAAATTTATCTGCTCTTGCTTCAGTTTGTCATCATCTAGAACGTGTATGAAGGTTTGGGCACCTTGTTTGGATATTAGACAAGGAGTGACATCTCTATATAGTCTTAATGGCATATGTGTCACGTGCTATCTTGTCCTTTAGTGTATCGGGTAGAAGCTTGGGGTATGTATCGGTTTAGGGGGTGTGTCTCCCATGGCGTTTGGCCATCTGCATGATACATAGCCTAGAGTGTATCACCAGGATGTGCATGTGGAGTTTGGGTGGTTACAAGTGGCTTTAAATCATGAGCAAGTGGCATCTAAGTTTATGTGGGTATGACACCTTTCCTTTGTTACCTCTCTCTTCCTTGGTGTATATAACACCTTTCCTCTTTACCCAAGTGATCCCTTTCGTCCACCTCTTTCCCCTTCTTGTATGGGGCGATCTTAGGGAAACCCCCATGGAGCTTGGGAGGTCGAGTTCCTTGCCCATGGAGATTTCTTGCTCAAGATCCGACCTTGGTGAGTCATGCTTCTTTGATAGCTTTCCTTTGTGCTTTCTTCTTCATATCCTTCTTCCCCTCTCAGCCATGGATGGACCCTTGATGAGATTAGGCAAGGCCGTGGTCCTCTCTCTCTTTTCTTCTTCTTGATCTAAGCATAACCATGGTATCTTCTTCTTCTTTATCTTTTGTTTCTTGAGGTGATGATGATGGTGCCGAAGGCAAGTTTGGAGCTTTGGATGGATACTCTTCATGGTGAGGAACGTGGGTTTGATGCTTGGATCAGGAAGCTTGATGTATTTCATGGAGATCCTCTTAATGCGGGTTACATAACTCTCACTCATCTCTATTATTTTCACTCTTCATATGTGTTTAAATAGACTCTTGCCTTTAGATCGATACCTTTTCCTATGATAGTTGCTTATGTTGAATTTGAGATCTGATCTAATGGAAAGGTTACGTTTTATTACTGCCTTTACCTTGTTCTCCTTGTGGGGGATGGTATGGGGTGTCTTTAGGTTGAAGATGACCAACCCGATATGCTATGGTTGCCCGATATAGTGTTTGCCTGATTATGTTATGACAGCATTTGAGCTTAATTGGTAAACTAGGGTTTACCTGGATGATTATATGCTTAATTGGATTTATCATTGATTAAATCTAATTAATGACGATAATTCAATTATGATGTTTTAAACCTAATAAGAATGTTAAGTATTTTATTGTTTGAGAAATTAGGGTTTGAGAAAATATAAACCCTAGTTGGCTGAAATTAGGGTTTTGATGGTACATGAGTATGGAATTTGATCAGGATAGCAGTGTGATAAATGATTTTTCATATTTTCTACAAATTTTATTTAATTGAATTTTGTATATAATATGGTTAACTCAATCATGCATATTGGAGAAAAATTTCAGAATATTTGAATGTTCTTTGAATGTGGTTCTCAGTCGAACTATACTTCGACCAAAATGCTGCCAGAGTACTTTTTAGTAGTGTAGTGCTTTATTTTTAGTTATTTATTCGTAACTCCAAATAATCTTAAATTTTTACTGGAGATATGAAACTCAAGCATAAACAACATGTAAAAGTTTCATAATTTTTGGATGTGTTTAGATCTTATCAGTAGATGAATTATAGTAAGTGACATTTCTGTAGAATTCTAGATAGCAGTGCACTATTCGATTTTTAGTTATTTAATGGAAGATTGGAATGATCTCAAATTTTAATTTAAGCTTAGTAACTCAATTATACACAACATTATACATTATCATAAATTTTGGAGAAGTTTTGATCTCTAAAATATACGAATTACAGAAACCTTTTCATGACAGAAAAATCTGCTGAAATAAGAAAACGTTTAGTGAGGGGTCAATGTGTAATTAACCCAAGCATCTCAATTTATCTATATGGTCAACCTAACACAAAAGGAGCTCTCATAATTCGTGATTCAATCTAGAGAAATGAAATCCTAGAGTGAGAGAGAGTTAGGGTTTGCGAGGAGAAATTGATGGAGATGCTGACCTAGGGTTTTACGGTCCGAGGAATGATGAAATCTTGTAAGTTTAGCTTCTTTGGATATAGTTTCATGGTGAATATTCTCTCACATTTCAAAATTCCGTCCCTCCTCTGATTTGATCCAAAATGGTATCAAAACTTCCCCTTTTCTCACTCTTTCTTTATAATCCCTCATTTTTAGGGTTTTCGAGTTGAAAGGAAGAAGAATCGGGTGAATTGCTAGGGATTTGATATGAGATCGAGATTTTCAGGGATGAGCAGTGTTTTTAAGGTGTTTTCACAACTTAGGGTGAGTGGGAACTTACTTTAAATAGTATATTGCATGAAAATTGGTTAAATCAACCATTATCTTTAATTTCTTAGTATGCGACTACAAACCCTGAATTGTCTATTTGTTCTAAGTTGTTGCAAAAAGATATGAAATGGATTCTTCCTTTGCTTGAATGAATTTCAGATGATAAAATCATATTTGAAATGTATACAATGCATTCTAATGAGAATTCCCTAAGTATTCGCAGAGGTTATACGAATAAACTGAAATATAGGGAATTTTTCTATGACTAAAATTTGCTCTATAAGTAAATAGAGAAAGTTTCTTATCTAGAACCCCTTGGTTTTGAATAATTGTTTATCTAAATTCATAATACATATATGTCAGATACTATCTTGGATTTCATTTAAAGTGAGTAGTGTTTGTTTGGTATCTCAGTGAAGAGGGTGAAACCATAGATGCGAGGAAAGTTGGATATTTGTGAATAGATATCGTGAAATCCATTTGAAGGGATTTTCTTGACATAATAGACTCTATTTTTTCAGTGTTATTATTGATGCATGATATCCCAGTGAATGGCATGGAAACCCAAATTCAGCTCAGTTCCAAGGTTTCATACATATATTTATTTTATATGATTTGTTGATAGTAGTCTTTATTCAGTGAATGTTTATGTCGCATGAAATCTTTATGGGAGCCATGGGAATAAGTTGTTGCCTAATGAGAGGTGACAAGATGTGCGATGGCCTTGTGAGCCATGAGAATACTTGTACAACCAGTGAAATGAATACCTTGGTCTAAGGACCTAGAGGTAATGGTTACCTGTTACAGAGGTAACAATGCTGTGTGATGATCTAAGGGTTTGAATACCCAGATCCAATAATTATGATAATGATGTGAAGGGATGAGAATTACCAGTAATGTGATAAGGGATTGAGATCCTAGGTATCATGTGTTGTAAAGGTTTGAAAAGTACGTGATAGATGTATTACACTTTTCTTTACAACATTTGTTGTGATTAAATGAAACCCTAAGGGTAGGGTGTTCAATGAATCAAGTATTGTGATATCAATGTTCTCAGTTATTATTAATAATTCTTGTCATGATAAGTAATTAACTCTTAATTGAGTTATGAGATGCACAACCTAAGATTTGGGTTGATATGCACGTTCTTTGAGAAATTATAGATAAGTTGCATGTGTTATTGACGATTACTCATATGTCAAGTAATTAACTCTTATCAGATCAATAAAATGATAAATTGCACAATTCTAGTGCGTATGTGCCAAGTGGACATGTAATCTGTTTATTTAAGAATTTTAGTCTGCCTGCATGTATAGTATGTTGATTACTAGGTATATTACAGTGTTTTGAATATACTGCTCTGCCAAGTTTTGACTGATATACATGTTGTATTATAACTTCAAATAAGTAGACGTGACACCATGGAGATACCAGAGTCAAGTATAAGTAAGAGAAGGGTACAATGTAGAAAGAGCTTTCTAGGAATAATAAAATAATAGACTTAGGAGCCCTGAACACCGTAGAACCCCTATGTGAGGTCTACGCCTTAGGGGTGAAATGACCTAACCCTGGCAGCGTCTAGTATATGGGGGTCGGAATGTGCTATCAGGTGGCACGGGGGACGAAGCCCTAGTGGAAGTCTCCTTAAATTATAGTTTGCAGTGTCCAACATCAACCAGAAGTCCTGGTGGCATTAGAGTACAGAAAAGCCAAGAGGTGGCTTGACTCTCTGCCTGTGTGCTCAGGTTAGAGGAGGAGTCCAGTTTAGGCCAGAGAGCCATTTCCCTATTGCAGACCAGGAGAGTAGTCAGACTTAGCATTTTGTGGGTGTGTCCGCTAAGTCTTGTACAGTGTGATCGTAATGCACTATGAGTCTTCATATGTAGAGTAAACTGCATATGTTTCCGAATTATTAGTTCTCTTTATGAGGTCAAACAAGTGTGTACAGTTATTCAATTATTCTTTATATGTTTCTAAATTATTAGTTCTCTTTATGATCAATCAAACATTTCATATATTGATTCACTCTTATAGATATTTAGAGTATCCTGCCATATTTATGATTATCAATTATTAGACTCTTTAAAACTTACTGTTGTTATAATTGATATCAATTGCTCAAAAGTATATTTGTAATTATATCATTTCTTTAGACTGTTTCTTTAAAGTACTCATTCACTGAGCGAGTAGGCTCACCCCTCTACTCACAATTTTTAGGGAAATCACATGGACTTGAAGAAGATATCATTGCATCAGAGTAGATCTGCCACAAGAGTTAAGTCTGAGTATAGTTAAATTCAGTCGGTCCTTGTCACTCTAGGTCCTTGTAAAGAAATAAGAGAGAGTTGTAAATGATGATGTATAACATTATTCCTCTTTTAGCAATATATGTGAATCAACAAGTCTTATGTGCTTAAAAGTATGAGAAACATAATGAATGTTCATACATGCATTTTTACTATTGAAATCAGATTAGAGAAATCAATGTTTAGATTCCCTTGTAAAGTTAGTTTATGTGATTCAATGTGAGAAAACAAAGAGTTTGAAAAAGAAGAAAAAGTTAAGGGTGATCTTTGTATTACGTTAAATCCTCAATTTATGCCCTAATCTCATGATTAATGGTAATTGTGATATCGGGGTGTAACAACTTGGTATCAGAGCTTAGGCTGAGTTGTCAGGGATCATTAAGTTAGTAAGTTAGAGTCATAAGTGTGGAAGATAGGAGATGTTTTGATGTTATCTCTGGGGATTTGAGCATTTGGATATCCTGGCCCGGTATCTGAGTACTTGGATCAACTAGTATCAAGCTACTCTGTCTATTCTTTCATGTATACCCTGGCCAGGTATATAGTGGAAGGATGGGATAGAGAGAAACCCTAGATATATTAGGGTTAGAAAAAAGATAAGTAACATGAATTAAGAGCATAAATATAAAATGAGATAGAACTTTCATTTCATATTGTTGTTTATTTGGAGATGAATAGAAATGCTCTTATATGTTTGAATTCAGATATTCAATATTTTGAAATATATATGGGCCTTTAAGATTTGTTGTACACTATGCAGTTGTAGCATTTATTGATTACATTCTTTGTATCAAGTAGACTAGAAATGATCTTTAAATGAACTTTCCTAAGTGGATATTCTTTCCACATGTTTGAGATTAATAGGAGTTGGTTAATCTTAAGTAGCTCTTAGCTTCAGGACTGCAGGTTCAGCCTGGTCCGGCTGGCAGGATGCATTACTGGGATCTAATGACTCCTATTAACAATATGATAAGAGTAGACTCTGGATAAATTAGACCCACATCATAGTGAGAATGTACATACACTAAGATGTTGAAACATATGGGAAAGATTAGAATAGATAAGAATCAGTTGGAACTGATATCTGAGACCCAACTTTGGGGCCTCATATGAGAAATCCTTAATTGGGAATAAAGGAACACGAGGTAAGGTTCAGATTAAGTTTAATGATTAATATTATATGAACTCTAAATATGAAATATGGAAAAGATATGAGAAAAGTATGTAAGGGCCAAGGTAGTAAGAATCAATCATGAGGAATGGATTATATAACCAAGTACAATGTTTTTATGTACTCCAAAGCAAAGGAAAAATAGAATAAAAGAGTTAAGTATACGATAAGTAAATATAAGTGAAGAGTCTTCAAAAGAGTTAAAGTAAAGAGAATTAGATAAATATGTAAATCATAAGAATAGGATAAGAAACTAAGTTAAAACAAAGATAAATGTTGGAAATGATGAGCTTGATTAAGGAATGAGGCTTATGATATAATTGAGAGCATGTAATGTATACCTTTATTAATAAGTTTAATATATTCATCCTTACTACCTTTGGATTCCAAGTCTCTATAGAACAACAAACTAGTTTCTAAAAAAAAAAGAATAAAAGTGTAGCTTAACAAAATGAATAAGTTATACAAAGGTAGACTATACTTAGGAAGGAAAAACTTGATATAAGAGAAACTATGTTTCACCCATGCATGAGCTGTTTGATTTAAAATGAGGGATATGTAATGTATTAAACATGAGTATAAACTAGTAGAGAGATTATTGATTTAGAATTTCAACTTCACATTAGTAGAAGGATAAAAAGAAATATGTGCAACATGGTATACATGATCATACACATGAATAAGCAACATGATCATAAGAGAAAAGTAGAAGTTAAAGATAACAGGTTGACAAGTAGTATATGGTAAGAGGATTATGGAAAGTAAGGAAGGGTTTGAAACATGGTGGATTAATATAGATTATACAAGAAAGAGGTTAGGAGATTCAATCAAGTGCTAATTAGTCAAGTATCCTTGTTGATAACTAATTAAACCTACATACGACGAATGTATTAATGGGATGTTTGAAGATAAGAATTCTAAGTCTCCGAACCGTCTTCTCTTCCATATATTACTTAATGAGAGAAATGTGGGAATGAAGTGATAAGAAAATGAATCATATCTGATGCATAACCACCATGGTAGAGGCATCTAGTGAATGTAATAATGACACACAATATTATTATGAAACCCTAGAAGGGTAAATTGAGAATGTAATATATTTGAATGGCCAATTAAGATGAAGGAAATTCAATTAATAAGATAAGGAAGACTTTAGTAAAACTTGTGAGATCCAAAGTTTGACTTTCAAATTAAGGGAGCAAAGTCGCACATAATAATGTCATGCTACTGATAAGGACCAAACCCTAGAATGTTTAGAATTGTAGTAGTTCAAGGGTTGTCACTAGTGATTTGACCTTGAATACTAGCATCTCTATAAAACAAGATAATCTGATTTGCACTATGAGAAGTAAACTAGCACTGATAGTAATCCTAGCTAATCTGAAAGGTTGATGAACAATACGAAAATGATTCGGAGCAAAGAGTAAGATATAAATTTGAAATGTAACAAGTGTGTTTTGAACAAAAGGAGAAATACAATATGAGTGAAGTGTAATATGAAATAAATTCTTGCAGTAATAGCAAGAATGATGAATAATCTATTCATACCTTGTATGTTTCAATTTTAGGGATGTTTAATCTACATAATTAAAATGAGAAGGATAAGTAGAAAAAAGTAAGTAGTAATGAATGAGGAGAGAGATAAGAGAAAACAATGGCTTTTAGTAATATGTGAATTTGTTTTTAGAAGTATAATTTGTTGAAGGTATATTAAGGGATGTAAATTGGTTCTACGTATGATTTCAGTGTACATGTATAAGCAATATGTTAATTAAAGGTGTATGATAGTTTAAGTCATTCATACTAGTAATCCATCATAGTATTGTACAATTGTGGTATGGTGATATGGGTTGAATGATGATGGAACAAATGGAGGGTTACCCTGAATAAGGCAGTCTTACCTATTCACTCATATGAATAGAAGGGATGATAACCATATTGTATTGATATGTAACCCTAATGAGGTATAACTTTTTATACCTAGATTTAATATAATTAAGTGATGGTAATTGGGTATGAATAGTCCTTGAATGACTAATACAATTATGGAGTACTCTGTTACTGTTGTTAAAACCCTAGTATGCTATAACCTGATGGTTACACCTTGAATTATGTGTGGGTTCATACTTGAGAATAGTATGGAATGTGATGGTAATGCTTCACCTTATGTATCCATGATCCAATGGGGATCCCGTGAGTAGTAATGTACAATTGTTGTTGAATATAGTCTTTTAACTCAAGACTGTTTTGCTATTTGAGTAGCACAATAGTAAAATTCAAAAGAACATGGTGAACTCTCGTTCGTGATTTAGAGGTAATACATAGTATGGAATGTGATGGTAATGCTTCACCTTATGTATCCATGATCCAATGGGGATCCCGTGAGTAGTAATGTACAATTGTTGTTGAATATAGTCTTTTAACTCAAGACTGTTTTGCTATTTGAGTAGCACAATAGTAAAATTCAAAAGAACATGGTGAACTCTCTTTCGTGATTTAGAGGTAATACATAACAATAATACATATTTAGCAGTATGAATTGAGATAGTTGGATCACATTATCGATGTTGAGGTAACACCTCAAGAGTATGAAAATATTAAACTGGTTGTTTCTCTCTCTATCCTATGATTGATTGTGGCATAGAGAATTTGTTTGTTATCATTGAGAACTATTTCAAACATGTTGTGATTTACTAAAGGAATAAAGGACTTAATGTTGAAAACTGCATTCAAGTATGAAATACAAGAATATAATGACATGTAAGATTTCAGAAGTTTAAAATAAACCTTGAATGTACTTTACTTGCATATTTATGTTTCGGGGACAAAACCTTTTTAAGGGGGGAGAATTATTATGACCACATCTGAGCTTAATTGGTAAACTAGGGTTTACTTGGATGATTATATGCTTAATTGGATTGATCATTGCTTAAATATAATTAATGATGATAATTCAATTATGATGTTTTACATCTAATAAGAATGTTAAGTATTTTATTGTTTGAGAAATTAGGGTTTGAGAAAATATAAACCCTAGTTGGCTGAAATTAGGGTTTTGATGGTACATGAGTATGGAATTTGATTAGGATATCAGTGTGGTAAATGATTTTTCATATTTTCTACAAAATTTGTATTTAATTTAATTTTGGATATGATATGGATAACTCAATCATGCATATGGGAGAAAATTTTCAGAATATTTGAGTGTTATTTGAATGTGGTTCTCGGTCAAACTATACTTCGACCAAAATGCTGACAAAGTGCTTTTTAGCAGTGATGTGTTTTATTTTTAGTTATTTATTTGTAATTCCAAATCATCTGAAATTTAACTGGAGATCTAAAACTCAATCATAAACAACATGTAAAATTTTCATAATTTTTGGATGCGTTTAGGCCTTATCAATAGACGAATTACGGTAAATGACATTTCTATAGAATTCTGGATAGCAATGCACTATTCGATTTTTAATTATTTAATGGAAGCTTGGAATGATCTAAAATTTTAACTGAAGCTTATTAACTCAATTATAAAAACATGAGAAATTATAATAAATTTTGGAGAAGTTTTGATCTCTGAAATACACGAATTATAGAAACCTTTTTATGACATAAAAATATGTTGAAATAAGAAAAAGTTTAGTGAGGGGTCAATGTGCAATTAACCCAAGCAGCTCAATTGATCTATATGGTAAACCTAACACACAAGGAGCTCTCATAATTCGTGATTCAATCTAGAGAAACAAAATCCTATATAGAGAGAGAGAGTTAGGGTTTGAGAGGAGAAATTCATGGAGATGCTGACCTAGGGTTTTGCGGTTCGTGCAATGATGAAATCATGTAAGTTTAGCTTCTTTGGATATAGTTTCATGGTGAATCTTCTCTCACATGCCAAAATTCCATCCCTCCTCTTATTTGATCCAAAATGGTATCAAAACTTCCCCTTTTCTCACTCTTTCTTCATAATCCCTCATTTTTAGGGTTTCCGAGTTGAAAGGAAGAAGAATCGAGTGAATTGCTAGGGATTTGATATGAGATCAAGATTTTCAGGGATGAGCTGCATTTTTAAGGTGTTTTCACACCTTAGGGTGAATGGGAAATTCCTTTAAACAGTATATTGCATGACAATTGGTTAAATCAACCATAATCTTTAATTGCTTAGTATGTGACTACAGACCCTGAATTGTCTATTTGTTCTAAGTTGTTGCAAAATGATATGAAATGGATTATTTCTTTGTTTGAATGAATTTCAGATGATAAAATCATATTAGAAATGTATAAAATGCATTCTAATGAGAATTCCCTAAGTATTTACAGAGGTTACATGAGTAAACTGAAATATAGGGAATTTGTCTATGACTGAAATCTGTTGTATAAGTAAATAGAGAAAGTTGCTTATCTAGATCCCCTTGGTTTTGAATGATTGCTTATCTAAATTCATAGTACATATATGTTAGATACTATATTGGATTTTGTTTAAAGTGAGTAGTGTTTATTTGGTATCTCAGTGAAGAGGGTGAAACCTTAGATGCGAGGAAAGTTGGATATTTGCGAATAGATATCGTGAAATCCATTTGAAGGAATTTTCTTGACATAATAGACTTTATTTATTCAATGTTATTATTGATGCATGATATCCCAACGAATGGCATGGAAACCCAAATTCAGCTAAGTTCCAAGGTTTCATACATATATTGATTTTATATGATTTGTTGATAGTAGTCTTTATTCAGTGAATGTTTATGTCGCATGAAATCTTTATGGGAGCAATGGGAATAAGTTGTTGCCTAGTGAGAGGTGACAAGATGTGTGATGGCCTTGTGAGCCTTGAGAATACTTGTACAACTAGTGAAATGAATACCTTGGTCTAAGGATCTAGAGGTAATGGTTACCTGTTACAGAGGTAATAATGCTATGTGATGATCTAAGGGTTTGAATACCTAGATCTAGTAATTATGATAATAATGTGAAGGGATGAGAATTCCCAATAATGTGATAAGGGATTGAGATCCCAGGTATCATGTGTTGTAAAGGTTTGAAAAGTACGTGATAGATGTATTACACCTTTCCTTGCAACATTTGTTGTGATTAAATGAAACCCTAAGGGTAGGGTGTTCAATGAATCAAGTATTGTGATGTCACTATTCTCAGTTATTATTAATAATTATTGTCATGATAAGTAATTAACTCTTAATTGAGTTGAGATGCACAATTCAAGATTTGGGATGATATGCACGTTCTTTGAGAAATCACAGATAAGTTGCAAGTGCTATTGATGTTTATTCATATGTTAAGTAATTAACTCTTATCAGTGTAATAAGATGATAAATTACATGATTCTAGTGTGTATGTGCCAAGTGGACATGTAATCTATTTATTTAAGAATTTTAGTCTGCCTGCATGTATAGTATGTTGATTACTCAATATATTATAGTGTTTTGAATATACTGCTCTGCCAAGTTTTAAATGATATAGATGTTGTATTATAACTTCAAATAAGTAGATGCGACACCATGGAGATACCAGAGTCAAGTATAAGTAAGAGAAGGGTACAATGTAGAAAGAGATTTCTAGGAATAATAAAATAATAGACTTAGGAACCCTGAACACCATAGAACCCCTATGTGAGGTTTGCGCCTTAGGGGTGAAACGGCCTAACCCTGGCAACGTCCAGTATACGGGGTCAGAATGTGCTATCAGGTGGCACGGGGGACGAAGCCCTAGTGGAAGTCTCCTTAAATTATAGTTTGCAGTGTCCAACATCAAACAAAAGTCCTGGTGGTACTAGAGTACAGAAAATCCAAGAGGTGGCTTGACTCTCTGCCTGTGTGCTCAGGTTAGAGGAGGAGTCTAGTTTAGGCCAGAGAGCCATTTCCTTGTTGCAGACCAGGAGAGTAGTCAAACTTAGCATTTCCTGGGTGTGTCCGCTAAGTCTTGTACGGTGTGATCGTAGTGCACTACGAGTCTTCATATGTAGAGTACACTGCATATGATCAGTGCATAATAAACTAAATGAGAGGTCAAACAAGTGTGTATAGTTATTCAATTATTCTTTGTATGTTTCTAAATTATTAGTTCTCTTTATGATCAATCAAGCATTTCATATATTGATTCACTCTTATAGATATTTAGAGTATCCTGCCATATTTATGATTGTCAATTATTAGACTCTTTAAAGCTTACTACTGTTATAATTGATATCAATTGCCCAAAAGTATATATGTAATTATATCAGTGCTTTAGACTGTTTCTTTGAAGTACTCATTCACTGAGCGAGTAGGCTCACCCCTGTACTCACAATTTTTAGGGAAATCACATGGACTTGAAGAAGATATCATTGCATCAGAGTAGATCTGCCACAAGAGTTAAGTCTATGTATAGTTAAGTTTAGTCGGTCCTTGTCACTCTAGGTCCTTGTAAAGACATAAGAGAGAGTTGTAAATGATGATGTATAACATTATTTCTCTTTTACAAATATATGTGAATCAACAAGTCTTATGTGCTTAAAAGTATGAGAAACATAATGAATGTTCATACATGCATTTTTACTGTTGAAATCACATTAGAGAAATCAATGTTTAGATTTGCTTATAAAGTTAGTTTATGTGGTTCAATGCGAGAAAAAAAAGAGTTTGAAAAAGAAGAAAAAGTTAAGGGTGATCTTTGTATTACATTAAATCCTCAATTTATGCCCTAATCTCATGATTAATGGTAATTGTGAGATCGGTACATGATTGCTTGGGCAACACAAGGGTTGAGTGCTCGACCGATACCCTATAGGAAGATATGATGTCATTGACTGGTACATGCTTGGTTACCCTACACATAGGGAGGTATATGTTGTTATATCTTTGAGCTTGTGCGATATGGTGTCTAGGACGACACATGTTGAGAGCTTAGATAGTATGCATAATAACAATGTTCATGGACAAGGTAAAAGGGAGTTGACCATGCTGGGGTTGACCTAGAGGATACCTTAGTTGCTATAAGGTTATGTGATCCTTGGCCAACATGGTTGCAAGGTTTCCTAACCCGATATGAAGTGAGATGTGTTATGATGTCCTAGAAGATGGTCCCTTGAACATGATGGGATGAGGTGTGTTTGAACGATATGAACTTGGTGGCTTCTTTGCACGACACGCTTTGCCCCATACCAGGCATAGGTAGAGCTTGTGGGTCTTACCCGATATGAACCTTGTCAGATATCACCTTGGTTTGAGATATTGAAGCTTTGTAGCTGATTCTGACTTTTAGTGAGGGTTTGTTTGGTCACTGCCTACTTTTGGTGAGGGTAGGTGACACCTTTAGTGAGGTTTGTACCCTAACCCGATACCCCTAAGTGTTATCTTGAGCCCAATATGTTAATATGTTCATCTTGTTACCTTGGGGCCATATCTTTGGTCATGATGATGAGGTATGATGAACAGGTGGTAAACCTTAGTATGGTGGTTACCTATGGTTGATGATAGGTGAATCTTTGATAAAGGTTGATGATAGATCATGGTTGTATAATCCTTAAAAGATGAATCCTTAGGGATGGTACTCATAGTGACATGGGAAGTAGGGTATGGTGGGATACCCTTGGTATGGTGATAGTAATGCGTATTGTTTAAGATATCATTTAAGATACTATTCTCCATGTGTTCATGATAATGGATGATGTTCCAAATCCTAATGATGTGATAATCATGTTATGTCTCTTTAATATGTTATCTCTGTTGCTATGCAATCTAACCATGCAGGTGTTACTAATTGAAATACATAGCCAGGCAAGGGCTATGATGCTTATGTAAATATGTGTCTTGTGTAGCACCTGGTATATGTGAAATATCTGAGAAATGATAATATTCCTTGATGATGAGATAACATGTATCACTAGTATGATGTGAGAGTTCTTGTGACCTAAGTGCTTGTTTGAGGTGTTATCCTCTAGTTGTGATATGAGGGATTGCTATCCCATGAGGATGTATGACGATGAAGCCTTATGAGAGGTAGTGGCTCTATGTGATGAAATGAGGGATCGATATCCCATGGCAATATGATGATGTTGATGGCTTTGAGAATAGCAGTAACAGTGTGACACAAGTTAATGGAATCTATGTTGTTTACTCTTGTTTATGGTTTGCTTAATATAACTTGGTTGCCCCCAACAATTCACTTAAAATGCATTAATTAATTACATATGTACCTTTTATGTAGTTTGCCCTGGACATAGATCCATCATCGTCAGTAGATGGTGATGATGAAACAGGTTCTCCTGCGGGTTAACCCGGAGCGCATATTGTTGAATATGCGGGGTTTCTCCTAGCTGAAATTAGGAGGATTAGAGTGCAACTGTGGTTGTAGACTAAAGATGTGCATAAGAGCATGGTGAACATGCCCATGGTTCAGTGTGATAGAGCATGGTGAACAAGCCCATGGCTCAGTGTGATAGAGCATGAATCCGTTCATGGCTCGGAAGCATGGTGAACAGGCCTGTGGCTCAAGATATACTAGCGTCATAACCTGTACCAAGGTGGGCTAGAGAAAGGGTAGCCTACAGAGCTGACCTTGGGACTGAGGTCACTTAAGCAAGAGACTGTGATCCTGCTTTGGTTCTCATGCACTGACCACGAGGGTAGAGGTGGTGGAGTCTGACTTTTCCATTGACCTTGTATGGAACTGGCTTTGGGTTTTGCAACCGAAGGTTGTATTTGAGCGGTACAACTCACTTCCTCAGGGCATAATAATTTGTAATCAAGCTGTATAGTATATCTATTGTAAGGCAAAATATGAAACATTGGATGAGGCCTTGGATGATGTAAGCTTTCTCATATGTTCTCTATATACATGTTCTTCATATTCCTTATATATAACTGGTTAGTGATTACCTGTTGTTTAGTTGAACTATCTGCTCAGTTATCTGTGTTAATAATAAAGTTGATAGAGGGTTATGTTTCTCGCTGGGATTGTATGTCTCACCCCGTTAGTTAAAAACCTTTTTAGGTGGACGTGCCTGGCGAGATAAAGATCATGTATCTAAGAATGATATGTAGATGTATCGTGCCTGGTGAAATAGATAGTGTCTAGAAGTAGAGCCCTATGTGTCGTCCCTGTACACTCAGGTCTTCAGGATAGTTTTCGATGTTTCTGATAAGATGATTGATATGTATGGTTTTAGGCTTATGTACCTTGATGTAATAAATCAACATGTGGAACAATTATTTCATGTAATGAGATGATGGGAAATTATGTTGTAGCACCTGGAAAATATGTTATGAAAAGAAAGTGTTGGCTCATATGTAATATGCCTCATCTTATGGTGCTTGTTATAAATCGGTTTTAATTTACTGTGATTTTTGGTAATCCGCTGGTTAGTATGTGATCGTGTTTTGTTTGAGTTGGGGTGTTTCAAGTTTTTGGTATCAGAGCTCTAGGTTCGCCGAGTCTACAGGGACACCAGGACTAGGATTAAGATGTTGTCTAAGGTTGGACCGTGACATAAAATATGGTGCATACTACCTAATCGCAGTACTTGGATGCTCTGTCCAGGTATTCAAATATTGAAGACAAAGGTAAGTGTGGAGCCATAGATTGTTTCCTCTTTGATTACTCTGATCAAGTAGTCATTCTGGAACAATCTGAAGAGCATAAAAAATTAGGAATATGACGCTAATACCTTCATCTTGCTATAAAAGAAGTAAATAAATGCACCATAACTCTTTAAATCCTAGATGCTTGATGGTCAAAAGAGGAAGTAACAGTTCTATGAAACCCAAATCCATGTAATAATATGATGAGATTAGTTCTTGAAACTATAATCTCAAGAGATATACATGGCAAAAGAAAGATTACCCTATGATAACAAGGTAAGTTAAAGCATAAAGTTTACACAAGATGAAGAAATGCCTAAAAACAAAGATAAGGTTGAAGGAAAGAAAAGAACAAATGATGAGTAAATAAGATGGAACCTGAGTTAATCTCAAACCAACCAATGAGCGCAAGAAAAAATAAGAAAGTATAAAGTGCAAATTCATGATAAGTAAAAGGGAACAAGGGAGATGATCCATGTTCAATAAATAATATATGAAGCATAACAATCTTTTTTGCACAGAGAAAATGAAAATGTGATATAATCAGGAAAGAATCATGAATATGATATAATGACAACAAGGGAAAAAGTAAAATGACATGTAATTGTCTTGATGATTCCTGTGCTGATTGTAAGGAAACCAAGAAGAAACAGTATAAAACCAAATGGAACAAGGTTTAATGATACTTAAATAGTTGAAAACTCATGTAAGGATAAAAGAAAGTGGTAATTTCCTCCCCTTGATATGAAACCACAGGTGTCTATAGGGTGATAGGAGGAGTTTGTTCCCTTGTGTCCCTTCCTTCCGAGGGAGTGGTAGTCAAGTGGACCTTGTGTCACTTGATATGTTTTCTTTTGAAGTGATCTTTCGTTGGATACTTTAAAAAGTATCAGTTGATCTTGGGCTTTAGTTTCCAAGTTGGAGATACCTTTTATAGATGATGTTTCGAGATGATGATAAGATCCTCTTGACATGTTTTGATCTGGTGACGACAATAGAATATGGATGTGATACCTAAAGCAATGAGTATTGACCCATGAAGTGGATACCATGGTAATAAATCCTAGTATATGAGAAGTACCAAGTGTATGAGAAGGTGAGAACATGTATTCTGGTGCGAGTGTTAAAAGTCAAGAGATTTGGATCGTGGAAGTATGGTAATGGACCATATTGATAGATCATCCTTGACCTTGAACCCATAAGATGAAGCTTGTTTTGGAGTCTAGATCTACGAGGTGACCCTTGATGCAGCTGTTCAGCAACACAGAGGAATGTTGATGACGATAAGGAAGTGAGGACCGGATAGCCTGACTAGGGAGAAGAGGGAAACAGGCAACAGATAGATCTTGTGAGATGAGTTAACCAGAATGGTGGGTTAACCTGCATGTTTGCTGGAAGGTCGGATGGAGTCGCTCCATTCTGCTTTGTCTTCTTCTTGCCTTTTATATGCTCTAGTTTATCCAGTTTAGGATGTACCCTCCTTTGAACGCTTATAGGATGCGTGGCATATGTTTCCTTCTTGTTAGCCAGAAGAAAAGTAGCCTGTTGTCGAATGCCTTGTTGGATGACCTGGTTGTTTTAGATGAAGTATATCCTTCTCGTGTCCTTCCCTTTCCAGGACAGGACATTCAAGTGAACCTCTTTCCACGTGACATGTTGAGGATCGAGATAATCCTTGGAATGGATATCCTTAGAAAAGTGTGAAGTGGTCCTGGATGGAGAAGTTGGCTTTGGTCGACCTGGCTAAGTGCTTATAGTATGGATATCACATGTTAGGGGTTTATACTCTGCATAAACATGACGACAGAAGGTATGCACCCAAGGAGAAGGAACAATTGATACATATCAGTAAAGGAACTAATACCTGAGTGATACAAGTTGCATGTAATGTTCCAGTATCTAAAGAGTGTTACCAGAAAAAGGATAATGAGACGAAGGGCTGAGCCTGTGACCAGTACAGGAAACCTTGTGTTTGCTCTGGAGGAAGAGAGAGTATGTTAGTCATAGATCTGTGATACCCATGAGCTTTGTGTAGTATGATGCAATGCGTGAGTAACACCCGTCTTCTTTCTGCTTGGGATTTTGGGGACGAAATCCTTGTTAGGGGTTTTCAATATTTGAATACCTGGCCAGAACATCCTTAGACATATATGTCACATGTGCTGTCTTGTCCTTTAGTGTATCAGGTAGAAGCTTGGGGTATGTATCGGTTTAGGGGGTGTGTCGCCCATGGAGTTTGGCCAGTTGCACGATACACAGCCTAGTGTGTATCACCAGGCCGAGCATGTGGAGTTTGGGTGGTTACAAGTGGCTTTAAATCGTGAGCAAGTGGCATCTAAGTTTATGTGGGTATGACACCTTTCCTTTGTTACCTCTCTCTTCCTTGGTGTATATAACTCCTTTCCTCTTTACCTAAGTGATCCCTTTTGTCCACTTCTTTCCCCTTCTTGTGTGGGGCGAGCTTGGGAGCTTAAGGAAACCCCCATGGAGCTTGGGAGGCTGAGTTCCTTTCCCATGGAGATTTCTTGCTCAAGATCTGACCTTGGTGAGTCATGCTTCTTTTGATAGCTTTCCTTTATGCTTTCTTCTTCATATCCTTCTTCCCCTCTCGGAAATGGATGGAACCTTGATGAGAGTAGGCATGGCCGTGGTCCTCTCTCTCTTTTCTTCTTCTTGAGCTAAGCATAACCATGGTATCTTCTGCTTCTTTATCTTTTGTTTCTTGAGGTGATGATGATGGTGCCGAAGGCAAGTTTGGAGCTTTGGATGGATGATCTTCATGGTGAGGAACGTGGTTTTGATGCTTGGATCAGGAAGCTTGATGTATTTCATGGAGATCCTCTTAAGGCGGGTTACATAACTCTCACTCATCTCTATTATTTTCACTCTTCATATGTGTTTAAATAGACTCTTGCCTTTAGATCGATACCTTTTCCTATGATAGTTGCTTATGTTGAACTTGAGATCTGATCTAATGGAAAGGTTACGTTTTATTACTTCCTTTACCTTGTTCTCCTTGTGGGGGATGGTATGGGGTGTCTTGAGGTTGAAGATGACCAACCCGATATGCTATGGTTGCCCGATATAGTGTTTACCCGATATAGTGTTTGCCTGATATAGTGCCTTGCCCGATAGGTCATGCTTTGGTTGATGGATCATGAGCAATACCCCTCTCTCGTTTAGTTGATAGGTGAGATTAAGATCCAAGATGTATGAGTAAGTAGTGAGTCCTTAGGAAAAACCCCTCTCTCTCCTTGGACTTGAGAGGTGAGCCTATGCTCTAGATGGTAGGGCGACATGTTGGCTTGGCCGATAGAAGTGTTGACCTTAGTGTTGAGATGATGATCTGCCCTAGTTGCACGACATGTTCTTGGGGTTGAAACCTTGGGTGGTACCTTGACGATATGGGGTGGTTATGCCTTTGGTGATGGGTATCCTTGGTTAGGTATAAGGAACTCGATAGGATGATCCTTTGTTTGGGCGATATGTTGAGTTGGTTGGCGGATAGGGTGTTGTTCTACCCTTGTTGACCGATATACTAGAGGTTGTGCAAAACTCCTCTCACTTGGTTGTTGAGAGGTGAGCCAACACTCTTGGTATCCTTGGGCGATATGGTGTGGTGACTGATATCCCTTTCCTAGCCTAGGGTTAGGGTTTGGACGTTATGGTTGGTTGACACCTAGTTGGTCCCTTGGCCGATATGTGTCCTGGATGGTGGTTCCTTGAGGCTGTTTCCCAATATCCCTCTCCTTCCCTTGAGCTAGGGTTGGGCGATACAGTAGGTGGTTGCCTTGTTGTCCCCCTTGGGCGATATTGGGTTGTGTTGGGCGTTAGGGATATTAGTGCTTTGCACGACATCCTCCTGGACGGTGCTACCCGACACTCTATTGGGACGCGCTGCCTGACATTGCTGTTGCGTTGCACGTCATGGCGTTGCATGTCGTTGCTGTTGATTTGCACAATACCCCCTTGGTTAGTGTTGCTCGTTACCCCATGTAGGTGCATTGCCCTCCATGGTGCTACCTGATAGAGCGTTGCTCATCACAACGTTTGCTGACATGAGACGTCGCCTGTTGTGACGCGTTGCCTACTGTAAGGCGTTGCTCGACATAGCGTTGCACGTTATGATATGATGCTAACCCAGTATGAGTATGTTGTGTACATGATTGCTTGAGCGACACAAGGGTTGAGTGCTCGACCGATACCCTATATGAAGATATGATTCCATTGACCGGTACATGCTTGGTTACCCGACACATAGGGAGGTATATGTTGTTATATCTCTGAGCTTGGGTGATATGGTGTCTAGGATGACACATGTTGAGAGCTTAGATAGTATGCAAAATAACAATGTTCATGGATGAGGTAAAAGGGAGTTGACCATGCTGTGGTTGACCAAGAGGATACCTTAGTTGCTATAAGGTTATGTGGTCCTTGGCTGACATGGTTGCAAGGTTGCCTAACCCGATATGAAGTGAGATGTGTTATGATGTCCTAGAAGATGGTCCCTTGACCATGATGGGCTGAGGTGTGTTTGAATGATATGACCTTGGTGGCTTCTTTGCACGACACACTTTGCCCCATACCAGGCATAGGTAGAGCTTGTGGGTCTTACCCAATATGAATCTTGTCAGATATCTCCTTGGTTTGTGATGTTGAAGCTTTGTAGCTGATACCAACTTTTAGTGAGGGTTTGTTTGGTCACTGCCTGCTTTTGGTGAGGGTAGGCGACACCTTTAGTGAGGGTTGTACCCTAACCCAATACCCCTAAGTGTTATATTGAGCCCTAGATGTTAATATGTTCATCTTGTTACCTTGGGGCCATATCTTTGGTCATGATGATGAGGTATGATGAACATGTGGTAAACCTTAGTATGGTGGTTACCTATGGTTGATGATAGGTGAACCTTTGATAAAGATTGATGATAGATCATGGTTGTATAATCCTTAAAAGATGAATCCTTAGGGATGGTACTCATGGTGACATGGGAAGTAGGGTATGGTGGGATACCCTTGGTATGGTGATAGTAATGCGTATTGTTTAAGATATCATTTAAGATACTATTCTCCATGTGTTCATGATAATGGACGATGTTCCAAATCCTAATGATGTGATAATCATGTTATGTCTCTTTAATAAGTTGTATCTATTGTTGTGCAATCTAACCATGCAGGTGTTACTAATTGAAATACATAGCCAGGTAAGGGCTATGATGCTTATGTGAATATGTGTCTTGTGTGTCATCTGGTATATGTGAAATATATGAGAAATGATAATATTCCTTGATGATGAGATAACATGTATCACTAGTATGATGTGAGAGGTCTTGTGACCTAAGTGCCTGTTTGAGGTGTTATCCTCTAGTTGTGATATGAGGGACCGCTATCCCATGATGATGTATGATGATGAAGCCTTATGAGAGGTAGTGGCTCTATGTGATGAAATGAGGGATCGATATCCCATGGCAATATGATGATGTTGATGGCTTTGAGAATAGTAGTAACAGTGTGACACAAGTTAATGGAATCTATGTTGTTTACTCTTATTTATGGTTTGCTTAATATAACTTGGTTTCCCCCAACAATCCACTTAAAATGCATTAATTAATTATAGATGAACCTTTCATGTAGTTTTCCCTGGCCATAGATCCATCATCATCAATAGCTGGTGATGGTGAAACAGGTTCTCCTGCGGGTTAACCCGGAGTGCATATTGTTGAATATGTGGGGTTTCTCCTAGCCGAAAATAGGAGGATTAGAGTGCAACTGCGGTTGTAGACTCAAGATGTGCATAAGAGCATGGTGAACAGGCCCATGACTCAGTGTGATAGAGCATGGTGAACAGGCCCATGGCTCAGTGTGATAGAGCATGAATGCGTTCATGGCTCGGGAGCACGGTGAATAGGCCTGCGGCTCAAGATATACTAGCGACGTAACCTGTACCAAGGTGGGCTAGAGAAAGGGTAGCTTGCAAAGCTAACCCTGTGACTGAGGTCACTTAAGCAAGAGACTGCGGTCCTGCTTTGGTTCTCGTGCACTGACCATGAGTGTAGAGGTCATGGAGTCTAACTCTTCCATTGACCTTGTATGGCACCGGCTTTGGGTTTTGCAACCGAAGGTTGGATTTGAGCGGTATGGCTCACTTCCTCAGGGCATAATAATTTGTAATCAAGCTGTATAGTATATCTACTGTAAGGCAAAATATGAAACATTGGATGATGCCTTGGATGATGTAAGCTTTCTCATATGTTCTCTATATACATGTTCTTCATATTCCTTATATATTACTGGTTAGTGATTACCTATTGTTTAGTTGAACTATCTGCTCAGTTATCTGTGTTAATAATAAAGTTGATAGAGGGTTATGTTTCTCGCTGGGACTTTGTGTCTCACCCCACTGGTTAAAAACCTTTTTAGGTGGATGTGTCTGGTGAGATAAAGATCATGTAGCTGAGAATGATATGCAGAGGTATCGTACCTGCTGAAATAGATAGTGTCTAGAAGTAGAGTCCTATGTGTCATCCTTGTACACTTAGGTCTTCGGGAGAGTTTTCGATGTTTCTGATAAGATGATCGATATGTATGGTTTTCAGCTTATGTACCTTGATCTAATAAATCAGCATGTGGAATAGTTATTTCATGTAATGAGATGATGGGAAATTATGTTGTAACACCTTGAAAATATGTTATGAAAAGAAAGTGTTGGCTCAGATGTAATATGCCTCATCTTATGGTGCTTGTTATAAATCAGTTTTAATTTCCCATGATTTTTGGTAATCTACTGGTTAGTATGTGATCGTGTTTTGTTTGAGTGGGATGTTTCAAGTTTTTGGTATCAGAGCTCTAGGTTTGCCGAGTCTACAGGGACACTAGGACTAGGATTAGGATGGTGTCTAAGGTTGGACCGTGACATAAAATATGGTGCATACTACCTAATCTCAGTACTTGGATGCTCTGGCCAGATATTCAAATATTGAAGACAAAGGTAAGTGTGGAGCCTTAGATTGTTTCCTCTTTGATTACTCTGATCAATTAGTCATTCTGGAACAATCTAAAGAGCATAACAAATCAAGAATATGACGCTAATAACTTCATCTTTCTATAAAAGAAGTAAATAAATGCACCATAACTCTTTAAAACCTAGACGCTTGATGGTCAAAAGAGGAAGTAATGTTTCTATGAAACCCAAATCCATGTAAGAATATGATGAGATAAGTTCTTGAAACTGTAATCTCAAGAGATATACATGGCAAAAGACAGATTAACCTGTGATAACAAGGTAAGTTAAAGCATAAAGTTTACACAAGATGAAGAAATGCCTAAAAATAAAGATAAGTTTGAAGGAAAGAAAAGAAAAAATGATGAGTAAATAAGATGGAACCTGAGTTAATCTCAGACCAACCAATGAACACAAGAAAAAATAAGAAAGTATAAAGTGCAAATTCATGATAAGTTAAAGGGAACAAGGGAGATGATGCCTATTTAATAAATAATATGTGAAGAGTAATGATCTTTTTTGCAAAGAGAAAATGAAAATGTGATATAATCAGGAAAGAATCATGAATATGATACAACGACAACAAGGGAAAAAGTGAAATGACATGTAACTGTCTTGATGATTCCTGTGCTGATTGCAAGGAAACCAAGAAGAAACAAGATAAAACCAAATGGAACAAGGTTTAATTATACATAAATAGTTGAAAACTCATGTAAGGATCAAAGAAAGTGGTAATTTCCTCCCCTTGATATGAAACCACAAGTGTCGATGGGGTGATAGGAGGAGTTTGTTCCCTTGTGTTCCTTCCTTCTGAGGGAGTGGCAGTCAAGTGGACCTTGTGTCACTTGATATGTATGCTTTTGAAGTGATGCTTTGAAAAGTATCAGTTGATCTTGGGCTTTAGTTTCCAATATGGAGATACCTGTGATAGATGATGTTTCGAGATGATGATAAGATCCTCTTGACATGTTTTGATCTGGTGACGACGATAGAATATGGAATGTGATACCTAAGCGATGAGTTTTGACCCATGAAGTGGATACCAAGGTAAGGAATCCTAGTATATGAGAAGTACCAAGTGTATGAGAAGGTGAGAACATGTCTTCTAGTGTGAGGGTTAAGAGTCAAGAGATTTGGATTGTGGAGGTATGGTAATGGACCATCTTGATAGATCATCCTTGACCTTGAACCCATAAGCTAAAGCTTGTTTTGGATTCTGGATATGTGAGGTGACCCTTGAGGAAGTAGTTCAACAACACAGAGGAATGCTGATGAGGATAAGGAAGTGAGGACCGGATAGCCTGACTAGGGAGCAGAAGGCAATATGCAACAAATAGATCTTGTGAGATGAGTTAACCAGAATGGTGGGTTAACCTGCATGTTTGCTGACAGGTCGAATGGAGTCACTCCATTCCACTTTGTCTTCTTCTTGCCTTCTATCTGCTCTAGTTGATCCAGTTTAGGATGTACCCTCCTTTGAACGCTTATAGGATGCGTGGAAGATGTTTCCTTCTTATTAGTCATAAGAGAAGTAGCATGTTGTCGAATGCCTTGTTGGATGACCTGGTTGTGTTGGATGAAGTATATCCTTCTCATGTCCTTCCCTTTCCTGGACAAGACAGTCAAGTGAACCTATTTCCACATGACATGTTGAGGATCGAGATAATCCTGGGAATGGATATCTTTAGAAAAGTGTGAAGTGGTCCCGGATGGAGAAGTTGGCTTTGGTCGACCCGGCTAAGTGCTTATAGTATGGCTATCACATGTTAGGGGTTTATACTATGCATAAACATGATGAAACAAGGCATGCACCCAAGGAGAAGGAACAGTTGATACATATCAGTAAAGGAGCTGATACCTAAATGATACAAGTTGCATGTGATGTTCCAATATCTAAAGAGTGTTACCAGACAAAGGATAATGAGACGGAGGGTTGAGCCTGTGACCAGTACAGGAAACCCTGTGTTGGCTCTGGAGGAAGAGAGAGTATGTTCATCATATATCTATGATACCTAGGAGCTTTGTGGAGTAGTATGATGCGATGAGTGAGTAACACCCGTCTTCTTTTCGCTTGGGATTTCGGGTACGAAATCCTTGTTAGGGGTTTATGACTTATAAGAACCCTAACCCATGTTTTGGGCTAACCCTATTTTCTTTGCTTAAGAAAGGTTCTTATAACCTTAATATAATCCCTCAAGATGTTTTGATATCATGTGACAAGCTTATGTTTCCAGTTTGGTCCCGATTGGATGTTGTTTGAACAATGTTTGCTTGTTTTGGACCGAAGTGCAATTTACCCAAGGTAAGG
This sequence comes from Alisma plantago-aquatica, assembly GCA_963693085.1. Classification (NCBI taxonomy): domain Eukaryota; kingdom Viridiplantae; phylum Streptophyta; class Magnoliopsida; order Alismatales; family Alismataceae; genus Alisma; species Alisma plantago-aquatica. The sequence continues at coordinate 1,335,771,026 of OY856409.1, read as the reverse complement.
GGTTATATTGCAATATGTAACATGTAGAACATGCCTTTAGTTCTATAACATCATTAGAAAGAGTATGATGATGTGAGGCACCTTGTGGAGGGCCTATGTTCCAAGTTTGAGCTTGGTTGGATGATGCATGTGCTTTATGTGCTAATTTTGGTGTAAATTGCAAAATACCCAAAGAGGAGGGTCAATATGCAATTTATCTACTCTAGAGCTTTCTCACTTTAGTTTGGCATCATATATAATGTGGATGAAGGTTTGGGTACCTTGTTTGGACATTAGACGAGGAGTGACATCTCTATATAATCTTAATGCGAGATATGTCACATGTGCTATCTTGTCCTTTAGTGTATCAGGTAGAAGCTTGGGGTATGTATCGGTTTAGGGGGTGTTTCGCCCATGGAGTTTAGCCATCTGCACAATACACAGCCTAGAGTGTATCACCAGGCTGTGCATGTGGAGTTTGGGTGGTTACATGTGGCTTTAAATCGTGAGCAAGTGGCATCTAAGTTTACGTGGGTATGGCACCTTTCCTTTGTTACCTCTCTCTTCCTTGGTGTATATAACTCCTTTCCTCTTTACCCAATTGATCCCTTTCGTCCACCTCTTTCCCCTTCTTGTGTGGGGCGATCTTGGGAGCTTTGGGAGCTTAAGGAAACCCCCATTGAGCTTGGGAGGCCGAGTTCCTTGCCCATGGAGATTTCTTGCTCAAGATCTGACCTTGGTGAGTCATGCTTCTTTTGATAGCTTTCCTTTGTGCTTTCTTCTTCATCTCCTTCTTCCCCTCTCAGCCATGTATGGACCCTTGATGAGAGTAGGAAAGGCCGTGGTCCTCTCTCTCTTTTCTTCTTCTTGAGCTAAGCATAACCATGGTATCTTCTTCTTCTTTATCTTTTGTTTCTTGAGGTGATGATGATGGTGTAAAAGGCAAGTTTGGAGCTTTGGATGGATGATCTTCATGGTGAGAAATGTGGGTTTGATGCTTGGATCAGGAAGCTTGATGTATTTCATGGAGATCCTCTTAAAGGGGGGTTACATAACTCTCACTCATCTCTATTATTTTCACTCTTCATATGTGTTTAAATAGACTCTTACCTTTAGATCGATATCTTTTCCTATGATAGTTGCTGATGTTGAACTTGAGATCTGATCTAATAGAAAGGTTACGTTTTATTACTGCCTTTACCTTGTTATCCTTGTGTGGTATGGTATGGGGTGTCTTGAGGTTGAAGATAACCAACCTGATATGCTATGGTTGCCCGATATAATGTTTGCCCGATATAGTGTTTGCCCGATATAGTGCCTTGCCTGATAGGTCATGCTTTGGTTGATGGATCATGAGCAATACCCCTCTCTCATTTAGTTGAGAGGTGAGCTTAAGATCCAAGATGTATGAGGAAGTAGTGAGTCCTTGGGAAAAACCCCTCTCTCTCCTTGGACTTGAGAGGTGAGCCTATGATCTAGATGGTAGGGTGACATGTTAGCTTGGCCGATAGAAGTGCTAACCTTAGTGTTGAGATGATGATCTTCCCTAGTTGCATGACATGTTCTTGGGGTTGAACCCTTGGGTGGTACCTTGACGATATGGGGTGGTTATGCCTTTGGTGATGGGTATCCTTGGTTAGGTATAAGGAACTCGATAGGCTGATCCTTTGTTTGGGCGATATGTTGAGTTGGTTGGCTGATAGGGTGTTGTTCTACCCTTGTTGCCTGATATGCTAGAGGTTGTGAAAAACCCCTCTCATTTGGTTGTTGAGAGGTCATCCAACACTCTTGGTATCCTTGGGAGATATGGTGTGGTGACCAATATCCCTTTCCTACCCTAGGGTTAGGGTTTGGACGTTATGGTTGGTTGACACCTAGTTGGTCCCTTGGCCGATATGTGTCCTGGATGGTGGTTCCTTGAGGTTGTTGCCCAATATTCCTCTCCTTCCCTTGATCTAGGGTTGGGCGATATAGTAGGTGGTTGCCTTGTTGCCCCCCTTAGGCGATATGGGGTTGTTTTGGGCGTTAGGGATGTTGGTGCTTTGCACGACATCCTTCTGGATGGTGCTACCTGACACTCTGTTGTGACACGCTACCCGGCATTGCTGATGCATTGCACGTCATGGCGTTGCATGACGTTGTTGTTGCTTTACACAATGCCCCCTTGGTTAGTGCTTCTCGTTACCCCATGTAGGAGTGTTTCCCGCCATGGTGTTACCCGATAGAGCGTTTCCCATCACAGTGTTGCCCGACATGAGATGTCACCTGCTGTGACGCGTTGCCTGTTGTAAGGCGTCACCCGACATAGCGTTGCACATTATGATATGATGCTAACCCCGTATGAGCATGTTGTGTACATGATTGCTTGGGTGAGACAAGGATTGAGTGCTCGACCGATACCCTATATGAAGATATGATGCCATTGACCGGTACATGCTTGGTTACCCGACACATAGGGAGGTATATGTTGTTATATCTCTGAGCTTGGGCGATATGGTGTCTAGGATGACACATGTTGAGAGCTTAGATAGTATGCATAATAACAATGTTCATGTATGAGGTTAAAGGGAGTTGACAATGCTGGGGTTGACCTATAGGATACCTTAGTTTCTATAAGGTTATGTGGTCCTTGGCCGACATGGTTGCAAGGTTGCCTAACCCGATATGAAGTGAGATGTGTTATGATATCCTAGAAGATGGTCCCTTTACCATGATGGGCTGAGGTGTGTTTGAATGATATGACCTTGGTGGCTTCTTTGCACGACACACTTTGCCCCATACCAGGCATAGGTAGAGCTTGTGGGTCTTACCCGATATGAACCTTGTCAAATATCACCTTGGTTTGTGATGTTGAAGCTTTGTAGCTGATATCGGCTTTTAGTGAGGGTTTGTTTGGTCACTTCCTACTTTTGGTGGGGGTAGGAGAAACCTTTAGTGAGGATTGTACCCTAACCCGATACCCCTAAATGTTATCTTGAGCCCTAGATGTTAATATGTTCATCTTGTTACCTTGGGGCCATATCTTTGTCATGATGAACATGTGGTAAACCTTAGTATGGTGGTTACCTATGGTTGATGATAGGTGAACCTTTAATAAAGATTGATGATAGATCATGGTTGTATAATCCTTAAAATATGAATCCTTAGGGATGGTACTCATGGTGACATGGGAAGTAAGGTATGGTGAGATACCGTTGGTATGGTGATAGTAATGTGTATTGTTTAAGATATCATTTAAGATATTATGCTCCATGTGTTCATGATAATGGATGATGTTCCAAATCCTAATGATGTGATAATCATGTTATGTCTCTTTAATAAGTCAACTATATTTCCGTGCAATCTAACCATGCAGGTGTTACTAATTGAAATATATAGCCATGCAAGGGCTATGATGCTTATGTGAATATGTGTCTTGTGTGGCACCTGGTATATGTGTAATATCTGAGAAATGATAATATTCCTTGATGATGAGAACATGTATCACTAGTATGATGTGAGAGGTCTTGTGACCTAAGTGCCTGTTTAAAGTGTTATTCTCTAGTTGTGATATGAGGGACTGCTCTCCCATGATGATGTATGATGATGAAGCCTTATGAGAGGCAGTGTCTCTATGTGATGAAATGAGGGATTGATATCCCATGGCAATATGATGATGTTGATGGCTTTGAGAATAGAAGTAACAGTGTGACACAAGTTAATGGAATCTATGTTGTTTACTCTTGTTTATGGTTTGATTAATATAACTTGGTTGTCCCCAACAATCCACTTAAAAGGTATTAATTAATTATAGATGAACCTTTCATGTAGTTTTCCCTGGCCATAGATCCATCATCATCAGTAGCTGGTTATGGTGAAATGGGTTCTCCTGCGGGTTAACCCGGAGCACATATTGTTGAATATGCGAGGTTTCTCCTAGCCGAAAATAGGAGGATTAGGGTGCAACTCTGGTTGTAGACTCAAGATGTGCATAAGAGCACGGTGAACAGGCCCATGGCTCAGTGTGATAGAGCATGGTGAATAGGCCCATGGCTCAGTGATATAGAGCATGAATGCGTTCATGGCTCGGGAGCACGGTGAACAGGCCCGTGGCTCAAGATATACAAGCACCGTAACATGTACCAAGGTGGGCTAAAGAAAGGGTAGCCTACGGAGCTGACCCTGTGACTGAGGTCACTTAAGCAAGATACTGTGGTCCTGCTTTGGTTCTCATGCACTGACCATAAGGGTAGAGGTCATGGAGTTCGACTCTTCCATTGACCTTGTATGGCACCGACTTTGGGTTACACAAATGAAGGTTGGATTTGAGCGGTACGGCTCACTTCCTTGTGACATAATAATTTGTAATCAAGCCATATAGTATATCTATTATAAGGGAAAATACAAAACATCGGATGAGGCCTTGGATGATGTAAGCTTTCTCATATGTTCTCTATATACATGTTCTTCATATTCCTTATATATAACTGGTTAGTGATTACCTATTGTTTAGTTGAACTATCTGCTCATTTATCTGTGTTAATGATAAAGTTGATAGAGGGTTATGTTTCTCACTGGGACTGTGTGTCTCACCCCGTTGGTTAAAAACCTTTTTAGGTGGATGTGCCTGGCAAGATAAAGATCATGTAGCTGAGAATGATATGCAGAGGTATCGTACCTGGTGAAATAGATAGTGTCTAGCAGTAGAGTCCTATGTGTCGTCCCTGTACACTCAGGTCTTCGGGAGAGTTTTCGATGTTTTTGATAAGATGATTGATATGTACAGTTTTTGGCTTATGTACCTTGATGTAATAAATCAACATGTGGAACAGTTATTTCATGTAATGAGATGATGGGAAATTATGTTGTAGCACCTTGAAAATATGTTATGAAAAGAAAGTGTTGCCTCAGATGTAATATGCCTCATCTTATGGTGCTTGTTATAAATCGGTTTTAATTTCATGTGATTTTTGGTAATCTGCTGGTTAGTATGTGATCATGTTTTGTTTGAGTTGGGATGTTTCAATGAAAGTCGTCTGCATCTTTCTGCCAAAGCACATGACGTGTGCTTATTCAAACATGCTGTGTGTTTATTCAAACACGCTGTGTGACCTTCACTTGATTCGACTCTAGGAAGCCAAGACATGACGTGTCTATTTTTGACACGTTGTGTACCTCACTATAGCAGCAATATTGATCAAGATTAAATGACATGACACGACGTATCCTCCAAAAGACACGCCATTTTGTTATCAATTTCTGCAAAAATGAAAACGACTGCCTCTCATTTTAAATGAGAATTGTAGCCCAATAGGCGGTTATGCTCGGTCATTTTTGAAGTGTCTTACACCCAAGAGAAGTTACAGAGAAGAGGAAGGTGATTTTGGGGTGGAAGAAGGTGGTTTCTTACAAGAGAACCCCCATTCTACTTCATTTCTTCTCCGTTTTCTTCTCCAAAGGTGCAACAGAGCTACTCCCTTCCTTCAAGCTTTCTGGGAGCTAGGGAAGTTTGTCCGAGTTGGAGTAGTCCCAAGGGGTGGAACTTAGTCCTCTAGCTGGAACTCTCTCCTCTTAACCTACATCTGTGGTTTATCTAGCATTTTCCTTCTCTAAAGCATGCAAAATTCTGAAGTTTATGTCATGTATCTGTATATTTTCATTATGGACGAGTAGAGCTCTTTTCTTGAGCATTGGAGAGTAGCTTCCATGTCATTGTTCATGTGAACTCAGAATTTATGCTTATTGCTGTTTAATTTTCTTTCTTCCATGGATGCCTATGGTGTTTTCTTGCTTGTATGAATGGCTAGACACCTCTTATACATGTTTTATGCTTGCCTTGTGCTTCGGGAGAATGCATTAGGGAGTATGGAGTAGGATCTATGACAATATTCTCTTGACCATGGAAGTGGTGAGAGATTATTGAGGATTTCGGTTGTGTTTGAAACTAAACATAGACGCATGAGCATTATGTGAAGTTGAGAACCATCTCATGGCATTGGGAAATGCATGATGATGACAACCCCCTTGCTTGTTAAATAGTGATCTTTATTTTGTATGTTCATGTGATATAATGGTTGTGGTAGTGAAATCTAATGCTCAAGTTTCTAACCATTTAATCAACAACTTTATTTAAGACCTTTGCTTTTGTTTATACTTTTCGTGTGTAATCAATCAAACTTTTATAACCCGATTTAGATTAATGAAAGTTAACATATTTGTGCATAGCTAACCTAGCTCCTCATGTTTGATACTTTACTACATTGACTCCCGTACACTTGCGGATGATTTGTGAGTTGAAATCTTTCCCTTTCTAAAACTTACAATAAGTTTTTGGCATCATTGCTGGGGAGCTACGGTAGTTTTAGTTAGAGTAAAAGTGTTAACTAGTAATTGAGATTACATCACCATTTTCATTTTTCATATTGTGATACCTCTTAGTTATGTAAATCTCACTCAAATCTTTATTTTTCAGGTTGCATGCGTCGTTCTAAGAGGGGTCTACAAACATCCATCTTCTTAGACCCGGAGATAGAATGAACTTTCAATAGTCATAGATGAACAAGGAGGAGTGAGAACTCTTCAGGCTTGGAGAGATCACAACTATCACCACCACCGCCATCTTCTTCATCATTTGAAGAAGCCACACAAGAAGTTCCAACCATGGAGGACAACTTTCCTTTGAAGGACTTTGCCATGCTGGCTACTACAAACATTTGTGGAGCCATTGATCTACCTGTAATAGAGGAAAACAACTTCTCTATTAGTCCTTCTATAATGTATATGATCCAACAAACCCATTTTGCGGGTACCGCCACCGAAGATCCAAATCTTCATGTAGCTGAATTCCTGGAGTATATGAACACCTTCAAGATCAATGGTGTATCCACTGATGGAATAAAGCTACTGCTATTTCCCTTCACCTTGAGAGATAGAGCCAAGGTGTGGGCTGGGACCAACTATTAAATGCTTTCCTTGCAAAGTATTTTCCGCCAAGCAAGATAGCTCAACTGAGAAGCCAACTCACAAACTTTTCTCAGTTAGATGGAGAAATTTTGTATGACACGTGGGAGAGGTTCAAGGACCTCCAACGCCTTTGCCCTCACCATGGATTGACTAATTGTCTACTACTTCAAACATTCTACAATGGATTGTTCTACAACACTCACATGATAGTGGATGCCATTGCTAATTAAGCCTTAATGAATAAGTCTTATAGTGAGGCTTATGATATCATTGAATATATAGCACTCAACCACTGCCAATGTCGGTCAGATAGGAAAGCACAACCATTTTCTACACTGAGTTCTTCAACCAAGAAGCAAGGAGGAAAGCATAGTGTTGATGTAGTTGATCTAATTACAACTAAGCTTGATGTCCTTACACAAAAGTTTGAGAAGATGACTACAATGTAGATCCAAGCAGCCGAGATAATTTGTGAAGCTTGTGGACTTGCTGGACATACTTCTTCTACTTTTTTTGTCCTAATATGAATGAGGAGAACCAAGAGCAAGTCAATTCCGTTAGGATGCATGGGAACAAACAGCAATACAATCCCTACTACAACACATACAATCTAGGATGGAGAGATCATCCTAATTTCTCTTACCAGAACACAAGCAATGCTCAAAACTTTCAACAAGGACAACAACAATTCTTCAACCGGCAAACAAATGGGGTTCCGCCTGGCTTCAATAACAATAGGGGTTACCAATAGTAACAATAACCACAGAAATCTTCTTTGGAGACTATGATGGAGCAATTTATCTCCATTCAAGCGCAATAAAATGAAGAGTTCGGGGGCAATGACAAATTGTTGAAAGATGCAATTGCTCAACTCTCCGTGAAAGTGGATGGCATTTCCACTCATACAAGGATGTTGGAAAACCAAATTGCCCAGCAAGCTTTGGTGCAACAAAGGAACACATCGTACGATTCTCTTCCTAGCCAACCAGAGGTGAATCTAAGAGGGCAAGTAAATGCTATCACCTTGAGGAGTGGAACTCAAATTCAAAGACCTTCTCCACCCAAGGTGAAGAGTGTTGAGGTTGCTGATGAAGAGAAGATTGACACCTACATTGATGACAAAGGAAAAGGTACAACTGAGGTACCACCTTATTACAAAGAAAGTGCACCATTTCCATAAAGACTTGCAAATAAGGAGGATTCAAAGTTTAGAAAATTCATGTAGATCCTAAACAAACTCCATATCAACCTTTTGTTGGATGAAGTCATAGCTGAGATGCCGTCATATGCCAAGTTTCTGAAGGACATCCTCACCAAGAAGAGGAGGATAGACCAAGTTGAAACCATCATGCTTTTTGAGAGAATGAGTTCAATCATTCAAAATAGACTTTCCGCGAAGCTCGATGACTTGGGAGCATTCACTCTACCTTGCATGATTATCAACACCACATTTGATAAAGGTCTTGTTGACCTTGGAGCTAGCATGTCTCATTCCGTCTACTTTGTAGAAGGAGCTAGATCTTGGAGATTTGAAGCCTACAAAGATGGCCATCTAGATAGCAGATCACTCAATCAAATATCCCAAAGGTATTGTGGAGGATGTACCAGTGCAAATCGGTAAATTCTACATTCCTTGTGATTTTGTTGTGTTAGACATGCTTGAAGTTCCTTCCAATCCCATTCTCTTTGGGAGACCTTTCTTGAGGACTTCTGGATGCCTTGTTGATGTCCGGGAAGGAAAGCTTACACTCCGGGTTGGTGAAGAAGCCATGGAGTTTTCTGTGTTTAATGCCATGAAAGCACCTTCACAAGTGGAAGCGCTCTATTTTATTGATTCTATTGACTCTATTGTGGAGGAAGACCATGATGATGCTGATTTAACTATTGTGATGATGATGAAGATACTAATGATGACTCTAAAAAATTTGGAGTATTTTCTATTGCTCAACCAAATGCTATTAATGAAGGTACTTCACTTGTTGATGACAAAAGCAAAGAAAGCACAACTAGAAGAAAGGTAGAACTCAAAGCCCTTCCACCAGGGCTGAGGTATGCATTTATTGACCCATATTTTACTTCTCTAGTCATAATCAATGATGAGTTAACTAATGAACAAGAAAATAAATTGCTTGCTGAATTACGTTTATATAAAGATTTCATTGGTTACTCTGTTGATGTTTAAAGGGAATCCATCCTTACATTTTCATGCATAGAATAAACCTGGAGGATGATGCTAAACCTACTGTTGAACCACCTAGATGTTTAAATCAAAACATGCTTGAAGTGGTTAAAAAGGAAAATTTTAAGTTGAAAGATACTGGTATCATTTATCCTATAAGTGACAACCCTTGGGTTAGTGTCATTCATGTAGTGCCTTAAAATGGGGGGGGGGTGCAACTGTCATTAAGGGAGATAATGATGAGTTAATACAAACACGTATAGTCATAGGTTGGCATATGTGTATTGACTATCGACGCTTGAATAAAGCAACTCACAAAGATCATTTTCCCTTGCCTTTTATTGATTTGACGCTTGAGCGACTTGCGAATCATTCTTACTTTTGCTACTTGGACAAGTATTTCGGGTTTTTCTAGATTCTAATCTACCCTCTCAACCAAGAGAAAACCACATTCACATGCTACCTATGGGACCTATGCTTACCATCGCATGCATTTCAGTCTTTGTAACGCCCCAGCAACATTTCAACGTTGCATGATGGCTATTTTCTCTGGTTTCATTGAAAACATAATGGAAATATTCATAGATGATTTTAGCATTTATGGAGATTCCTTTGATCATTGTTTGTGCAATTTATCTAAAGTATTAGCCCATTGCAAAAAGGATAACCTAATACTAAACTGGGAGAAGTTCCATTTCATGGTGCAATCCATTGTAGTACTAGGCCATATTATTTTTAACAAGGGTATTGAAGTTGACAGGGCCAAAGTGGAAGCTATCGAGAAGATGTCTACTCCTTCTTCAGTCAAGGGCATCTATAGTTTCCTTGGACATGCAGGGTTCTATAGGAGATTCATTAAAGATTTCTCTAAGATTGCAAAATCATTGTGTTCCTTGCTAGCAAAAGATGCCAAGTTCATATTCGATGATGACTGCCTTACAACCTTCAACAAGCTCAAAGAAGCTCTTGTCTCGGCCCCAATCATCCAACCACTGGACTGGAGTGCTCCTTTTGAATTAATGTGTGATGCGAGTGACTACGCAGTAGGAGTAGTTCTTGGACATCGGAAGGATAAGAAGCTTCATGCCATATACTATGCAAGCAAGACCTTAGATGAGGTACAGATCAACTATACAACCACCGAGAAAGAGATGCATGCTAAAGTGTACACTTTTGACAAGTTCAGTCAGTATTTGGTTGGATCCAAAGTAATTGTGTATACAGATCATGCTGCAATAAAGTATTTGCTTAACAAGAAAGATCCCAAATCTCGTCTCATCCGTTGGATATTGCTTCTTCAAGAGTTTGACCTTGAGATCTGAGATAAGAAGGGGACAGAGAACAACATTGCTGATCACCTATCTAGGTTGACCGGAGATGTTGGAAATTCATTGCCTATTGAGGACCAACCGTCTATTGAGAAACTCTATGCTTTATCATCCACAGAAACACCATGGTTTGCAGACATTGCAAATTTTATTGCTACAGGATAGCTGCCTCTGGACTTGACATACCAGTAAAAGAAGAAGTTTCTTCATGATGTTAAATTCTACTACTGGGATGACCCACTTTTGTTCAAGCAATGTGCAGACAGACTCATAAGGAGATGTATCCCAAATGAGGAAATCGGTAATGTGATTTCAGATTGTCATTCTTCTCCTATGGAGGACACTTTGGGGAAGACAAAATATCAACAAATATCCTACAATCTGGCCTTTATTGGCCAAGTCTATTATGTGACATGCACCCATTTGTCAAAGCTTGTGACAATTGTCAAAAAGGTGGGGGAATTTCAGGGAGAGATGAAATGACATTAAACTCAATTATGGAGATATAAGTTTTTGATGTGTGGGGTATAGACTATATGGGGCCCTTTCCATCTTCATGCAGCTACAAGTTCATCCTAGTAGCCTGTGATTATTGATAATACCCAAATTTAGGCATCTATGCTAAGAATTTATTTATGGTTGTGCCATTATAGCCTTAATATGCCCAAAATAACCCTATCTCCTTATCTTTTAGTAATTTATATCTTTTCATAGATAAAGTTGCTCAACTAGCCAATTTTAGGACTTGTAGGCACCGAACCTGAAAAGACATTTATTCTCTAAGATTTTTCCCCAACACATGGTTTTTGCAGTAGCTAAACTTCCATCCGTCGCGGCCGTGGTGGACTAAGAATCGCACTATGTGCACCAGCTTAGGAGACGGTGGTCCCAAGAAACTTTTGGTATCTTGGACCTATTTTTGATGGCCAGTCCTTTATCAGAATCCATCTTCGTCAATATAAAGGTTCATTGACGCGGGCCCATCGATCACCAAGTAATAGCCCCCCCACCCCGTGGGGTTGAGTTTGGGCGATGACACCGTGACCGCGACCAAGGAGCACACCGCCACCACGGCCCGACAGCAACCACAATCGTGGTGAGAAGGACCGTGACCTGGATCAACACCTTGACCATTTCGTCTATAAATACCCGCCCCTCTCCACCTGAAGAGGGGTTCCAACATTGGGAGGTTCCCAGAACCCCGTGGGAGGGTCCAGAGGTTTGAGAAGGCTGAAGTGCTCACCCTACACTCGTCTCTTCAATGTGCTTCCATCCTCCACCATTTTCCACCATCATCCACCCATTTCCTATCATCCACTATCATTTTCCACCTCCATCCGCTCACCAAGTTGTTGTTTGGGGCGGATCTAGAGAGAAAGGAGGCCAAGGAGTCCAGAAGATCAAGGAGGATGACCCAAAGGACGAGATCCACCCTATACAGAGGCCAAGGAGTGAGTGCCACTTCTCCTCTACGAGCTAAATCTCTCCTTCTTCTCTCCTTTGCTTCTGTACAAATGATGTTCTTCCATCTTTGTTCAGTGCCAAATACCCTTGTCCATGGCTAGTTGAGCTCCTTCTTGGTTATGTAGCCCGTTTTGGGCATGTTTATGTACTTTTACCCTAAATAAGTAGTTTCATTTCAGATCTAGTACTTTTTATATTCTATCTCCTCTTTCTAGTTATGATTGCTGGTTTGGTTGATCTCTTTCTTGCTTGAACTTCTATTTCTTGCTATATTGAAAGATTAGTTGTAGGAATAGACAACAGAAGATAATTTGAATCAGAATTCGAAAGGAGAATGGTTCAAGGTGATCTGTGCAAGATCGTAGACCCGTATTGAGCCCACTACCTGGTTCTGCATGGATCACATCTACTCCTGACATCTCATAACATTCTAGACCTGAGAGGGTATCTAGAATGTTCTAGGATGTTGATTTGTCATCCTTGAGAGAGGTTTCATATCATCAGTGGGTTTTAGTCACGCTATGCGAAAGCGAGTGGGATGACCCAACAGGAACAGAAACCACAGTACGTACCATGTTTGGGTGTAGGTTCCTTGCTCGGGTGTTCGAGGGTTGTCTACACCTGAGAACGGGTGCATAGACTGCCTAATTTATTGTTACATAGCCAGGAACTCCTTCTGTCTGATTAGTAGAATCCTACAGACTCTGTTTTATTTTCTTTTGTTTATTTTATTTTATTTCATGACAATCTACTAGACTAGTTCCAGCTCCATACTTTTATCGACTATTAGATTGGCTTATCTGACTTAAGAGTGAGATCTTAAGCATCCTAAATGTCCCCACGTCCCTGTGTTTGACCCCGTATATCTACTTTGACTCTGTAATAAAGTTGTGGGGGTTCTTGGAGGTTTCAAGTTATAAATTCAAAGTTTGATTCCTTCTGAGTCTGCACGATTTAGGCCGATCAATTATGTGTCCAAATGGGTGGAGGTGATCCCCACTCAAGCTCCAGATGAAAAGTAAGTCATTAAATTTTTTGAAAAGATCATCTTCCCTAGATTTGGAGTTCCAAGAGCAATCATTTCATACGGTGGTATCCATTTTAATGAGAGAAACTTCAACAGTTTGCTTAGCAAATATGGAGTGAAGCATAAGATATCTACACCCTATCACTCTCAAACATCAGGCCAAGTGGAGATCTCAAATAGGCAACTGAAGGCTATTCTAGAAAAGACTGTCTCGAGCTCAAGAAAGGATTGGGCACTTAAGTTGGACGATGCATTATAGGCATACATGACAACTTTCAAAACACCCATTAGTATAACTCCTTTGCTAGTCTACGAAAAATCATGAATTTACCTATAGAATTGGAGCACAAAGCATTATTGGCAATCATGTTTCTGAACTATGATCTTAAGAAGGTAGGAGAGAAGAGGTTATTACAACTGCAAGAGTTGGAAGAGCTACAAATGGACGCTTATGAAAATGCCAAAATCTACAAGGAGAATACAAAGATATGGCATCATAAGAGAATCAAGATCAAAGACTTCAAAGAAGGAGACAAAGTTTTGCTTTTCAGTTCCAAACTCAAATTGTTTCCAGGGAAATTGAGATCCAAGTAGTCTGGATCATTCTTGGTCCTATGTATTTTTCCGTATGGGACCGTGGAGCTGTAAGGGAAACAATCATCCTTCAAGGTCAATGGACAATGTTGCAAGCTGTACATCACATGAGACGAAGTTGACAAGGGAGACACTTGCTCCCTCCAGGATGCTTAATCAAAAGATTGAAGAGTCCTACTCCAGACTTTAAATGGAGGAACTCGTGGGAGTTGACCCCACATTAGAATAGATTTTCTTTCTGTAGTTTGAGTCAAGAACAATCTTTGATTTCTCAAAATAAGTTTGTCATGGGTGTATGTAATAATTTAAATAATTATACTTGCATCACATTACTTCTGTAGGTGCTGGTGAGAAGCTGAGTTCTATAGAAATTCCAAAAGACACGACGTCTCTTTATTTGACATGGTGTGTCGTCTCTTACAGCGAGCAAAAAGCAAGAAGAAACTTAAAAAAGACACGACATGTCCTAAAATGACACACCATGTTACTATCAAATAGACCATGCGAATACTCAATCTGGAAAACAAAACGACATGTCTTAATTAGAACATGACATGTACTTTAGAGACAATAGGGAGTAGAAGCTATCTGGAATCAAACATGTCATGTCTTTATTTGCACACGACATGTCAGTATCAGTGAACGAGTTATAATTTGAACCTCTGGATTTGAACATGACATGTGCTTAAAATCACACGGTGTGTCTTGTAACACACATATTTTTCTTATAAGATCACATGGAAATTATACAAATAGACACGTCGTGTTTTAAAAACAATACATCATGTCTTTTAATGGGAAAAGGGGTTTTAACCCTAAAGAGCTGCCACCTCCCTCACTTCATTTCTAACCGTGTTACCAACAGTGTTTGAGCCTTCTCCGCCGATGACCAGCCATGTGCGATCTGCAGCAAAGAAGCTTCATCCCGAGCCGCTATTGACAACACCCCCATCCTTAAGACCACAAAGCTTATCCTTCTCCGCCGCACTTCTTCTCCGCCAATGCCAAGCATTCTTCTTCTTCTTCTCTCAAGCTCATAGAAGATGAATCTTCATCTACAGTGCCGTCTTGACCCAATACAATGTGAAACCCTAACGACCAGCTCCATTTGTACCGTCTCCTCCATCCCTCTCTTTTCTCCCCTCAAGACACGCCATGCGCGTCGCCGAATCGGCTGTGTTCTACACCCTTGAGCCTCCGCCATCACCCATGTACACGTCATGTCTCCCAAAAGACATGATGTGTCTTTCACCAGATCGACAAGTCCTAATGCAAAGAACACACCGTATTCCACAAGTCAAACATCATGTCCGATAGAGTTTCAACAATGGTGCCCATCAAGCAAACGTCAAACTGCAAGCATGGAGCTAGCTCATCCTCTTCCCCAGCATATGTCTCTACGACCCAGTTCTGGGTCACTCCTGAGGAAGACCCCACCTACTAGTTCCTCATTGCTAGAAGGGTGCTCCCCACATGATTTGCTTATGAGAAAACCCTCACCACCCTTAGGTTCAAAGATGAGGTCCTCTCCCTCTTGAAGGATCTGGGTCTGTGCTACATTTGCTTCACGGTATCAAATACTTACCTCCGCCTCATTTACGAGTATTTGATGACTCTCACTACTGAGCAAGACCCACAAAAGAAGTTGGAACCCTATAGTATCATTCACTTCTACCTTTTGGGTCGTAGTTTCAAACTTACTTTCAGACATTTTTGTGAGGTCTTGGATTGCCACTACGAGGGGGAAATAAGTTAACTGCTGGCTTTTGATATTCATGAATTTTGGTTTGAGATATCTGATGAGGAACATCATGACACCAAGCAAGCTAGGGCATCTGCTATTCACAACCCTGTTTTTCGAGAAGTGCACCGCCTTCTTAGTACATGGGTTTTTGCAAAGAAAGAAACCCAAGGAGTCTACAACAAACAAGATCTTTTCTTTTTATGGGGAATGGTGGATGAACACAAGATCAATGCATTCTACTATATTCTTACAAGGTTCCTAGATATCAAGAAAGTGAAGAAGAGGGAAACCAGGGACATAATGTATGGGGGTTTGATCACTCTCATTGCCCATAAGTTGGACGTTGACCTGACATGTCTCAAGGCTACACCAGGCAGAAACTTGGTGGACATTCAATATCTTCTTTTTGCAGGCTTGATCTCAAGGGTTGCCAATAGTGATACAAAATTTAGGCAATTTTTTGATAAAGATTAGTACATTGACATTCCAGATTTGGAGCATATTACATTGGAGAACAAAGACAACTGGAAAGTTATTCTTAACACCCTTGAAGAAGTAGATGCAGCTAGAGCTCCTGATTCTAATGAGGCACCCCTACTGATCCACCACATCCCTCCATAAGTACACAGACAGAGTACTCCTGGGCCATGCCTGATGTCAGACATCTATATGGCTATGTGCAACAACAATTTGACCACATGGACGGGGGCCTGGACTTGATGGGTCAATAATTTTCTACTATGAATGATATGGTTCACCGCATGGATAGTTGGCACATTTCTCAAGGCCACTATTCCATGCCACAACAGCATCAACCTACTCCTCCTCTATAGCCTGAGTTTGTTCCACAACCCATGTGGGTTGATATTCCAGATGACGATGATCTTGTCAGCCACTTCTTCCTTTCTGGTCATATGGGCCCTGGCCCATCCCACTGATGCACTCACCCCATGACAGGTACCCAGTTGCTTTCTCTATAGGTTTGATTGATGCAGTGAGGGCACTGTAAATTTCAAGCTTAGGGGGGATGCAACCAGCCGGTAATGTAGTTTACTTTTTATTTTTTTCATGTTGTTTGTCATGTCATGTCTATTCTTCTTTCATGTTTGTTCTGAGGCTATCTTGATGTAATGAACTAATTTCCCACCAAGTTTGAACCATCTTGTCCTCTTGTACCTTAATCATTCATTTGAAGGAATTGTAAAGAGCATGCATAGATTAATTGAAATCCTTCAACCTCCAACATGCACTTAATTCTGGTTTATACTTGTAGCTTGAACACTCACTTTTTCATTATTTATTGTTTAAAACATGTAATGGTTTCAATTTTTGTGAGTAAATTAACTTTACAACATCATTTGGAATACGGGATACCCTTCCCAAGCTCTTAGTGCATGTTCAACCATTCTTTCAGTGAAATTTTTTCAAAACAAATGAATGAAATCCAACTAATGTTGCTATTTAGTTGACTCTCCTATGTTGTGAAAAAAATATTAAAATCTCTTTTGTCTCACTTCACCCTCTTACCCCATAAAAGATAGCTTTACCGCCCACATATCATGCTATCCTAGTGTAAGCCCGATCTGGCCACGGTGGTTAGGTGGTATGTCTTAAAAGAGGGTAAAATACCCCAACTGGCACTCCACGTGTGCATAAGCCTACAATAGTGGCCGAGTGTGGGAACCCATAATCCACTGCCATATCTTTTTTGGGGGAAATAAGGAGAGTACAACTAAATTTGTTAATATTAACTAAAATTTCATCATTTCTATCCTTAATAGCTGAGAAATAGTGTTGTGCATCCACTAGTTGTTTGGCTTGGTTATCCCAATTCTGTTTAGTGTTGTCGAGTTGATTGATTCATTAAATTAAAACCGCCCTTGCTAAACTAAATAATCTCTTTCATTGATGTTTAAGTTGAGTTGATGGTTATGAGCATAAACCTGTTGATCATTGTTGGCTGAACCTTATGCACCTCTTTCTTTCAGTTAATCTATGCATGAGCTCGAAAATTCTTTCATGTGTGCATTTCTATGTTCTTTTTGCTTGAGGACAAGCAACAGTCCAAGCTTAGGGGGATTTGTTGTGTGTGTTTTATATCAACTTTTTGCACATTATCACACACAATTTCATCTCATTTTGTCCCCATTTAGCCTCTATTCATATTCATTTTGTCACACCTTTTAGTTTCTTTGCTTGTCACATGATGTTGATTGTAGATATGTATTTAAAAGGTCAAATTGGAGATAGCCCAACTCAAATCCAACCTCAATGGGACTTCTCCACATTTTGTAGCTGATTCAAAGACATTTCCTGAAGAAACAATAAAAGATACGGCGTGTTCCTTAAAAGACACGATGTGTTCCTTTATAGGCAGCCTCACGGGACAAAGAACATGTTGTGTGTCATCAAACACATGACGTGTGAGTTTCCAGCATCTTCTAGCCCAGAGTCGAGGAAGTGGAGACACGGTGTGCTCCCTAGAGGACACGACATGTTCCTAGTACATGAAGGCCGTCTGCATCTTTCTACCAAAGCACACGGTGTGTGTTTATTCAAACACACCGTGTGATCTTCACTTGATTCGACTTTAGGAAGCCAAGACATGGCGTGTCTATTTTTGACACGTCGTGTACCTCACTGCAGTGGCAATATTGAGCAAGATTAAATGACATGACACAGCGTGTCCTACAAAAGACACGTCGTGCCGTTATCAGTTTATGCAAAAATGAAAACGACCACCTCTCATTGTAAAAGAGAATTGTAGCCCAATAAGCAATTATGCTCAGTCATTTTTGAAGTGTCTTACACTCAAGAGAAGTTCCAGAGCAGAGTAAGGAGATCTCCATTTCCTTCTCCAAAGGTGCAGTAGAGCTACTCCTTTCCTTCAAGTTTTCTGGGAGGGAAGTTTGTCCAAGTTGGAGCAGCCCCAAGGGGTGAAACTTCATCCTCTAACTGGAGTTATCTCCTCTTAGCCTGCATCTGTGGTTCCTCTAGCTTTTTCCTTCTCTAAAACATGCAAAACTCTGAAATTTCTAGCATGTATCTGCATATTTTCATTATGGACGAGTAGAGCTCTTTTCTTGAGCATGGGAGAGTAGCTCCCATGCCATTGTTCATGTGAAACTCAGAATTTATGCTTATTGCTGCTTAATTTGCTTTCTTCCATGGATGCCTACGGTGTTTTCTTATTTGTATACTTGGTTGTCCACCTCTTATACATGTTTTATGCTTGCCTTATGCTTCGAGAGAATGCATTAGGGAGTATGGAGTAGGATCTATGACAATATTCTCTTGACCACGGAAGTGGCTAGAGATTATTGAGGGTTTCGATTGTGTTTGACACTAAACATAGACGCGGGAGCGTTATGTGAAGTTGAGAACCATCTCATGGCATTGGGAAATGCATGACGATGACAACCTCTTTGCTTGTTAAATAGTGATCTTTGTTTCATATGTTCATGTGATATAATGGTTGTGGTAGTGAAATCTAATGCTCAAGTTTCTAACCATTTAATCAACACCTTTATTTAAGACTTTTGCTTTTGTTTGTACTTTTAGTGTGTAATCAATCAAACTTTTATAACCCAATTTAGATTAATGAAAGTTAACATATTTGCACCTAGATAACCTAGCTCCTCATGTTCGACACTCGACTACATTGACTCCCGTACACTTGCGGGTGATTTCTGAGTTGAAATCTTTCCCTTTCTAAAACTTACAACAAATATCAATGTATATGTTCTTACATTTCCATCATATTGGTGTTGTCATTTTTTGGCCATACATGCACTCTGATTACTCTGTTCAATGCATAGGAAATTATGGTTTGTATTTTGTTATACAAGGAAGTTGATTGCTATTCTTGCTTGCTTCAAAAGTTAAGCTTTCGTGGTAATGCATAGTTACATACATTTTTTGTTCTTACAAGAAATTACTTAGGATTCTGATATCATGTCGATCCATGGGCTCAAACTTTAGAATTAATTCAATACAAGTCTAGTTATGGACAAATAAATAATTACCTTATATTCTTTTAAAATAAACCCCCTCCTCCTAGAATTAATTCAATAGGACATGTCATAGCCCTACTTTCTCTCAAAATTTAGGATGATGCTCTATTAGATGTTATCCTTCCTTGGGAAAAAGACCAAGCTTTAACTACTGTGTTAGTTAAAAAATTGGTTTCCAAGAAATACTTAAATAATTCTTTAATTAGTTACCTAACCTACAAGGGATTTTGGGATCTTATGGAATTTATTCTATGATCTCATAATTCTTTTATCAACCAACTAGAATTATCACTAAAATTTAAAATGAGCATGCAATTTGTTGAATTATTTATTTGTATCCCAATGACCCATTTGTAAAACTAAATAATAGTCTAGTTGGTAGGCTTTCTTGTGAATCCACAAGCTTCACCAATTTCTTATTTACACAATGAAGGCTTTGATTTAACATAAGTATCTTATTCAAAAGATATTTGTTAATTAAGTTGAATATTATCATATTTACTTAAAATTAACATTCAATCAAAGCCTTGAGCTCCTATTTATAAAAAAATTCATACCATTTCATTCTTTATTCAAATTTATTCTCCACATAGTATTCATGATATAAAACTAAACTTCAAAATTTTGAGGTGTTAAAAGGAAATCTTTTTAAGTATTTTAACCTAATCTAGAAAAGGTGAATGAAAACTCTATTCCTCTCATGCATTATAGGGATAACAACCTATATTGTGAAAAGTTTTTTCTAAATCTATATTAGTAACTTTTATTGAAGTGAAAATTATCTATATAGATGAGGCTAGAACCCAAATTTATTCAAAAGGTAGCTCCACCTCTTTATTAATTGTATTGATCATAACTAGGTGATTGCAATTTCAATTAGGTATGCCAATGATCATTCATCAATATTTGTGAGATGGTGTGGTACAACCTTTATACTTAGACTGTACATTATTCTAACTTTGGGTATTTATGGAGTTATTATGTATCGAAGGTGGTCACCCAATCTCTCACACCTATGCTAGATGAAATAAACATTTGATTGCAGTCCAAGTACAAAGATCATCTTATTTCACATGCAAAGATGGTACATCCACATATTATCTTATAATTCAAAACATGTAGTTGAGTCGAACTCAAGAGTGACTCTCAAATCATGAATACCTCTCAACTCCAATGATCTATTCTTAAACATCATTAACCCTAGGGGAAAAGTGTTTCTCTCATAGCTCTTTTGTTTTGGAAAAACCTCCCTTAGGATTTCATTTCAATCATCATTACACAAAATTCTTGTCTTCTTTATATATACATGTCAGGTATCATTGGTATTAGTCATTTCCCAAGGATCGCAATGTGTATAGGTATCTTTCTAGTGATGTTCTCTTGACCCAAGGGCCTCATGTACATACAAATGCCTTTCCCTTGACCCATCGAGCCTCTTGTACTCATGGAGTGGTGATTTTCCTGACCACTCAGCCCTTATGTACTCATGGTTGGCTTATGCTAACCCCATGAGCATTCTTTACTTAAGGAATGATCACCTTTGGACCCATTGGGTCTCATGTACCTTTAAGAATCCCTACTAGAAGGATTAATCTAGGGTTCTACCTTGTCTAGGGTTTAATGAGATGTTATAACTTTACTTTGTCTTTATCGTTATTTGTACATTATTTTAGGATGAGGATCTTCAATGCCATCATGTTTCTATGTCCATTGACTCTCATATTGAACAAGGAGCCTCTAAGATTTATATTCATGTCAAGTGACCCCTTTTTGAGTTCTTAACTTGTCATTACAAATTTATCTAGGAATTTATAAACCATAGCTTTCACATTTTAATGTTGAAATTACGCATTAAGGATAACTTATTCTGACAAGGTGGTAGTAAGGGTTTACATGCCTTATTACCATAACATCCTAAATATCCAATTCCCATACCTACTGACCCCTTGTCTTTTGTGTACCTTTAAGAATTCCTATTTGAACAATTGACTTAGGACTCTACCCTATCTAGGGTTAAATGAGATGTTATAAGTTTACTTTGTTTATATCATTATTTATACTTTGTTTTAGGATGAGAGTCTCCAATGCAATCTTGTTTATGCGTCCATTGACTCACCCTGAAAAAGGAACCTCAATAGCTTGTATGCATGTCCTATAATTCGTTTCAATGTACTTAACCACAATTGTCATATTTAATGAAATTACTTTTCAATCACTAAGGCAAACTTATTCTCACCAAGTGGTAGTAAGGCTTACATGTCTTGTTCCCATACCATCCTAACATATCAAATTCCTTAAGTTGAGGTCCTTTTAGGGTGCCTTCAGTTTCTAAAACTTTATAACCAATTAAAAGGTTGTTCAACTCATCTTTCTAGAGGGGGTCCTAACTTAATGTTCTCTCTTAGATTTCAACCGGAGGTTAAAATCTCTAGTTACAACCTAACCCCACAATTTTTTAGTTATTCCTCCTTCATAGGCCTTTTCCCTTACTCGGGATGACCAAATACAAACCTGAAAACCATCCCCTAAAAGTGAGTTGAGTGCCTTACCTACTTGCTTATGGTTTGTTCTATGTTTCACATGTATATTAAGATAATCATTTATGTGTACCTTTTGTACATGAATGCTAGTGTGTACTCTACATAGTTGCATGTATGTGAAATGGCTATTCACTAATATTGGAACCAAACTAGATTACCAAAACTCATCTAAATTTTCTCTTTCTTAGAGTTTTCTCACACATGGATGCTATTTTCCTTCACTCTTCATACATACTTGTATCCCAATACTAGAGTTTTTGATTAGTGAAAGTACTAACCTTACATCCTAGGGTCTCATTTTTCCTCTAATCCATTTAAAGTTTTAATTAGATGACTTGGATATCCGAACTCATCCTGAGACTTTCTAGGGTTTACCCTCACATGGGGTACATTTCTTATATGAATTACCTTTCATGTCTATGTCTCCAATTAAAATTATATTTACTTTAATTGATAGGTGATGCCTTAATCCTACTCATTTTTGAATCCTAACTCAAGATGATGAGAGAAGTGACTTCTAGGTCTTAGTAATCAAAGAGACAAGAGGTGGGTGAATTTAAGCTATGAAAACCTAGAGGTATTTTACTTCAGACAAGAGACTTAGACTTTTTCCAGGTTGGATTCATTGGGTCCTAGGAGTCCTAATTTATGGACTAGTGGTGTGGAGGAAAATATTTCCAACCCCTAGGTTGTGATTATTTGTAGACATCATTGTCTTTGGAAAATGCCTTAATAATTCTCTTATGGCTCTATAGAACATTTAAAATTATAATTTATCATAAGTGTTTTGATAAATCTTGGATTTGATACCAATTCTGACGAACCTCTCCCTCTATTATCTGCCATTGACGAGAGACTTAGAGGTCAATGATTATCATCCAAATTTCTTGGATCTAGGTTAAGAAATAATTGACAATAATCAATAGACTCGATTCATATACTATTTGTGATAATAAAAGGATGCTAAATGCTCCTCAAAGGAGTTAGATTAACTTTTAAGGCTCCAATTGGTTTGGTGTAAGTCATAAGTTACGTGGAACTCATTTTTTGAAAACTCTAGTTTAGTTTCTGGAACTTAAGTTCCATTCACTTCCATGTGATTGGTTTGTTGTAAGTGTAAATATGGAAATCATTTAATTTTTTCAAATTTTAGTGTGTGATATATAAAAAGTAAGGATGAGAAATAAATAAAATAGGAATCATATATGTGACTTATCATAATAATTTTTAACCATAATGACCTCAACAAGCGGTCATGACGTGGATGTTGCTCCTTAAAAATTATTTTAATGTGGTATAGTTATAATTCTTATAAAAATATTGTAGTTCAAATCACATTATAATATTTTTATTTCACTTTGTATGTACTAAGTATTGTAATGATATGCACATTTTATGTGTTTGTAAATATATGTTTTGGTTCATCATTATTTAACAATATGTACAACATTAATTTTTAGTATATGCTTCACGTACAATTATAGTTCATTATCATTTTTCACATCATATTATTTAAACAAAAAGTACAAAATATTTTAGATAAATCATATTTTTTATCACATGGTGCGGTGTGATTAGTTTTTCATAGTGTTTGTATATTTTTTATTTTATAGACCAAAACGATAATGGTAGTTGTAGTGTGAAATATTTTACATGGTGTTGTTTATAGTGTACAATATTTTGTCATATTATGTTATGATTTTGGCAATAAACCACATGCACACCGCTAACATTCTTAGTCATAAATATTTTACATGTATCATTTATGAAGAATGAAAAATATAATTGTATACAAAATGTTGTCAATTGTTTCAGAACTTATTTTCTCTCTTTTAAGAGGAAATTTAAGAAATCTATTTTGTATTTAACTCTGCAACTCACTAAAACTCACAAAACTCAAATTCCAGCACTTACCTTAAACCAATCACGAAAACTACTTTAGAAACTCCAGTTCATAAATTTTTCAAATCAGTTACATCAAACCCATCAGAGCCTAAAAGATAAAAAAGTACATGAGAGATAAGATCACTACTATATATATAACTAATACTCCTAGTGAATTTAATATAATGATCTTTTATTTAAACATTTGGATATCCCTATCTTCAATATTTAAATAAGGAATCTAGTTAAAAGGCTGACAAACTAGTAAGAGGACACTATATAACTATATTTTGTATGCGAGTGCGTGCAAGAGTGTGCATATATGGATATCAAAATATATCACTCATAATTCAAAGAATTGTACATATGAAATTGCATTCTTATTTTAGATTCTAACCCATGATTGTCATGAGACTTCAGGTGTGATCATTCTCTATCCATCATTAGACTTATATAAATTATTCCTTTATAGGTGTAGCACTATGTTTATAATATCATAATATTTATCATGTATATAAATAGGCATTATATATGGACTGAGTTGGAATGAACATCCATATAGTTTAATTATATAATCAAACATTCAAAAAACATAAAAGAATCCATCAAAAATCCATAGGTTTGATTGTTCTTAAACAACAACTTACCTTTTCCATTAATCCATGCAATTCAAGTTGTATGTTACCCAAATAGTCAAGTGTAGGCCCATGCAATCAATCAATCATAAAGTATGCATAATGCTAAAGTGTAACCATTATATTCTTATGACTCAAATTATAGTCTAGTCTTGACCCAATGGGTCTTGGTTTAGGGTTAATATTAGGGTCAAATTTCATAACCCTTATTTTCATGTTCAAGATATAATGATTTTAGAAACCCTAACTACTCATTATTGTTATCCTAATCTAGAAGAATATTAAGAGTCCATTATTGCCTAAGTAAGATCAATATTCAACATATTCAACATTTTATTCATCTACATATTGTCTTACTTTCATGCATTAAAATGTATGTTTTGAGATAGAAACACAATCGAGTCTTGATCTATTTTCTTTGGATTATACATGATTTTTTTATCAATTTGGTATATCTATGATCCATTTTCTAGATTTATTGAAAATCAAACATGTATAAATTAATGAAAACATGCCACCTCAGTATTACATTCTATTATTAATACAACCTTGGCCTTATAAGGACCAGGGGAAATGGCCCAAGTGCCCTTGCACTTTTGATGCACCCTCATGGGATTTTTGGTCTAAGACCATACCTACGATTAGGTTTTAAAACCCAAGAAAGGACCAGAAGGCCCTCATGTGGTGATCTATGCAATTTAGGGACAATGAGGTAAAACCCCACCCATGATCCTTCCTCCCATCCCCTCCATGTCTTGTATTCCTAGCAACACACACGAGTCCATTAGGGAGTTAAATCCTGGCTACTTGTGTTGAGGGTCATGGCTAGAGGTCAGGTTGCCTTCGGTAGGGTTCCCTGAGGCTAAAGACCTTGTTAGCTCTTACCATGGTGATCGAAGATGGTGGGACTAGAATAGGGCTCAAGAAGAAGAAATTGGATTATTAAGAGGTGGATTACTCTATATCATGGTGTGTTAAGGTGTTAGAGATGTTTCTAGAGTCTAAGTAGTATCTGTCCACCCTTTCTTGGGGTTATGTGATGGCCTGAGCACCAACTCCGATGATGAGCTCCACATACTACAACTGGATATGGGGGACAAGGCTTGGGTCCTTCCCTCCTATATGTGAGGGTTGAGAGACCTTTGGAAATCTCAAGCAATGATCCAGTCCAACATAATTGGTTGGAGATGCCCTACGATTGTGAGCTCAGAGTCATTGTTGCAAGCATAGGTGGAAGCCATGATATAGGCTATGGTGCTTGTAGGGGCAATTGAGTGTTTCTTAGTGTTGTTACCATATTAGGGTGTCTATAGGATATCTTATATAGGAATGGGATTGCATGTAGTGGCCACAAAAAGAATCCCTAGAAGTTAGGTTTTAGTATATAGTTGGGAATTATCTCATTTCTTAGAGATAATGGCATCCGAGTGGTTCATGTTGAGTTTGTCTCAATCTCCCGATGCTAATGGTGACATCTGTGCATGAAGATATGAACAAAATAGGGAGGAAGAAGTAAGGGGGGTTGTGACTCCTAGACTCACTGGGAGAATAGGGAGTCTTGACGAGTGTGGTGCACTCTCTTCGTGTACCTAGATCCATGAGTCTGATGTCCAAATGGACTCTTCCCTTTCAATTTTCTTATTGGTTTTTTTATTAAAACCCCTCTTCCTTGAATTAATTCTACAGGCCATGTCATATCCCTATTTTCTCTTAAATTTTATGATAGTGATCCATTAGCTATCAACCTTCTTTGCTTAAATGACCAAGACTTAACTAATATGTTATTTACCAAAAACTTAGTTTCCAATCAATAACTAGATAATTATTTAAATAATTACCTTAGTAACAAGGCATCGTGGGATATTGTATAATTTCTTTTGTGATCTCATAATTTCTTAACCGACTAGATTGAATTACTAGTGACATTTAATATGAGCATGAAAATTTTGAATTCTTCATTTGTACCCCAAGGTCCCATTTGTAAACTAAATAGGAGTCCAATTGGGATTCACTCAGATATTAGGGTCCATGGTTCAAGCATAGGCCTTCTAATGGATCCACCGGATCTACTAATTTCTTATTTTCACAATTAAGGCTTTAATTTATCAAAGTACCTTTTAAAAGCATATTTGTGAACTAATCTCAACATTACCTTTATTTAATTGAGCTATAAATTCAACCAACACCATAGGATTGAAATCATCAATCAAAGTCATACCATCTCATTCTTTAATCAAATTTGATTCTCCACACAAGTTCATGACTAAAATCCAAACCTTCAAAAGTATGAGGTTGTTACAACTAGTATGTTCTTACTTGCATTTTATTTACAGTTATGATTGGTCAATACAAGAGTTATAACTAGTTTGTTCTTACTTACATTTAAATTAGGGTTTCAATTTTATGCTTTTACATCAGTCTTGACTAGTCTATGCGTACTTATATTTGAAAATTAGATTCTAATTCTATGTTGTAAATGGGTTCTAACTAGTCTAGGGTTTTGCTTTTATATTATTATTATGTATCTTTTTGGATTTTATACAAATGGTATTCAAACAAAGTATAATAAACAACCCTCACTCTGATGAGGTGTTTATAAGGTTGCATGTTTGATTTTGGTTTTGGATATACTATCAACTTAGAAACAGGTCTGTATTACGATATAGGCTGAATGATTTATCCTTGAAAATGTTCATAAGACTTTTATTAAGGTTAACATTTTTTTCATTATATCATTTTTTTATGTTTTATTGATTTGTATCCCATGGTATCCAGGCCATATATTGCATACCAATATATGTCCCATTTGCTTTTGGTTTTTCCTTGAATATTGGTTTTAGATATGTTATGTATTGCAAACATGGATATGTTAGTGTTCATATTTACATCCTTCCATTAATACATGGTGTGAAGCACATCCCACTATATTAAACCAATGAATATCATACCATTCTCTATATAATGAGGTTACATTGTTGTTTTTTACATTGTAATTATGATAATATTCAGACCTCACATTTACACTATAAATTGGCAATAAGAAACCTTAGGTTCCTACTTTTTAATATGGTGATGTTATGCATATCAGTTTAGGGGTATTGGTTTTACTCATTTCAGTAGTTTCTCAATATAATCACTATGGAATATGAAATTATGGTTTAGATTTGCATTGTTGTAACACATTTTATTATATAACTTGGTTTTCTTCTTTGAGTTCCATCCCATGGTAAACAAATCATGCACACCACCTTTAGTCAATTAAGAGGTCTAGCAATTTGGATTTCCACATTAGTTTTATTGACTATAGGAAACTGTCTTTATAATGTAGGGTTCTTATTTTCATGGTGTGATGTTACCCATATCAAAACTATACGATGGTGTTTAGTTTCCTCAACTACACATTCTCATATCAGAAAGAGGTCACTTTTTGCATCATATTATCATTTTCTTAGTGTCACCTTGTTATCATCTCAAATTAGGGATACAATTTGCATTGGATCATTTTTTGCTTCCCATGATTCCAGTTTCAATACATGAGGTACACATATATACCTATGTGCTTATTGAAGTTGCATACATATATCTATGTAGATGTATGCTTCTCATTTCATATGCACCTTTTCAGTCGTATGACATGCTACCCCATTCCAACAAACATGGTATGTTTTTTCTCTAACAAACTCATAATGCTATTAGAACCTCAGACCTTACATTTGAAACATGTGATGTGCTATCATTGTATGTTTTCTGTTAATCCATTTATGTCATGGGTCATGTCTAGAAGATTGCTTCATAGCTCTAATTCTATGTGATGTACACCATTCATGAATTTTATGGCAATGAATGCATTGTTTGGAACCTTGGATGTGAAATCATGGTTTGGGGTAGGCACAAATTTTTGATAATTTGTAGATGAGATTTAAATAACTTTTATAGGATTTCTTTTTGAATCATATATGGTTTTCCTATTTTAGTTTCCACCCATGGCATTTAAACTATGTAAAGAAAATGACCTGCATTTTCATGGATATGTGTATGTGTTGATTTTACTTCAAAAATTGGTTCAGATTTTGAATCTATTTGGAAAATGTTATATTAGATTGTTGTTTTTATCACTTCATCTTAACCATATGAGTTGCAGGTCATTTTAAAGACCATATTACCATTTTCCCATTCCCTCCATTATACTATCTAAAATAAGGGTTAAGATTTGCATCATAGAATATTTTTCTCCTTTCCATAATTATAGTTGAAATCCATGAGACATGCATGCTCCCCTATATTATCAATGATACATCTTTGTATTGGATCGTACGATAGGCGATTTTCTCTAGAGGGGGGATGAATAGAGCTAAAATGCACTTAAACAAAATTCATTATACCTTCAAGATATATCACAAGATAAGGTTGCTAATTAGGAATTTGATGTGCAACTAAACAAACATAGCAAGGATGAGAGATATTGAACATGTACCAATTAACAATCTATGTAGAGTGGTTCCATACTTCAAACTAGAAGTATGTCATTCCACTACCTAGGGAGGTCAACCTCTAGGATTTCTTAACCATTGCACTCTTATATTCCTTCATAAGACATACAATACATGGCCTTCTAGAGGACTTACCTATACAAGCCAAAAGTCTTCAACCTACCCAAGGACTTGCCCACTTTGCAAGGAGTCTTCTGCCTTCACTGTTATGACACATTTGTGCTTAATTGCCAAACTAGGGTTTATCTGAATGATTACATGCTTGATTAGATTGAACATCACTTCTACTTGATTAATGACACTAGACCAATTGTGATGTTTCAAATCTAACAAGGAACTCTAATTATGATTTTAGTTTGGGAATTAGGATTTGAAAAATGTAAACCCTAATCGGCAAAAATTAGGGTTTTGATAGTACATGAATATGGAATTTGATCAGGATAGTAGTGTGATAAATGCTTTTTCATATTTTCTACGTATCTTGTATATAACTAAATTTTGGATATAGTATGTATAACTCAATCATTCATAGTAGAGAAAAATTACAAAATATTTTAATGTTCTGTGAATGTGGTTCTCGGTCAAACTATACTTCAACTGAAATGTTAATTGAGTGTTGTTCAATAGTATAATGTTTGATTTTTATTTATTTATTGGCAATTACTAATTCTATGAAATTCATGATGGAGCTCTGAAATTAAATTTCAGACATCATGATAAATTTTCATAAATTTTGGAGGATGTTTGACCTCTGAAATAAATGAATTACTGTAACTTTTTTATAACAGAAAAATCTGCTAAAATAAAAAAAAGTATAGTGAGGGGTTAATGTGTAAATTACCCAAGCACCTCAATTGCTCTATATTAGAAAGATATCACCCAAGTAGCTCTAATATTTTTTTATCCATTCTAGATAAATGAAATTCTAGAGAGATAGGAGAGCTAGGGTTTTGAGAGGAGAAAGTGGTGGAGATGATGACCTATGGTTTCTCTATCCAAGATATGATGAAATTAAGTAAGTTTAGATTCTTTGTGTATACTTTCATGGTAGATCTTATCTCACATGTCAAGATTTTGTCCCTCCTCTAATTTGGTTCGTAATGTTATCGAATCTTCCCCTTTTCTCACTCTTTCTTCATAATCCCTCATTTCTAGGGTTTTCGAGTTGAAAGGAAGAAGCATGTGATGATTTGCTAGGGTTTTGATATGTGTTCGAGATTTTCAGAGATGGGGGTGCATTTTAAAGGTGTTTTCACACCTTAGGGTGAGTGGGTACTTCCTTTAAATAGTAGATTGCGTGAAAATGAGTTAAATCATCAATAATCTTCAATTGCTTAGCATGCGAGTACAAACCCTAAATTGCCTTTTTAATCTAGCTTTTACAAAATGAATGTGAAATGGATTCTTCCTCTATTTTGATGAATTTTAGATGATAAAATCATATCATAAATGGATAAAATCCATCTTAATAAGAATTCCCTAAGTATTTACAGAGGTTATAAGAGAAAACTAAAATTTAGGGTTTTCAACTATGACTGAAACTATTGTATAATTAAATAGAGAAATTTGTCTATCTGGATCTCATTCATTATGCATGATTATTTATCTGAATGCATAGTACATATATGTCAGATACTATCTTGGATTTCATGTGATGTGAACAGTGTTTACTTGATATCTCAGTAAAGAGGGTGAAACCCTAGATGAGTGGAAAGTTGAAAATTTGCAAATAGATATTATGAAATCCATTTGAAGTGCTTTTCTTGACATCATATACTTTATTTATTCAATGTTATTATTGATTCATAATATATCAATGAATGGCATGTAAACCCTAATTTAGCTCAATTCCAAGATTTCATACATATATTGATTGTATATGACTTGTTGAAAACAATCTTTATTCAGTGAATGTTTATGACACATTAAATATTTATGCAAGTCATGTGATAAGTGAATGAGGTAAATGAAACCCTAAGGATATGGTGTTTAGTGAATCAAGTATTGTGATATCAATGTTTCTCAATATGATATGTGGTTATGTTTAACAGTTTAGTTGGGGTAAATGTTAACAGATGGTTTATGAAATGAACGGTTTACAAAGTTAAAATAAGATATGTTGGTGTAATGATTGAATTGTGAATTTCTAAAGAGTGAATTAGACATTTAGATGCCCTGAACACTATAGAATCCACTCAGGATGAGGCCTGTGCTATGGGGAGGAAATGGTTTCCCGACCGGAGGTAGTCCAAATCGAGGTAAGCCGGAGTGCACCAGTATGGTGCGTGTGTCTTGACCAGTAGGGAATACTCCTTATATTTGTGTGGTACCCAACACCAATCGGGGATGTCGGCGGTACCTGTGTTACATGTTGTAGTGATTAGTGGTCAATAGGTCCACTGATGTACAATAAGCCTGAGGGCTTTGACTCACTGCCTGAGTACCCAAGTTGAGAGGTGGAGTCTAAGATATCCGGACGCTCCCACTAGCTTCCAAGAGGCAGATGTGTCAAGGCCCACTGTAGATGGGGACTTACTCGAGAGATAGGCTTAGGAACCTGGGCATGCTTCTAAGACTTGTATAGTGAGATCGTAGCTTGCTAAGATTCTTTCACATGTTGTGGTACACCTCATGAAGGTTCAGGGCATAATAAGATGAATGAGAGGTTAACCAAGTGTGTGTAGTTATTGAATTATCCTTTGTATGTTTTTGAGTTATTATTTCTCTTTGAGATTAATCAAGTATGTTCATATGTTGATTCACTCTTGTAGATATCTAGAGTAGCTTTCCATATTTATGTTTGTGAATAATTAGTCTCTTTAAAGCTTACTATTGTTATAATTGATATAAATTGCTTAAAATTATATATGTAATTATATAAGTGCTTTAGACTATTTCTTTGAAGTACTCATTCAATGAGTGAGTACACTCACCCCTCTACTCACAATTTTTAGGGATGAATTGTGGACTGAAGATGTCATTGCATTAGAGTAGATCGACACATGAGTTAAATATGAGATTAGTTAAGTTTAGTCGGTCACTCTCACTCTAGGTCCTTGTCTAGAATTGAGAGAGAGAGTTCTAAATGATGATTTTTATCTTTGTTTCCTTAATAATAGAGTGTATATCTGGTTATCATGTTGTATGTACATGGAAGTGTGAGGAATAAAATGAATATCTATCATATTAGAGTAATCAGGGTTTAATTCCTTTGTAAAGTTTGTTTATGTGATTGAATGCAAGAAAACAAAGAGTTTGAAATAAAGGAGAAAAAAAATTAGGAGTGAACTTTGTATTAAGTAAAATCCTCAACTTATGCCCTAATCTCATGATTAGTGGTAATTGTGGGATGTGGGCGTAACATTCACCAAGGACTTACCCACTCTTGCACAAGTCTTCAACCTTGAAGAAATTTCCCACTCTTCTTGGATCTTCAGTCTTTGACTTGTCCTTTGCCAAGGAGGAACTTTCACCAAGGACTTATCCACTTGAACAAGGAGTCTTCTTACTTCACCAAGGTCTTACCCACTCTTGATCCAAGTCTTCAGCATTGTTCTTCACTATGGGACTTCTTCCCTTATTCTTCTTCACATCTCTTAGCCAAGAGAGAGAATTTTCATCTTCATGGTTGAAATGAGAGATTGGGAGGTGGAGGAAGTGAGATCTTCACAAGATATACATGTTGCGATAGCTCTCTTACAAATATCCTACTCACTCTAATGGATGTAGCAAGTGATTAATCTTAGAGAGAGAGAGATGAGTTTATAGGGTGCACTCAACTATAGAATAGGGACCTTCATAGTGCTTGGCTAACAATGGGATGAAGCCCAATGGGTCCTGTTTATATTCGGGGATGCCTAGAAGCCTTTGGGAACACTTAAGGACAAATACTAGCCGTTTGAGATATTGCAACACATTTTTTTTTAGTTTTGATACATTCCCACGACTAGAAACACTTTTCTGTACTTTCCCGTACAATGCAATTGGCCGAGTTTCAATAAAAGTGACTCGATCAATTTCACTATATGATAAAGAAAATTTGAATAATCAGTCGAGTTTATCCTGGATGAAACTTGACCGATCACTTAAATAAGTTTTGTCCAGCGTAGGGATCGGTCAAGTTCTGTGAGTGGTAAACTCGATTGAACCATGACATTCTCAAAATCCATCAAGGGATCCGTCGAGTTTCAATCTCAACTGATCAAAATCCTGTAATAAATTTTAGAAAATGTCATTAAGGTGATTAAATATTCAATTTAAGTGCATCTAGTTTTTTCTAAGCTTAATTACAAGTCATACAATCATTACAAGTGATTTACAACATGATTCGAATGGATATACATCATATTCCACAAAAGTGCACTTGCATTGATTTTGACTTGTCTTTTCTCCAAGTTAGGATGTGCAAGTTAGGGCATTTTGAGAGTGTCAATACTTAATCTGAAATCACTCAAGTAGAAGCATTAAACACAAATAAGTGGAATGGTTTAGTCATCATCAAAATAAGGGTTTAGTCAATTTAGACCTTGAGTCAACATTGACCTAGAGTCAACACTTTGTATAGATTTGTGCATCTCATTTCATCTCTGTGGCAACCTACCACACAAAATGAGATTACTCAAAAAGGAAACTACTGATCAAACATTAATTAAGTACTATTACCAAAAAGGTACAAAATAAAAATTGAATAAAAATTTGGGAACACATCCATAGGAACAATTTAACAAGGGAACAATCTTCCCATATATTCATATTATGTACCTTTACAAAGAGTTCAGTGGCCTCTACCAAAACATGCTTACAAAAGAATATCTAGCCATATATTTACAATAAGTATGTCATGCAAGGCATATAATAAAAACTTGAGCCAATATATAATCATATCAAGTCCCCCTGCCTAGAATTAAGAGTATATAATTGGCTCTTGAACTCTAACAGGAACCACACTAACCTCCAATCTCTACCGATCTCCAAACTGAGGCTCCTCTCCACCAAATATTTATTTATGTTGTTGGACACCTAAAAGATGTGGAAAACTATTAAGTGTGACCTAGAGTCTCAATGATATGATATAAGAGCTAATAACATTTATTGCATACTAGTAGACTATATGATCCAGTTAGTTAAGATAAATAGTTAATCAAATAGAAGAGTTGAAGAGTTATGCATCATATGTGAAAGAAGAATAACCCACAAATAGTAATTTTCTACACAATTAATATTCTATAGCATATACCAAATAATAATCCGTATAGAATAAATATCACAATAATAGTTACAAGCATAATCAGGTAATAACATCATACAATGTGACTTGTAATAAACTCTAAACAAATATAATCCATGAATAAATTACATTTTATATTAAGTATTAGGTAATTTGAGGCATACTACTCAAACTACTTGCTAACTACTCCAAAGTCATAATTAACTGTATACTCCTAAAGATCTCTTCCCCTCAGTCACTATGAGTGACAACGATAGTAGCATAGATGCATAATCGACAAGTAGGAGCATAGTAGCCTATCTAACAAAAACCTAGTTTGTCTGAGATATGTAAAGGCACCAAAAACTAGGGTATATAACCCTCAAATATAAATTACAACTGTAGCTGCTTCAATTACATATAATTCTTTAAGTCTAGATGACAAAGAAAAATCCTTCCTGCACTGGCATATACTCAATAATATATGACTCCAAGATCCTTATTGAAATTCAAGATTTCTACAAGGATAACTCATTTCACTATCCATTAAGTTTTGACACAAAATGGTTTTACTATTGCATGGTTCTACATGGTTAGGTTTATACTTGATTAATTAAGTCACTTACTCATGTCTATACTGCACTAATCAAGTTACATACAAAACATCTAGTTGAAATCTATTATAATCAAGTATAACAAATTTGGAAAATATAAAATGTTTTATACAAGACTTAACAATGACATACCTAACCATCCTTGATCATCAACCAAAACATCAGATATGGAATATGAAAGACCAATCCGTCAATAATGTTGAAACATGGATAAATCCTCTTCAAGGAGTTTCATAATCATTGAAAATTTGATGTAACATTATGGGAAAAACAATACACCACCTAAAGTTTTAGGTTAAAAATCTAACAGGGGCAAAAGTTAGGCTATTTTTAAGATTACAGTATATGAAGTCCAAAACTAAGCATAGATGAGCCACCTTTACATATAAATTTTCATTTAGTCAAAAAATTCAGAAGTATAATGGATAAGTAAAAGCCATAAACTCATCATATAACATACCCTAAAAAGTAAGTAAAACCATGTAGGTCGATTTCCCATCTTAGGGTAGAGAAATACTAGATAGATGACGTTTTATGAACATTTGCACATGCATTTTTTTATTTCAACCGATGATTGTTTATGAGATCACCTCATTAATATCAATGAATATATTTAAGAGACGAAAATATACACAAAAATTCATATTTTCATATCACTCATACAAAATAGCCCATAGAAGATCATCTTTTAGCATATTAGGGGATTTTAGAGCATGATTAGAATTATGTATTATCAAAAATAGGTAAGAAATGCATAAAAAGTTATATTACTCATCTAAAAGGAGATGAACACAAAGCTCATCCAAGAGACTACGAAAAAACATCAAAGATCCAAGTTTTATCTTCCAAAATGCTCTCAAAATCTTCTTTCTCCAAGAACTAGGTGTATGTAGAGAAAACAGAGAAGAAAGTAAAGTCATTTAACAAGTTTTGTATGTGGAGCACCATGAATTTTGACCAAAGTAGGAGAAGAAGATAAGAACAACAAGAAAAAGGAATTATGAGGAAAGATGTTATGTGTAGGCTCAGATATATACTAAGAAGGTTTGATCAAAAGCGACAAACAAGATGTAAATATATTCATATGAGCTACAACTCACGACTATTTTACAAGTTCTCATCAGTTTTCAGCCAAAAGTATCATCAACCTCATTAATTCTTTTCGACCACACACCATCAACTAGCTCACATTCTTCAATAGCCAAAAGTTTGGCAGATGATCTTCTAGATGAGGGAAGGGTGAGAGATATATATACTTCCAGCTAAGAAGAACATGAAAATTTAGCAACCCACAAAGCAGAAATATCATCAGTCAAAAACTTTGTTTTCTGGTTGGGTATCAATTTCTTATTGGTCTTTCAATCCAACAACTTCATTTGTCAACCAAATTTTAATTTGGAAATGGATGTACTGCTCCATCGGTCTATTCTTCTTCTTGTAGGTTTACTTATCTTGTAGGGTTATCTATTGATTACCCGTTTGTATCGTGTACCTTCATTGATCAATGATCTGGATCAATCATCCATTGACCTACATTGGGTTCATATCAGTAATGCAATTTCCAGTTCTAATCCACAACTTAATTGCTTTCTTCTCTACTATTTTGTTTCCATATGTTCCCAAATTTAATTCTCCTTGGTCGTTATAATCAGTGATTTCTTCGGTTGTTGAGGCCCAAACTCCATCGATCATACACACTCAGATGGCATTATTATACTAGACTAATATATAGAATTGGTACCCCACATGTAAGAAAGTTCAAAAGCATCTAAATAGTAATAAAATATGTAAGATTATGAAGTCCACATGTCCAAATTATATGTATACAGATTGCAATTTGGACCACAAAAAAATAATGAAGTTACATATAAGTCCAACAATGTACACTAAATTACAAAACAAAGTAAACAAAGTGCAAAATGGTTCAAATCAAGGATATAACTTTATCAACTGATTTCAAAACATAATTAGACATTTAATTGAAAACAATAGCCACCCAATTAAGATAATTAAGCAGTTTATGAATTAAACAAGGTTAGGGCCTTGCAATCTCCACTTAGTTTCAGTTTCATGACATGATATCTAATGCATGAATATTAGACCGTCTCTACACAATAAGTTACAAACATGGTTTATTTAAATGGATGGTAGTTAAAATGTTATTTACACCTTAGTCCTTACATTTGAAATTGACAAGATGCATGTTATGTTCTTATTTGCATGGTTTCATTTAATCCATCCATGAAAGGGGTAATGGCAACAACATTGTTTCACGCCCCTATTTCCATGCAATGTGTATCTAGTAATGGATTAATGTAAATACACAACATCATTTCAAACTTTGGATATGAAATAATTGTTAAATTTGATGAGTATTTATTTTCTTTCAAGTTATATTATATTTTTGTTGCTATTACTATAGATGCAATTTTATATAAGGAAAATTATGAGAAGTAAGTATATTTGGATGGTTTCACTTAATCTACTCATGTCATCCTTTGTTTGGATCATCATTTCATGGCCCCACTTCCATGCTATATGTATCAGATCATGAAGTCAATAAAAAAGCAATGTATGATTTGGAACCTTAAATATGAAATTATGTTTTATGTTGGTATTCTTATATTTGAGATTTTCAATTATTTTTTTAAAATCAATTTTGTATAATCAGATTTGGATTTCTTGTCTTTCTTTACACCCCATGGTATCCAACCATGCATAAGATACCACCACAATTCTTTATGGATATGTGTTTGGTTTTAGTATTACATATGGAATAAAAATTAATCATTTTATCTGTTGGAGACATGTTTGCTTTGGGTTTATATTATAATCTTATAAAGCTATGCATTTGAGTTTGGGTCATTTCTTACATCACCTTACAATTCTCTCATTTGATCATTCTACCATCTAAATTTATTATTAAATTTTGCACCAGGGAATCCTTTTCTTCAATTCATGAAATTTTATGCAATATATGTTTAATGAGGTATGCCTCATTTCATCTCAACCTTATTTTCAATTCCATGGAAACATATCCAATCTATGACTAATAGAGCATCCTCAGTATAATGAGGCACGAAGATGGTCTATTTAGGATCTAAATCTCATTATGTTACTTGATACCTTATTCCTTGAGTTGGAATTGATGCCTCAAATGATACTTTTTTTGTCTGTATAATTTTTATATAATCCATTCATGTAATGATTTGTCTGGAGTATTATTTTATGGCCACGATTCCCTAATACGTGTACCAACATAGGTAATATGACAATACAATGCATGGTTCTAAACCCTACATAAGAAACAATGGTTCATGAATGTGGTTCTAAATTATATGTGTTTCTGTACATGATATTTGCATTAGATTTTATGAACTTTTTAGAATCTTATTTGCCTTTTTAATTTACACACTATGTTTTCCAAACAACACACAACAAAACACCATCGTTTGTGTCGGTCTATAGTATGATTTTGTTGACATATCAAATTGGTTTTGGATATGTATCATGTTTCTTATTTGCATCACTTCATGTTAGTCATATGAATCATGGGTCAATTTTTATATCATGTTTCTAGTTTTTTCATTCCCACCATTGTAGCATTTGAAAATAGGGCTAAGATTTTGTAGTATGGGATGCTTTCCTCCTTTCTATGACTCTTCTTGCAACCCATGTGATATGAATGCAACCCTATATTATAATGAGGTGTTATTTATATCTTTATACATATGCATGCATCTCATTTCATTTCTACCTTATTTTTTTCATGTCCATGGCATGACATTTGATCCATGCATATCGACTAGTCTTCGTACCATGAGGTGAAATTGTGGCATATCTTATCTCTAAGGAACTCATTATTGCTATGTGGAAAATTCTTGAATTGAAAAACAATGTTGTATTTGACATGTTCTTATATTTTTGGTGTCATTTAATCTGTTCATGTCATCCTCCATCATGAGCATTATATGATTCCCATCAAATGCAAGTGATGTTCACAATTTCATGAATTCTACGGAAATGCATCATATGGTTTGGGACCTTGGATATGGAAGATCAAGGACTAATCATTTTAAATACTTTTGGATGATATATACACTAGTTTTATAAAAACAATTTTCCAAATTATATTTGTCATTTCCCATTCAATGGTGTCCAGACCATACACAATAGACAATCACAATTTTAATGAATTTTTGTTTGGTTTTGGTTTGATATTGGAAATAGATTTTGGGTAATAATATGTGAGTAATTGGTTTTTATTAGGTCTCTTACTTACTTTAGTTCATGTTACCCTTACGAGTCAAGAACATTTTTTATAAAATGTACAATTCTACATCCCACTATTGTTGCATCTAAAATTAGGGTTACTATTTTTGCTACACATTCATTTTCTACTTTCTGTGATTCCAATTTCAACCTATGAGCCTCTTATTAATGAAGTGTCATGCAAATCTCTATATATACACATGGTCACATTCCATATTTACCTTTTTTAAGTTCCATTGTGTAACTTCCACTCTCAATATACCAAACTAGTCTCCATATAGTGAGGTATTAACTTTTGTTTATCCTTCTTGGATGTTGTTATGCTATTAAAACAGTGGTCCCTTAAATCTTGATACTAGTGTTGTAAATGTTGTGTTGTTTTTTGCATGATATCACTCGATCCATCTCTGACATGGGTCAAGCTAAAGCATTATTTCATGGTCCCAACACTATTTGGTGTGTGCCAACCCATAAATTCATAGAAATACACTGAATGAATTGGATGGTTGGATATCAAAATGTGGTTTAAGGTAAGGGTTATAATGTTTTTTTATTCCTTGAGAGGACATTTGCATTGGTATTTTAGAGATAGATTCATGTTTGTTTACTTGTTTGATTTCCACCCCTTGGTGTCCAAACCATGCATACCAAACCAACCATGTTTTATGGGTTTGTGCTTGGTTTTTTTTCTTACATTCTAGTTTGGTTTTGAATACTTACAATGTCAAAAGAAAGTAAGTATTGGAGTTCTTATTGCATCATTTCATGTCACTCATATGAGTCAGGTATAACTTTTTACATCATGTTATAATTTTTTCATTGCCACCATTTTAGCATCTTAAGTTATGCTTATTATTTTAATCATGGAATTATTTTCTCTGTTGCATGATTTCAAATGTAGTATATGCTTAATAGGTACATATCACTTCCATCTCTATCTCAATTTTAGTTCCATGGCATGATATCTAATCCAAATATATCTTACCACAATTGGAGTAATGAGTTGCTAACATGGAACATGTTGGCTGATCCTTAGTTCTGACATTTGAAACTACTGTTACAAATGTTGCACTCTTGTTTGCATGCTTTAATCTGACCCATTCATGCCAGCTTCAAATTTCATAATAAAAACATTTTCTATTTATGTGATTTATGTTCCACTTCATGTTACTTGAATCCATGAATTTTTAATAAAACCATATCTCTACAATCAGGTTTCCTACATTTGTTTTGTATCAATATACAAACTTACATTTCTTGGATGCATGTGTATTTACATATAATTGCATATGAACATATTGGTTTAATTTAAAATATACATTATAACCATGTCTTGCATGTGGTTGTACATTGTTTTTGTTGGTTGTATAATAACATCATGTGTGCATTGATGATTGCAAGGAGTGAGAGTTGAGAATGGATCCAATTCTTAACAAGAAAAGAAGGAATAATACCAATGGAAAACACCACTATAAATTTCTCACATGTGAATATGAATCAATATATTCAATCAGTATGTTGAAAACATACCAAAGTATAGCCATGGAAGAAAATATATCCAAACTATTAAATTTTATGAGATTACATGGATACCACCCACATGGGTGAATACATGAGGAATAAGCTATAACACTAATCTTGGATGCAAAGGGTAATATGTCTACTTCAACTCTATATCCATAGGAACATCAGCTGCATATGTGTAGGTCCTTGTCAACTTAGCATCTGTTATGACCGCATTTGTGCTTAGTTGGTAAACCAGTGTTTACCTGAATGATTACATGCTATATTAGATTGAACATAGTTTAGACTTTATTAATGATAGTAGATCAATTGTGATATTAAAAACTAAGAAAGAACTCTAATTATGATTTTAGTTTCAAGAATTAGGGTTTGAGAAATGTAAACCTTAATCGGCAAAAATTAGGATTTTGATAGACATGAATATGGAATTTGATCAGGATAGTAGTGTGGTAAATGATTTTTAATATTTTCTACGTATATTGTATTTAATTTAATTTTCTATATGATATGTATAACTCAATCATTCATTCTAGAGAAAAGTTTTATAATATTTGAATATTCTTTGAATGTGGTTTTTGATTAACTATACTTCAACTGACCATGCTAATAGAGTGCTATTTAGTAGTGTAGTGTTTGATTTTTAATTATTTATTGGTAGATATTAATGTTCTAAAATTTT
This sequence comes from Alisma plantago-aquatica, assembly GCA_963693085.1. NCBI lineage: Eukaryota > Viridiplantae > Streptophyta > Magnoliopsida > Alismatales > Alismataceae > Alisma > Alisma plantago-aquatica. Next base: position 1,335,729,912 of record OY856409.1, on the reverse strand, counting down.
TATTGAAGCTGTCAAATTACATTTCAGACATCGTGCTAAATTTTAATTATTTTTGGAGGATGTTTGACCTCTAAAATAAACAAATTACAGTAACTTTTTTATGACAGAAAAATCTCTTAAAATAAGAAAAAGTATAGTGAGGGGTCAATGTGTAAATTACCCAAGAACCTCAATAGATATATATGATAAAACTAACACACTAGTATCTCTCATATTTAGCGATCCATTCCATAGAAATGAAATCCTAGAGAGAGATGGATATTTAGGGTTTGAGAGGAGAAAGTGGTGGAATTGTTGATCTAGGGTTTCTCTATCCGAGATATGATAAAATCAAGTAAGTTTAGCTTCTTTGCACAACCTTTCATGGTGAATATTATCTCACATATAAATATTCCGTCCCTCCTCTGATTTGATTTGAAATGATATTAAGTCTTCTCCTTTTCTCACTCTTTCTTCATAATCCCTCATTTTTAGGGTTTCTGGGTTGAAAGGATGAAGAAATCAGTGATTTGTTGGGGTCTTGATATGGATTCAAGATTTTTAGAGATGGGATGCGTTTTTAAGGTGTTTTTACACATTAAGGTGAGTGAGTACTTCATTTAAACAGTAGATTGCATGAAAATGAGTTAAATCATCAACAATCTTCAATTTCTTAGTATGTGATTACAAATCCTAAATTGTCTTTTTGATCTAGTTTTTGTAAAATGAGATGAAATGAATCCTTCCTCTATTTGAATGAATTTTAGAAGATAAAAAATATTAGAAATGGATACAATCCATATTAATGAGAATTCCCTAAGTATTTATAGAGGTTATAAGATTAAACTGAAATTTAGAATTTTCGGCTATGACTGAAATTGCTTATAATTAAATAGAGAAATTTGTCTATCTAAATCTCATTGATTATGAATGATTGTTTATCTGAATGCGTAGTACATATATGTCAGATACTATGTTGGATTTCATGTAATGTGAATAGTGTTTTCTTGATATCTCAGTAAAGAGGGTGAAACCCTAGATGAGTGAAAGTTGGAAATTTGCGAATAGATATTGTGAAATCCATTTGAAGTGTTTTTCTTGACATCATAGACATTATTTATTCAATGTTGTCCTTGATTCAATATATCTCAATGAATGGCATGGAAACCCAAAATTTAGTTCAATTCCAGGATTTCATATATATATATATATATATATGTATATATATATATGTTGATTGTATATGAATTGTTGAAATCAATCTTTATTTAATGAATGTTTATGACGCATTAAATGCATATGCGAGTTATGTAATAAGTGAATGAGGTAAATGAAACCCTAAGGATAGGATGTTTAGTGAATCAAATAGTGAGATATCAATGTTTTCTCAATATGAGATGTGGTGATGCTTAATAGTTCAATTTGTGGTAAATAGTATCAGATGATCTACAAAATGAATAATTTACAAAGCCAAACTAAGATATGATGGTGATGATTGAATCATGAGTTAAAAGAGTGAATTAGACATTTAGATGTCCTTAACACTGTAGAATCCTCATGGGATGAGTCTTGCACTATGGGGAGGAAACAGTTTCTCGACTGGAGTTAGTCCATATTGAGGTAAGTCACAGCATACCAATAGGGTGTGTGAGTCTTGACCAGTAGGGCAGACTCCTTATAGTTGTGTGGTACCCAACAACAACCGGAGATGCGGGTGGTACATGTGTTACATGTTGTAGTGATCAGCGGTCAGTAAGTCCACTGATGCATAATAAGTATGACGGATTTGACTCACCGCTTGAGTACCTAGGTTGAGAGATGGAGTTTGAGATATCCGACTGCTCTCATTAGCCGTAGAGAGGTTGATGTGTCGAGGCTCACTGCAAACAAGGTCTTACTTGAGAGATAGGCTTAGGAACCCAAGCATGCTTCTAAGCATTGTACAATGAGATTGTAGCTTGCTACGATTCTTTCACATGTTGTGGTACACCTCATGTGGGTTCAGGGCATAATAAGATGAATGAGAGGTTAACCAAGTGTGTGAAGTTATTCAATTATTCTTTGTATGTTTCTGAATTATTAGTTGTATTTGTAATTAATCAAGCATGTTCATATATTGATTCACTCTTGTAGATGTCTAGAGTATCTTGCCATATTTATTTTTGTGAATGATTAGTCTCTTTAAAGCTTACTGTTGTTATAATTGATATTCATTGCTCAAAAATATATATGTAATTATATAAGTGCTTTAATCTATTTCTTTGAAGTACTCATTCACTGAGCAAGTAGGATCACCTCTCTACTCACAATGTTTAGGGAAACTATGTGGATTTGAAGAATGTCAATGCCAGAGTAGATCTTCCACAAGAGCTATGTATCAGATTAGTTAGGTTATGTCGGTCCCTATCACTCTAGGCCCTTGTATAGAGTTGAGAGAGAGTTCTGTATGATAATGTGTAACTTTGTTTCCTTAATAATAGAGTATACATTTGGTTATCATGTTGTATGTACATGGAAGTATGGGGAGCATAATGAATGTTTGGATGTGTATCATTGATGTTGAGATCATATTAGAGTAATCAAGGATTAATTCGCTTATAAAGGTTTTTTATGTGATTGAATGAGATAAAACAAAGAGTTCGAAATAAAGGAAAAAAGTTGAGAGTGAACTTTGTATTAAGTATAATCCTCAAACTTATGCCCTAATCTCATGATTAGTGGTAATCGTGGGATGTAGGTGTAACAACATCCTTCCAAAATCCTCTTTACCTAAGGGGTTGGAAGAAAACCCCACAATATAGAAAAAGGTAAAAATTTAGTAGCACACTGGTATTTGTATATAATAGGGAATTGGGAAACAATAATTAAAAGGTACAACAATCAAAATATTAAGGCTAAAAAAAAGATATGAAAAAACATCCAAGTGGATGTGAAAGGATTAATATGCCAAAAAGTAATGCATGATTTAAATAAGATAATCATTATGGAAGAGTTTTTTTGTCTTTCAGAAAAATCACATTCATAATTAAATAAAAGAATGCATGTTTATTATAACAAAGACTAACATAATCTAAAATGTAAGATTGGAGTGTGACAACATGCCTAAAACCCTAGAGAATGGAAGGAATAGTAAAACCTTCATACCTAATATGTCACATGTGATAGGGGGCACAAGACTCCAGTTCCTGGTAGGGAATAAAGCCTAGTGCCTATAAACATAGTGTATACACTTCTAGATATTACTAGACAAATCATACATGCAAAATATAGTAGGTGAGATCATAAGTTTCATCCATATAATATTGATGTACCAAAAGGGATGAAAACATCCATGGTATAATAGGTGGAACTAGAGGACTCACGTAATGCATAGGCCCATTATTAAGGCTCTAGTACAATTTTAGGAATCATGACTGGCCCCACAGACCATCATTGGTCTAAAATACATGCTTTTTCCTCACTCATGCATAAGCCATGATCAACTTCCCAATTGGTCACTCATCCTAGTACTACTCCAAGGTGAGTAGGCTTAATTTTAGAGTTCTGCGTGATGGGATCCTTGAAAAGAAGGTGCACCTTGGTGATATGAATAGCCCAATCATGCCTTTAAGATCATTTTATCTGAGGCCTCAAATCTTGGTACATTACAATTTCCACCATCTAGACACTTGACGTCCATGTAAAGGATTAATTATATGGCCTCATAATATCTTCCCATTTTAGTGTAAACCTAGAATGTCCCATAGACACCCAGCTCCTGACCACAACTACCAGCATAAGGGTGGTTGCATCACCATAGACAACCTTTTTCAACATGTCTGGAACACAAAACTCAAGAATGGCATGCCACATGCTCATTTAAGTTCTAGAACCCCACCTACTAGAGGGGTTTTGGCTTTGATACCATTTGTAACACCCACACCCACTACCCAAGGCTCTAGTAGAGTTTCAAGAATAATGACTGGCCCCACAGACCACCACTGACCTTAACTGTGCACTTTGTTCTAAATCACGTAAAAGATGAGATCAACTTCCTGGTTGGTCACCCATACTAGTACCACTCCATGTTGAGCATGCTTAACTTTAAAGTTCACAGTGATGGGCTCCCTAAAAAGGAGGTCCACCTTGATGATATGGGTAGTCCAATCATTCCTTTTAAAATCATATTATCTTAGGCCTCAAATCATGTGATGTTGCGAACCATAATTAAAGATCGAACAATTTTAGCTCTTGACTTGAGAGAAACAAATAACAAAGGGAATCTTCCAATAAGATTTTATGAAAGTGATACAAATGGGAATCAATTTTAGGGTATCAATCTCGGGTTTTAAAATATCAAATAGATCAACAGAGAGGTAATTTGTTGATTTTCAATAGGGATAAAAATGCATATATATGAAGTCTGGTCTAGTTATACCTTGATTCAAACCCTAGATCGTCAATAGAGGCTTATAACCACCAATTAAACATTTCAATACAACTAGAACCAATCTCCATTAATTACATAAAACTTCAGTATCAAATTTATATCTATCACCATCAATCATGTTGATAATTTTATTTTGATTTCATAATATATTTTCCCATTATTTTGGATATACAATACTTATTCACGAATTAGGTAAGGAAATGGATTTACTATATTTGATTAATAAATATGATTGAGGTAAAAAAGATAAATGGTTAAACCAAAATTCATTATGTCACCTTTATGAATCACATGAGTAAATAAGTAATTTTAACTCCCTAAAATCACGTGCAATTAACAAATATGAAATAAGGATAAGACAAAATTGTCACTCATCTCAAAACCAACTAAAACCGTCAGTACGGGAAACTTGGAAAAGATACTTTCTTGATCGGTCATTCTCAATTCACAAAGACTAAGACTCCGACGATCAAAACCCATGGTTTACAATTGAATTCTTCTAAGAAACATGGATTAAAACCACATCCATTGGCTTCCTCCCATCATCACAAATAGGGCTGTAAATGGGTACGGGTAGACCCGCGGACCCGCAAATCTAGACCCTTAAAAAACTCGTCATGGGTCTAATTTTTTATACCCGCATACCCTTGGACCCGTATACCCTTGGACCCGCATATAAGCGGGTCCAATAATAGGTATGCTTGGACCCAGACCCGCTAGACCCGTTTACCCGCTATACATAAGTAACTACTTAAATAATATGTATATATATTATACTTTAGTAGTCTAACTAATGTAATTCTTGAGATTATATCCTACTCTAACCACAATAAGGTTGAGACTAGTCATACAATTAATAATTAACTATTCCAGTTACAATAATGAACATCATATGTGAACTTAAAATCAAAATGTCTACTAATTTACATTACTTTCTACATAGCTTAAACGTTATGATGATGACTACAAATATGTAAATAATTAACTCAATTAATGTTAATGTATAAAACATAGCATTATCTAATATAACTATTGCATGTTAATATACTATATAATAACAATATCTTCTTACATTAAAATGTATAGAACATAATAATTTCTCTTACATAAAGAATATGATGTTTTATAGAACCGCTTACCCGCATACCCGCTATAATTGCGGGTACGGGTATGGTGCGGGTCCAGGTTTTGTATTACGCAGGTCTAGAACCGGAACTGAACCCGCTAAATTAGATGGGTATGGGAATGGGTATGGCCAGACCCACACCGTACCCGCACCGTTTACACCCCTAATCACAAACTCAAACACAAAAATATCAACCAAAGACTGAGCTTCACACATTTACAGCCAAGATCTCCACCATTTCTAGCTAGGACAAGATGGAAAGAAGCTTAGAAGGCTCAACAAAAACCAAATGAAAAATTGGTTTGCAAGAACTAGGTAAAGGAACAAACTTAGAGACCCACACAAGAAGTGGATGAAAACTCAAGAATGATTATGACTGAAGAAACATTTACTGGTTGTGGTAAAAAGAGAAATACGCGATACCTAGTGTATGATGAAATTGAAGGTAGGGGAACCTTTTTGGACATCCAATGAACCAACTCAAGCACTTGTGGTGTATTCTATGGTTCAGACTTTGCTACAAACTTGACAGAGCTCCAATGGGCACTAGAGGTTGGAGAATATAGGCACATGGTGATTAGATCAAAAGGCCAATATCATTCTAGGGACCGTTCCAACATTTTGGAGTGCTTATACTTATAGGTGAAACTTTGGGATGGTTGGGAGACTCTTCAAAGAAAGAAATAGGGGAGATACGGTGGTGAGGGTAAAATGGGGAGGTGTATTTTAGGGCACCCTAGATAATTTTAGGATCAAAGTGTTCAAAAGATAAATAGAGGCAAAAGAGAAATCAATAATGGTATGAGTGAGATTGGAGATAGAGATATCGACAAGGAATGTGTTGCAAAATAGTTTATGATGGATGGTAGAAGAAAAGGTGATGATGGTTGGATTATGTCATCAAAAAAGGGGAAAGAAGGGAGGTCATCAGATCGATGTATGGAAGAATGAAACTAAAACTAAAATAGCTTGACAGGACAACTTAGCAAAGGCTTATGAAAGTGAAGTAAGGAAATTAAATATCAAATAGTTTAAGGAATTTTTGGACTCTTTTCTATCCAATTTAATTTCATAAAATAAACATTATCCAAATAACATGAAAATTGACATCTAGCATGATTAATGCATATAAATCCAAATTTACAGTTAGTTTCCTCTTTTGAGATCACTCTTCTATATTTTTGATGCTTTTTATTTTAATTCTAATATTTTCACATTGGTCATTCTAATTAATAAAATTATCTAATAATTTTGGATTTTTTTTGCCACGAAACACTTTTCTTGAAGTCTATTTCTTATAAACATTATTAATTTATTCAAGATTCTATTTAAAGTCATGTAGTATCAATTTGATATAATTAATTTGAAATCAAGGATCTAATAATATATATTATTCATGTTTAAGTCTACTATTGCATTTTCCATGTGTCATATTTATTGGTATGAAAATGTTCAACTTATTAAGAACTATTAAACCCATTATTTGAATCTGATACCTTATTGGGCCTGGTAGCATTAATAGATACTTATGCATTACACTAAGAAAGATCTTTCAATACTCTTTTGGAAGGTGACTTGTTTTATCATTATCTCCTAATGACACACCTTCATGTGTCCCGATTCAGAACTATTTTAATTATTTGCTCAACTTCCTCTTTAAAGTCGTTTAATGATGTAATTGTTCAATTAAAATTAAATTAATGCTCCACTAAGATATATATTTCTTTTCATGATTGTTAAGGTATTTTACATCTCTCCAATAGTTGAGTAAGAGTTTGATCTCATTTGGTATAACCTTATTAGTTGGATTAAATTATATTAGTGAGGGTTTTGAGGCATTACATCGATTTACATGTAGTAACACTAATGACACTATTTTTATATTTATTTTGAAACTATATCTATAGTTTGTCAGTGTCTTTATCAACTTAGGTATAAAAAATCTTTAAACCACACAAATTAGATTTTAATACGCAATATGTTTAATTACTTTATATCCATTAATAGTATCCATCTAAGTGCTACTCTTATGATCATCCTTTTAAGATCCTATAGGGTATAAGTTGCACCATGTTTGTGTTTGCTTTCTAGAATTAAGCCAAAAGACACTCAGATCATGAAATTGGGTTTTCTAAGATTTTAAGGTTAGGTTTTAGTATGTTACAATGCTCCATTCAACAATATCTATCAATAGGGCATGTTTGCGTTATTACAAGAAGTCACCCATTTCCATGATTTTGTAACAAATAGGGACATAAAATCCATATATTGTGGATAATGAATTTGGATTGTATGTTAATAGATTTATTTTAATTGTGATGTTCATGCTTAAACTAATACTTTTTGGCCACCCAATTGGTAACTCAGTAGAGAAGAATCGATCTTCCCATAGTAGGGACATGGGTTTGAATCCCTGATTCTGCGACTTGAGAAATCTTTGGTCTCATCATGCATGGTGGCCTCTACGTGAGTTGAGACACTCTTGCTAATGTGTTAGTGGTTGGAGGAGTTTACACTGATAGGGTGGGGTCACCGATGTGTCTCCTGATATGGAGTGATTCCAATGTCTCAAAAAAAACTAGCACTGTTTTGAATTTTGTAGAATTTTAATGGATCAGATATAACCATTTCAAAATTTGCATAACCATTTGGAAAAGTTTCTACAAAGTTTGTTTAGGCATTACATTGTCAACATCCCTATGTACGGATGAGTGCATTTTTACTCATTGGTTATATAATGATTTGTATAGAATAACATCAACTTGCATTTTGGTGCATGTTTGATCTTTTGGGGTGCTTAGTCACATCATGCATACAATGTTTATCCATTCATTTGTATTTTTCAGTAGGTTTTCCTTGCATCATTCATACTAGTCACTCATCCTCTTAGTTTGGGTGACACCTACTTTCATCAAATCCATGAGCAACAAATAGCTTATTTGGTTAGTATGTTAATCCCTTCATGTGATTATAGTACTCACATTTGTTGTGAAACTTCAGTTCAACATATTAGGTGTTTTACCATATAAATTACTTGTATTTGTTGGAATTCATTTTAATATATACATTTTCAGCATGGTCAAGTAAGTTTTACTTATTTTGTACTAATGCATTGCATCCCATTAATATTTACTCATATCAATTTACATTGCAATATTCTTATTAAGATTTTGAAATATTTTATTTTTTACACTCCCTAATTGTTATATTTCATGTACTAACCAAGAATAGCTCAAACTACTTTATATTCTCTTGGCTATCTCATTTTTCTTCTTAGGCACACTCTGCAAATCTGCCAAAAGTTAATGGAATTTTGAATATTTGTTTGTATTATGTTTCATCCTGTCTCTAGAAGTTAGCATGACTTAAAATATGCATAAATAAATTATTTTGGTTCATATCACTTTTTTTTATAGATCCACTATAATGTTTGACTTTGCAAATCCATGTTATTATTGCCTTTATGTTTAATTTTCCTATACACATTTAGTTGAATAGCTGAATATTGTGTTCTTGAACCAAAAAATGGTACTTAGATTCACCAAGGGGTCTAAGATATATTCTCATTTCCTTTTTTCTATGTTCATATTCACCATAGAATGAGTGAGAATGTGCAAGTTATGTTTTAGTGTGGCCTTATCTTGTGATATTGGAGACATAGTAGTGAAAAACAACTATTAAATGGATGGAAAACTATGAAACAGTGTTGTATCTAGTCCAATAGCATTGAAAATAATTTTGTATCATGCATATCAATATTTTAATCAAGAATAGGAAAGTAAAAATGGAACCCCATGATGGTAATGAAGAACATGATATGTGGAGAGGTAGAAAATACCAAAAATTAAGCTTTTTGAGGTTACCAGATTCATTTCAAAATAATTATATGCAACACCATTTAGTCAGAAAGTAGTAAATCCCATAAATGAGATATCTCAACAAGAATAGACAAATAAAAACAATATGTTGTGTAATATAATAATATTAAGTCATGTAAACAAATACCAATATCAAAAATCAAATAATGAATAGCAAAAGAACATAATACATTTACACTTCATAGGAAACTTTACCTCAAATAATTGCCCTCACAATTCAAAGGACTTAAGAAAGAGATAGCAATAATATCACTAGGAAATGATTGAATATAGTAACATTGATATCCACACATTTGAACAAAAAGCATGCATATATTAAACAAAAGATCACACTGATAACTGTAAAATGTAGGTCAAAAGAGATAACACAATTTCCTAGTTAAAATGGATCAAACTTTGATTTTATACCCATCTCCAAGAGATGTTTGCAACCATAAACGAAGTATATTGTAGTAAACAAGGTTGGACAAATGGTAAGGTTAACAACTACGTAAGAAATTGAAAATGTCATCTTAACTTAGTCAAAATAAAAGTTTGAATTGGGTTTTTTGATAAGGAAGAGAGTCGTATACCTACAAGAGGAAGCCAAAGTTATGAAACTCAAATATTGATAATGGTGATCATAATAAAAATAACTTGGATTAGGTTTTACAGATCCATCTAAATCTCAATGATGCAACACTCTCTTCGATTTTATATATTTTAAACATGGTCTTGCAAGTAGTCATCATAGATGTATAACACCTTATGTATAGATTAGGGTATACTTTTATCAAATCTCTCTCTCTCTCTCTTGAGATGGCAACTAAAAGATCAAGAAAAAACATATGACTATTGTTATAGTGATTCCCCACTCTCATGGATCCTCACTAATCCAAACTCCATATCTTACTGAACTTGTTCCTTTTAACTTGTTCATATCAAACATTGCAAAGGTAGATAATCAAACAATAAACAATAAAACATGATTAATTTCAAGAATATATGTATAAAATAGAAGAAGAATTATCATATGGTTGGTTGAGTGGGTCTGACAAGTGACACCTACTCCCAACCCAAGTTATGGGGTTTAGCCACTCATGGTGCAAGAAAATATCAAATCATAGATTGGCATGGACATAGCCATAAGAATAACAAGTGAAATGACAAATGTTGAGGAAGGAGGTCGATTACAAATGGTAGATACTTAGATCTACCCACCTTTCAGCTTTAGATCTAGATCCTAAGGTTGGTGTAGCTTCAAGGTTGATTGGACTAGTCGATCAAGCTACAGGTCGACTATCCTCACTGTTGGACAAGTTCCTCAACTTTTTCTCTCTCAAGTCAGCTATTGATCGACCTGCTAGATGAGTGTGAGTGGCAAGTGCGACAAGTCGATTGGTCTCGTGATCGATCATTCTAACTCTGGTCTTTTACTTTTAGAGTATAATTTTAGCTCTTTTGTAGAAGACACGATGTCTCAAAAGTTAGGACATGGGGTCCTATATATAGGTATGTCCTGGCACGATATTGCTCTCTAGTTGGTCCACATGGAAGTTGAACCTTGACCCAGGGCTATCGAGCTTGGAGCTTGATTATCTTTAGATGATGGGATTTGCTCAATCATCAAGTATGATACTTTTAATTCCTTGACTTTAGTAGGTGATTCAACTCTTGTGCTTGAGAGGTGTTGTAGTTATCAAACATATCGTGTGATTGTTTACCTTGTTTAGATAGGTGGATTTCTAGCTTTGATCAAGGTTTTGAAGGTTTTTCTTGGATCTCAATTGGGTATACTATTTCAGGTCATCCTAAATGTTCTTGACTATCTTAATGTAGTATCTTGACTAGGATTTCTTGAAGTTCAAGTTTAATCAATCTTGGAGCTTGATTTGTTTCTTCTAATCTTGATTGCAAACTTTGCTCTGATTCTTTATTGATCAAGCTTGGAGCTTGATAACATTACTCAATAATTGCTCGATACCTTTGAATGACCTAGAGGTCGATAAGAGTTGATCAAGCTTTGTGATTTTGGAATTAAATTCTCCACATTTGCAACCTTTTTGAACATTTTGTACTTCTTTTTCCCTAGAAATAAATCTAGACATGCACATATACCTACAAATCCATCCATTTGAAATCATAATTATCAACCCCAAACTTAGCATCTAGCTTGTCCTAAAGCTAGAAATTTAGAGTCAAATATTAAGACAAACATGTAAGACTCTAAGATTGATAATCAACAAATTTTTTATTCCAACCTCTTATCCAAATGGTTGCCAGTTCTTTAGGCCATTCTTTGTCTTATGGACATCATGCTTCAATTGAAGATCTTCCATTTTTTTAGTTTTTATGGACGATACTCATGTACTATCTTTGATGCACACTTCCTTTCCAATGTAGCTTTCACTATAATATGTTATTGCATGTGAGGTAGAAAATGAATGGGTAGGTTTAAAGGCTTATGGGTGTTTCCCTTCCTTTCTCTAGGTCATTCAACTATAGGTCTGCTTAGCAGGCAAGTGGTCCTTGTAGTTTAAATCATATGGTTTTAGAGTAGTGATTGCACATCATATATACCACCTCTCCATATTGATATACCTATAGTTAACATCATTGAAGATTGGAGTGTATATTATTGTCTTTATTAATTACCAGCAGTGACATATATGTGTTCATGATCACAACTATACACCATTTAGATAACATCTTCTCCTCTAAGTAGATTACAACTGTCATTTTTTATTCACACTCTATTTTTCATTCCTAACTCTTTTTGGGGTTATCTTTGGATGTTAATATGGAATTGGAGATTAGGTGGTTATTTCCTTGTCTAGGAGTGTGCCTCTTTAACGAAATCATGAGTCATCATTTATTTTGGTATGATTAAGACAAGGATCTTTAGATGATGTTTCTAGGAATGGAATCAGGTTAGCATAATCGAAAATATCTTGCTAAGAGAATGATATCAAAGCATATACATTCATCATAAAAATATTGGAGTGTCTTAACTCATTTTATCTTTATATGAGATTTGCAAAAAAATGGCATGAAGAACAATTAGAGTGTATTTTAGGGGTGTAGACGATCCACCTTATCTAAAAAGAAAAATACTTTTTTTATTTTTTAAAATTGTGAAAAAGTGAAAATATTAACTAAAAAGAATGAAAAGACAAATAAGAAAAGGAAAATCTACATTTTACCTCTCTAACCTGATCATATCCCCCGAACTTATCACACACTATTCAAAGTGAGACAGTAGGAAAGAAATGTAATTATGTGAGATTTCATAGAGTGTGTTGGTAGTATTCTTCATCTACCCATTCAGAGCAATGTGGGTTGAGTACATAGACACCACACATGCAATGATAGTTCTTTGTCTATAAATCTTCCATGTCTACTTATATAAAAGATAGAGAATAGATCCAATATTAGGTCCTAGAATCCACATTCATTTGATAGGCTTCGTTGTTTAACACTATGGTGGCAGAAGTACAACTCGCTCCGGTTCTTCTTGCCTTGTTGAGAGTTCTATCCTTTTCTATTTTTAGAGATAAGACAGACAAGCGCTCTGGAATAGATTTTAGCTTGTCGTTTTGCCTTGTTTCTTGCTTGAGTGGAGTTTTTGGGGCCCAAAAAATTGAATAGATAGTCAGAATATTTAAGCAGCATCCAATGTTTATCATGGAGTATAGGCAGGAAAATGTATATGGGGGTCATCAACTGAAGGCTCTAGATTAAAATATCCTTCTCCCCAAAGTTCTTTTTGGCATATAGATCACTCATCAAATTAGGGACAGCCATATAGACATCTTTGAGATCCTGACCCAAAAAAGATTGATATGCAGACATAAGACTTAGTGACATATAGCATCCAATTTTAAGCATGTCTCAAAGATCATACTCCATGAAAACGATGTTGTCATGGCAAAATACCAAAGAATTATTGTCTCCATCTTTTAAGCACTTCATCGGGAGATCCAAATATTCTTAAATAAAAAATGCATATAATCCTGTCAAAGTTGGAAAATTGGGCACTACAGTGGCAACCAGTCCCTCTATAATGGGTGTGGTTTCCATATTTTCTTCATCAAATGTGGTTGAATTTCCTCTCCTTTGTGGTGATTCTTGTGAGTGGTGGAGATTCCAACATCATAAATGTGTTCTCTAGGACTTATTCATTCTCGGGCAGATGTTGTTCAACATGTATGTCGGGTTATACTTGTTGAGCCCGTACAATTTCAAATAGGACCTGGTGAAGATACTTTGGGAGGCCACAGAATGAGGGGATACAGATCCCTTAAATTCTTAAGTAGTTTTGGGTCTTCAAAGAAACAATTATTATTGATCACCTCCATAGCATACCATCCTTGTAATTCATTATCCATCTGAGTCAAGGGAATCCACATGTATATTATGATTGAAGGCTTCCATAATGTAGAGGACAATGAAAGCAATTCCACCTTTCTCTATGATTGTTTATTAGTGAATGACTCAATGGCATAAGATATCCAATTAGGCCTATAATCATTACATTGCTCCTCGATCAGGCATTGTAAATGAATGGGAATGTAAGATATCTACTTTAGGATCTTGAAAATGCATCTATGCATGTGGGAGTTCTACACAACATGCAGTATACATATTTCCTATCGAAAGAAAATATTTGATGTGTAGAGTAACCAATGACTTTTATAGTGAAAGGGGAGCAAGACAATCCTCCTTTACACTTGTTCATATTTTCAATGAGAGCATTAATAGATGGTGTGTTCATGTGTTGTTAGAACAAGTAGTCGGCTATGGTGGTGTAGCATAGTATATAGGCCACTTCTTAGCAATGGGCATGATGTTTTCAAGAATGGTTACAGCAAGTACTGTGAAGACATGTTTGTTAATTCTTACTAGACTCTAGATGATATTTGACAAGGCATTTGGACGGAGAGATTGGAATCCATATTTGTAAATAATATGGCTTCCATCCAACTTTTCATCGAGAATATCATGCAAAACAAAATTGTCTCAGACTTGCATTCCTTGTATGAAATCTAAATCCACTTCATACATTTTATGTGGAACATGTGGAGGAAGAGGCAATGATCGTTCAGGAAACATAATTGTATGTGGAACATGTGGATGTGGAGGAAGAGTCTCCCTTTACCTGGGATTTCATGGACGAAATCCTTGTTAGGGGTTTATAACTTGTAATGACCCTGACCTGGCTTATGAGGTAACCCTATTTGTTTTGGCTAATAAAGTTGCTTATAACTTTAATATAATCCTCTAAGGTGCTTTTTTATCATGTGACACACTCATGTTTCAGGTTTGGTCCCGATTGAATGTTGTTTGAGCAATGTTCCTTTATTTTGGACCAAAGTGCAATTTACCCAAGTTGAGGGGTTATATTGCAAAATGCCACATGTTGAACGTGCCTTATATGTTTTAGCATCATAAGATAGAGAATGATGCAAGGTGGTGGCTTGTGGAAAGCCTAAATTCCAAGTTTGAACTTGTTTGAACAATGATGGTACCTTGTGCACCAAAAATTGTAATTTACCCAAAATGTGGGGTTGATATGCAAATTACCACTTCTAGAGTGTTCCTACTTCCTCTATGTATCATTTATAGGAGATAGAATGACTGATACACCATGTTTGATTTCATTATGAATGATGGTAATCTTTGTGAAGAAATGACCAAGAAAAGGGTTGAATTTGAAAGCTTAACTTGAGTTGTATCAAGTTGAAAAGCTTATATATGAGTGCCTATCGGCCAAGGAAGCCCAAGTAGGTGTCCCATATCGTTTTGTGGACTCCTGCAAAAGTCCATATCGTGCAAAGCACCTCAAGGAGGTGAGGTGTGTCGGGTTACAACTTCCTTAGCAAAGTTGTGATGAGTTGTGAATAAAGTGGTGATTTTGTTGATATATCTTATTCAAAGAGATAAGTAATGGACAAATCTTTATCCCCAGATCACTCTCAACTGTTTTGCATGTCAAGATAAATAATTATGCATGCATGTACACGTCTCACCCATGCATGGACACGTGGCACCTACTAGTTCAAAATGATGACACCTCATTTTCACCTTCCTTCATGAGCTACAAGTATATATACCCCTAGTTTCACCCCTTAGTGGAATTTTTCGACCCTTACCACCCTCCTACCTTATGGTATCGTGCATAGACTCCTTTTATCGTACAGGAGTTCTGTGTTATCGTGAATGGGCCCTTGGGTATCGCCCATGGCAAGATCATATCGCCCAAGTAGGTGATATTGGCCATATAGAGTGATATCGGCCATAGAGTGAAGAGTTGAGTGGCATATCATACAAGTGAGTGACATATCGTGCAATAGGGGTGGCATATCATGCCAGGACACTAGTGTATCGTGAAAAGGTGTTAAGGATCAAGAAGTAGCTCAAATCTTAACTTTAAGGTGAGCCATAGTTGTCTTCAAGCTTGAATTGAAGCATGGAACTAGGGTTATGATATACCTTTCTTTTCTTCTTCACCAATTGCTTATCCATGGTGATTCCTTGTATATGAAGGAATTGTGAACGAGCCTTGGACTTTTGATAAAGTCATCTTCACACTTAGGAACGTGGAGCTTTGGAGCTTGGAGCTTTGAAGTTGTTCTTAAGGTGGGTTATATAACTTGAACTCAACCATGTTATTATTCATCACTTAAATTGTTGTATTTAATGATCTACTTTTAATTCCAAAATTTCCTGAAATAGTTGATGAAATTATGAGTTCTAGAAGTTTCTTAGACCTGTTGACATGAACTATAATAGTTAGAACAAAGGTCTAGAGCTTGAAGATGATGATATCACCTTATAAAAGTGATATCAGGTGCATGCACACAAGCAAGCACCCCTAACTCGATATGATGATGAACCTATTTCACTAAAATGATATGAATAGGTTTGTAAACCTTATTGAACGATATGGGGGTGTATTATACACCTCTTGCATGATAGGGAGTCAAGTATAGACTCCATGCACGATACAAGGTCAATTGTATACTTGTAAGTTGATAAGAAACCCTAATTTGGGTAACCAGTTATGAGTAAAGAATAGCAAATGCTATTGCACGATATGGTAGCCCGATACACAACCCTAGTTGATGTCTAGCCCAACATGGCGATGGGTTAATACATCATGAACGACATGGGTAACACATATAAACGCCTCTAGCCCGATATGAATGGTGTGTATATACTTCTAGCCCGATATGGTGGTGCCTATACACCTACAACCCGATATGGTGAACATATGCACACCTCTAACCCGAGACACCTTGTAAAGGTGAGGGAAAGATACTCTTAGGAGTGATGAGTGAAACACCAAGTAATGGTGTGGCTAATACCTTGATAGGTGAAACACCTAGAGTGGTTGATAATGGAGAACCTTATATCAACAATGTCTCAACCTGAGATGAGTCTGTATCATTTGATGATGGTTGGACAATTTAAATGTATGACTTATGATCAATACACTACAGAATGAATGTGATGGGCTAGTGCATAAAGTATTAGGATGGGAAATACCCTAATACAAGATAAGTTGATGAACTTAAGCAAGTTAAAAGTGATGAGGGAAGTGATACATCAAGACATGATAGATATCACATCCAGCATTTCAAGGTTGATGTACCTTGATGCACCTTAAATCCAATATACTTGGATGAGTAACACATGAAGTGTGTTATGTCAATTGTTACATTGATATGTAATAAGTTTAATGCACTTTGATAAGTGTGGGATAACATACCTTGAGAAAGGGTTAAGCCAAGTTAATAAAGTATGATGTAATCATACCATGGTAAGGATGAGAGACGAACTCATACCTTGTGTTGATGATTCATTTAATGATAAATGATGAGAATAAATAAGTATAATTGAATACTTATGATATCAATGTATGCTCCTAGATGTGTGGAGAAATGAATTAGGGTTTGAATTAATAATATGAACTTGAAACCCTATCCGGAAATAAAGGGAAACCCTAACCCTAATAAATGTTGCCTAGTGAGAGGTGACAAGATGTTTAATGGCCTTGTGAGCCATGTGAATAGTTGTTGCCTAGTGAAAGGTGACAAGATGTTTAATGGCCTTGTGAGCCATGTGAATCGTTGTTGCCTAATGAGAGGTGACAAGATATTGATCTAGATATTGGTGTAAGAATTGGTAATGTTTAAAATAAACTAGGTAAATGGGAACCTTGTAGCATAATAATAATAAATGGTTACATAGATAATAATGAAATCTTGGTCATACATGCATTATAGTCATAGCCAAAATAAGGGTTATGGTACTTTGAATATGTTAAAATGAGACATGAGGAAAATTTGTATTATATAAAGAATGTGGACGAGTATGATGGCTTGACCAAGGTAATGCCTAGTAATAGTGAAATGTAATCAGAAGTGGTTAGAGTCCACTGCCTGGTTGTGTAATCAGGATTGGTTAAAGTCCAATACCTGGCAGAGGCATGAAGCCTATAATAATTGCACATGATTGGTAATAACCCAATGCCTGGAATAATATCACAGGATTGGTCATAACCCAATACCTGGAATAATTGCACAGGATTGGTAATAACCCAATGCCTGGAATAATGTCACAGGATTGGTCATAACCCAATACCTGGAATAATTGCACAGGATTGATAATAACCCAATGCCTGGAATAATGTCACATGATTGGTCATAACACAATACCTGGACTAATTGCACAGGATTGGTAATAACCCAATGCCTGGAATAATGTCACAGGATTGGTCATAACCTAATACCTGGAATAATTGCATAGGATTGGTAATAATCCAATGCCTGGAATAATGTCACAGGATTGGTCATAACCCAATACCTGGAATAATTGCACAGGATTGGTAATAACCCAATACCTGGAATAATTACACAGGATTGGTAATAACCCAATACCTGGAATAATTGCACAGGATTGGTAATAACCCAATACCTGGAATAATTGCACATGATTGGTAATAACCCAATGCCTGGAATAATGTCACATGATTGACATAGTTCAATACCTGGAATAATTGCACAGGATTGGTAATAACCCAATACCTGGAATAATTGCAGAGGATTGGTAATAACCCAATGCCTGGAATAATGTCACAGGATTGACATAGTTCAATATCTGGAATAATTGCACAGGATTGGTAATAACCCAATGCCTGGAATAATTGCACATGATTGGTAATAACCCAATGCCTGGAATAATGTCACAGGATTGGTCATAACCCAATACCTGGTATAATTGCATAGGATTGGTAATAACCCAATACCTGGAATAATGTCACAGGATTGGCATAGTCCAATGCCTGGAATGGTTGCACAGGATTGGCATAGTCCAATGCCTGGATAGAATATGATGATGTATACTCACATGACTGGTACAATTCAATATCTGGTTAGCATATTGGCTGAGGCCAACAGATAGAAATGAGAATGATTCATGGATGACATACCATGATAATGAGTATCACAAGATAAGCTTGAGATGTTGATATTGTATGATGGGTAAATGATATACATGTTCTTCCTATTCCTTATAAAGAGAATAGATAATTTACTGCTCTATCATAGATAGTTGCAATGCTTTAAAATATGAGAATGTTCTAAACTGCTTATCCTCTGCTCAGTTTAATACAATTTAACTGTGATAATAATATTGTTGGTGGAGAGTTATATCTCTCGCTGGGACAATTGTCTCACCCCGTGGGATCCACATTTTTTAGGTGGACGTGTACGAGGGGGATTGAGACCGCACTGCAGAGAAAGAACAACAGCAGCAGGGACAGCAGTGACAGCTCAGGTTGAGTGTACTGTCTGTCATGTCTTATAGATAGAAGTCCTATGTGTCGTCTCTGTACTCTCAGGTCCTTGGAGTTGGTTCGTACTGGTTTCATGAATAATATGAGATTTTGGCTGAATGCGTCGAGGTTTTATGTTGCTCTAGTGTGTGTTTTGATAGAGCAACTATGATATGTTGTCCTCGAAATGAGATGAAACAATGTTGTACAATGTAAATCATGATATGTACGAGTTTTGGATCTTTCAGTAAAAGTTTTCTGGACAAGGATCTCCTTGCAAAATGGTTTTAAATTTTAGTGATTTTTGTTAATCTATTGTTTATGTTTATTCCGCTTAATTAGTAATGATTTGTTTGTTAGTTTGGCGACTGTCGTTATAATCAGGCCTTTATGTAGCACTAGGAAGAATATAAGCAAGATTTATGTTGTCCTCATCAGTAGAGATATGTGCGTTGGCATAGGCTTTGATGAGACTATCAGTGTATGAATATAAAGAAATATCTTCTTCATTATTTCCCATATGAACTTCAGAAGAAATATGCTCCTCAAAGGGATATTCTAGATGATAGTGTTGTCTCTTGAGTGATAGAAGAGGAGATCATTTATGATTATCGTGCTCCTAAAAAGTGGATTGAAATTTGGCCTCTGATTTTTCATCCATCAAATAGTTGTGTACATGCAACTGGGATACTTGGATATCATCAAATTCTTCCCTATTGAAATCTATCGAGGGGGTGGCATGTGCTTTGCCCATGTCAGAGATATCATTTGTCTTGCCTTTGGGTGTGTCGAATGATGGATTTGAAGGTGAAATAACATAAGGTGGAATGCTCTAGATATGGCCTTGGACAGTGGAGTTTCCATTGGTAGCATCTTAACCAACGTCGGTCATAATAGTGTCGAGCATAAAAGAACCTAATTGTAGCCTAGAAGATGCAGTTGAAAGATGACAGTTGTAATATATTTGCTCATCCATCCTATCTCATGATGTGTCAAGATAGTAAGAAGGCCCTGGAGACTACGAGGATGGATGATCTCTCCCTTTGCATTTGCAGTGGGCTAACTGTGACACCCTTCATCACACAAAATGAGATTAGTCAAAACTTAAACCACGATCAATCATAAATAGTGGATTATAAAAAATCATAGGAAATTAAAACTGTTTTGAAACTAGCACCAAGAGTTGAGAACTATTACACAAGAATTAACATTTGCATTTCATAATTTATGTTCAAGGTGCTACATCATCACTTTTCGAACATCTTGTTACATAAGATAACATTTATGCATGTATATACATACCATCAGGGGCACACAAGCCAGAAATCAAATCTCGATCATCATGTCCACAAAACACATCAAGAACACCCTCAAGGACCTGAGTGTACAGGGACGACACATAGGACTCTCTTACTAGACACTTCCATATACCATGTTTCACGAGGTGTAGTTTTCTTCTTGTATTACCTTCAACCGCATGACCTTTAATCGGTATGCACGTCCACCTAAAAAGTTATTTAACCAACAGGGTGAGACACACAGTCCTAGTGAGAGATATAACTCTCTGCCAACTTTATTATCATCACATATAGTTAAGCAGATAAATTAACATACTGAACATATTGAATCCATAATTAACCAAATGACATATATCTCATGGATGAAGTAACTAGAGCAGTAACATGCACTTGCCAATGAGCAATTGAAACAATTTATATTTAAAAGGAATATGACAAACATGTATAATCATTACAAGCTACACTGTACAAGGGCAAGTCAAGGCTTCATCCAATGTTTTCATGTTTGATCCTATATGTGCACACTACATGGCTGATTATTTATTTATTATGCCATGAGGATTTGAGTCATACCTCACAAATCCAACCGACCACTGCTAAGTCAAAATCGATGACATACAAGGTCAATGGAAGAGTCGGAATCCAAAATCTTCCCACACCTCGTGGTCAGTACACGAGAACACTGCAGAGGCTTATCAGTCAACTGCTAAAGTGACATATAGTCACATCAAAGGGGTTGGCTCACGCATGGCCACCCATATAATATCTAGCCCACCTTGGTACAGGTAACGGTGCTAGAAGATCAGGCTCATGCATGACAATTCTTAAAGGCGAATTGGATCATGCATGGCCATCCTTATAAATTGGGATTGACTCACGCATGGTCATCTCACACATCCTGTATTTAAGGATACAAGGAATTACACGACTTGTACCCCACATATTAAAAAATATGCACTCCAAGATTAACTCATTTCACCATCTAGCAATAAAATTGACACTGGAATGGATCTGTGACACAGGGCAAGCTACACTATTAGATTTCACTTACTTAATTTGTCCAATTTAAACATATTTAGCATCAATCAAGTTACAACCTATAACCTCTAAACAAGATCTACATAAACATGGCATAACTCATTACCCAAACAAATTGAAGCACATTAGGTGTGGTATCATCACATCATGTCTCTTTATGACTGTTATTCATCATATGTCCATCACAAGGACACAAGTCCATCTCAAGGACCAATGTCCATCACAAGGACCACATATCTTGGGATAACAACCCCTCATCTCATAACTGAGGCACCATCATCTCTTATAAGGCAATAAGCCATCATTAGGTCATAAAACCATTCACCTCCTCTTGCAAGGATTTCAACAACCTTTTATGCCTCAAAAGGCTTATCAAACACATCAACATTCTATCATGGGATATTAATCCCTCATTCTAGTGCCAGAGGGCATCACCTCAATCAGGCACTAAGCCCTTACCAGGTCCTAAGATCCATCACATCACACTTGGTGATTCAATATTTTCTCATCATTCCTCATTGGTATATAGGCATTACTCATGCTACATCACTTATATTGCATCACTTATGCCACATCACTTGTACTTGTCATAGCAATAATTAGCCATTATATTCATAGAGAGAATATGTTAAGAATATTAAACACCTTTAGTTAAAGCAGACCAAGCTTCATAAGATCTCTAATCTAAGATTATGCTTCATGCTAATTTCACATAAAGTCCCCAAACATCATTCTACTGCACATCTTTGATATGCACTTCCTCCCATAATTAGAATGTGTAAGATTAAGAAATAAATAGTGTAACCAAGTATGCACACTCACATATTTATACTTCCTGTGTTCCCTTTCAAGGTTCATAACCAAATCTTACTATTAATTAACCATCTTCATAGCATTCATGAGTCATAACACCCGATTAACCCATTAGGTTATAATCATGTATTTAAGAGAGAAATATACCATACTTTCTATTATATTCACTCAATATTATGGCCTACCTTTAAAATTAGGGTTAATGCTCTTCACATAGAGCTAATTAGGGTTTCACTTCATGGTTACACCATCAAACCCTAATCATACCAAAACCCATCTTTCTAAAACTAATTAATTTTGGATAACATTAGTTAGATATGAAACACTTACCATGTTATTAGAACCAGGTATCACCCTCAAATGCATGTGTGTATCATCTTCATTAAGTTATGTGTGGGTTACAATAATGCATTATAATAACATATTGAACATTGCACTAGTGATATGTTTCAACATTAGGTGACCCACATATTATCACTTCTCACAAATCATTAATCACATATATCAAGGAGAGTCAAACCACAAGCTTCATAAATAGAGGATATCACTTCAAGATATCCACAAGGCACCAATAAAGGCATTAGACTTGTAGTACGATTTCTACACCTAGGTTGCCACCATGTAATTCACCAAGACTTATCACCACCCTCATGTAAATACACATAATTGTATCATTATTCTTACTCCCCAAGTTAGGATTTTATGAAAAAGAAATATAGTAGACACTTTCCATGGATTATAACCTTTCCTTAAGATGAACACATGGGTCATATTATTCCATTATTAAGGTCATTATATGGATATGCCACCATTAAACTCCACATCCATTACTCCTCACATAGTTGGAGAGTTTTAGGGCTAAGCTCTTTATTTGAGGATGGACCACTCATAGAAACATTATTCCATGGTGTACTTAACTCTATGAGTAATTATTGTTACTAATACATTATCCAAACAACACCCTTGTATATCATATCTTGTTCATATGTGTGCATCATTGAGTAACCAAACATACCCTTCAATCCTTATTATGTGATCTTGATCTCACCTTCTCAACCCAAGGTATCGGTTTAGGCTCTCTTTTAGTGTATCGGTTTGGACCACCAAGAGGTGTATCATTTTAGTTCATTGATAGTATAACGGGAAACCCTTCTTGAAGGTGTATCGGGCAACCACACAAGGATATATCAGTTAATCCCTATAGAGGACGTGATAATCAACACCAAGGTGTAACAGGCATAGAGAAGCTTAGGTTGTGACAGGAAATGCCAAGATGTATTGAGAAACATCGAGATGTTAGGGTTTGACAAGGCTTCGCGGTTCCAGAGGTATCAGGCAACACTGTCCTAGAGGTGTATTGGTCTCTACCCAGTTAGGGCATAACAGTTAGTCTCCAACTCCTCGAGATGCTTCCACAGCCATGACGGGATATCGCAACAACAACGCATATCGGGCAGCAACATCTAATGAAAGCATCTGTTAGCGACGCGTCTCAGTCTGCAACGCATCTCGGTTTAGGGAACCTATAGGTTATGATGAGTTAACCTAATCAAGGCATGAGGAATAACACCATGCAAAGCATATCAATGTAGCAACCACATAACATGTCGACTTAGGTCTCTCCAAGCCATGACGGATACCCACTCTAACGTGTCGACCTAGGCCTTGCCAAGGTCGTGACGGCCACCCAGAGCCCAGCGGTCTACCCTATGTGTCGGCCTCCATATATATATATATATATATATATATATATATATATATATATATATATATATATATATATATATATATATATATATATATATATATATATATATATACATATATATATATGGAGGCCGACACAAGAAAATTGGCCACATCATCTTCAACCTCAAGACGACGTCACTAGCAAGGCGAAAGGAGGTGCAACGCAAAACAACAACTAGCAAGGTTTGTTTTCCAAAACAGAACGTTAACCTACCCAAAAGGGTTACTAACATGCAAGCAATAAAGAGCCATGGATGAAGAACAAGATAGAAAGTAAAAGGTGATAATAACAAAGAGGGTTTAGAGTTATATAACCAACCTCAAGGATCAACACCTAGCTCCAAGCTTCACGAGCTCAAGGTAGAAGAAGATCCTCTAAGATTGATCTCCACAACACCAAGGTAGAGGATGAAAAGAGTACTACAAGCAAGGAACTCATCCTCCAAGCTCCAAGGGAGATCACTCTGCAAGCTTAAGATCGGCCACCAAGGAGAAAATGCAAGTATAACCAAAAGGTTTCTCTTTCATGGAGAGAAAGAGATATATATACAAGAGGGATGAAAGAGAGAGCAAGGGGAAGGTGTCACCACCAAAGAACCCTAGGTGACACTTGTCCACAAATAAAGAGCCACATGCAACACCATGCAACAAGGTGATAAGACCTATGTCTCACCCACTAGGTCACATAAGATGGTCAAGGTTGGTACACATCTCCTCTCTTCACAAAATGATAGGGATGAAACCCTATAGACACAAACCGATATGGTGCATCACTAGTCACCACAAAATGATAGGAGGTTTCATCAAGACATCCTTAAATAGATAGGATATCCCTAAAAGACATCTACAAACCAATACAAGGCATCTCCAAGGCTCTCAAGCCTGAGACAACACTTCTAAGGGCAAAGCACACCTCAAACATGTGTCTAAAACATCACCAAGGATATCACCACTTATCTAATGCTCAAACAAGATGCCCATCTCTTTCTCTTTCTTCTAGATGATGCCAATAGATAGAAGAATCACTCTAGAGGTGGTAAACTTGCACATCAACCCCTATCTTGGGTAAATTGCAATTTTCACCAAACCTCTCTGTGGGATCTGATCTCCAAACCACGATATAAACACGATTTAAACTTAGCGAAAGCGAATCGATCAACAGCAGAAGACAAAAAAATCACGGGAAATTAAAACTTTTCGAGACAAGAGCTTGAATCCATAAAGCTTCATTCATAAAAGGAGATAAATTGTTTACATCTCATGATAATTACTTCTTGAGTAATTATATGCAACAAGATACAAAATCTCAAAAACTCATAACCAAAAGACTCCAAGACCTAAGAGTACAGAGGACACATAGGACTGACTCTAACTACACCACATGGCAGGCTAAATCTCCACCTGAGATTTACTGCTACTCCTGGTGCTATTGTTGCTGGGACTGGTCACCTGTAGACCTGTTCCTCAGTCTCCGATGTCCACCTAAAAAGTTGAATTCTACAGGGTGAGACAATTGTACATAATTGCCCCAGCGAGAGTTATAACTCTCCGCCAGAATCTTTATTATAAAATCAAAGAATAACTTAAGCAGTAAAGCTTACAAAGTATTCAATAGTAGATACAGTTGTATACAAGAGCTCAACATTTATCAAGCATGAAGAACATATGCACTATACAGTGTAACATCAATCAATTAGCTCATAGTTACCTTTAACATGTATACTACGTTGTAGATTATGTTTTTCAAACATTCTTATTATTATGCCCTGTGGAGATGAGGTTTACCACTCATACCCCAACCAATCACTGTTAAGTGCCTTAGTATCATACTAG
This sequence comes from Alisma plantago-aquatica, assembly GCA_963693085.1. Classification (NCBI taxonomy): domain Eukaryota; kingdom Viridiplantae; phylum Streptophyta; class Magnoliopsida; order Alismatales; family Alismataceae; genus Alisma; species Alisma plantago-aquatica. The sequence continues at coordinate 1,335,703,952 of OY856409.1, read as the reverse complement.
GTCATCGAAAGAGCCGAATTCTCATGACCTTCACCTTCCTCAGTCAGTAAGAGGATCACTTGTAGGACATCTTGTGTCTCTACTATTATAGCTCACCATGGTAATCTGGTCCTTCGCTATTTTAGAGTTACAGTGGCATTCTGTACTCTCTTCGTCATCAGGAGATTTCATGTTTATCTTCACTGATACGGATATCTATGTTTTCCTCATCATCAGGAGGTTTCATGTTTACCATCCACTGATGCGGTATGAGTTTTGTAGTGAAGGATTGACGGATTATACATCTACATCAAATTCCTACACTAGGATGTAAGGTTCTACACATCCATATACCCCACATACTCAACAGTATGTGATCCAGGAGTTCCCGTAGGAAAACCTGTTTCACCATCATTTGATCTCTGACAATGATGGATCTATGATCAGGGCTCTACATTTCACTTGATTAGTTAGGTACATTCAGTATTCTTTTACATCATACATTGTTCTTCAAACAATAATAGTAGCATAACAGTTATGAAAGTAGAATACTAAATGTAACAAACCTAACTCACATCAATCATCATTTCTCAGTATACTCATCACAAGTCATCTCTAAAGCATGACCTTGATGGTACTCATGGCTCTTACAGCCCATTAAAACATAGGATGCCACTGACAAGGCATCCAGATATTTTACTATTCATAAAGCTAACAACATGCTTTCAATGAATATAGTATCATCATTCATACCTGGATATGATCACCTTCATATCAGAACCTGCATGGTTAATTCAACTGATAAAGGTAATTCAAAACAAGAATATATTTTCCACTCTTGTCATAAGAGCTAAGTTCTCTCATTCTCATCAATTAGAGTTTACTACTCATATTGCATGTCATCACCCTTGAATTAGGGTTTACTATTCACATTACATGTCATCACCCTTGAATTAGGGTTTACTATTCACATTATGGTGAATTGAACTCATAACATCATCATGTATGAGGAACATCATTATTGATGCTCTCAGATTAGTTAAGATTCATCATTTATCATAATTAGGGTTCCATGATCTCACATAGGTGGATCATACCCTAATCATGCACATTCATGTGTATTGAAGGTACTTTACTTGAATTTCCATCATAAAAGGGTACTTTCTCTTTCTTAAGATACTTTCTCTCTCCTCATACTTGTAGATGGTGATAACGCCAATCTAGATCAGGTTGGGTTAAGTCCACTTTGATTAACATAGACCAAATCACCACTATTGAGTGATTAGGGTTTGATTAGAACAAGATTTCACTCACTTGAACCTTTCAAGGGTATTATGGTAAATTACACATTGATCATCATCATGGTTTAATTTACTAACCACTTGACCCTTAATGTCTTTTGGTATCATTAGGGTTTAGGTTGAACAACTATTAAACCATTTAAGCCTTCAAGGCATTAGGCAGACTTAACTTCAAAAGTCTCCAATAGATTTCACACCTTCAACCTTCAAACGATCCTGAGATCGTATAAGGTTGTAGACCGTTTAAGCTTTGTAGATCGTTTAAGGTTTGGTTGACTTCAAGACCGTATAACACTCAAGACCGTTTACCCTCATTCGGTCTTGAGGTCGAATGGTCTCATTCGGTCTTGAGATCGAATGGACTCATTCGGTCTTGAGGTCGAATGACCTTATACGGTCTTGAGGTCGAATGGCCTTATACGGTCTTGAGGTCGAATGACCTTATACGGTCTTGAGGTCGAACGACCTTATACGGTCTTGAGGTCGAATGCCCTCAAAAACTCAAGATCGTATGGACCTCCAAGGTGGTTCAAAGGGTAAACTCGATTAGGGTTTCCTATGTTGAAGCCTTCAATTGGTCTCAAGCTTGCTAACCACTTATCAATTGAGACAATTAGGGTTAGCCTTAACCAATTGGTAACTCAATTGACCCTCAATTGATATCCAATTAGGGTTGGAGTTGGTTCAATTAAGGTCTATAAACGTTCAACCATCAACACTCAACAATGTGAATCAAATCGAAGTTGAACCCATCAATTGACCTCCAATTGGGCTCAAACTTGGCCCAAACGGTCTTGGGATCGTTTGGATATACTCCAAACGGTCTTGAGACCGTTTGCCCAAGAATTCATCAAAATCTAGATTGATTTGATAGGGGTTGAACCTTAATTAAGTCACAAATCAGCAATTTGATTATTTTAATAACCCATTGTAATTGGGCCCTCAATTGATCAAATTACCTTAACCCTAGATCTCCAAACGGTCTTGGGTTGTCACCAAACGGTCTTGAGACCGTTTGGATGAGTTCCAAACGGTCTTGAGACCGTTTGCCCATCCATCCTTTGGACTCTAGTGAAAATTCATCAAGGTTTGATTTATTGAGTTGATCATTACATCAATACTTAATTGCAATGTAATTTGGTATCTTTGTACCTTCAATTGGTCAACTATACTTGACCCCAGACCTCCATACGGTCTTGGGTGATCCCCAAACGGTCTTGAGACCGTTTGGATGATTCCCCAAACGGTCTTCAGACCGTTTGGGCTAATCAACCCAAAATCTCAAATTAGCTCATTGTGATTTCAGCACTGATTTCAATTAGGGTTTGCCCTAGTAATCAACCTTCAACTCTTAACTCGTTTGGAATTAGTCCATAAAATTTGGTCAGTCATTAATTAACATCATTATGAACAGTAATATCATACGGTCAATGATTAGTCAACCATATTATACGGTCTTGAGACCGTTTGCCCAAAAAGGGCAAATTAAGCAGATTGAAAATCAGAACTAAATTCAATTGAATTTGCTAATTGTTTTGCCTATATCTCACGATTCCTTTGGAGTTAACCTCTCAAATTTTGTGGGTGATTAACCTACATAATTATAAACAGGATTCTCATACGGTCCACGCTTGGTCAACGCATCCATACGGTCTTGAGACCGTATGCCTTCATACGACCTTGAAACCGTTTGCCCATCAAACGGTTTTGCAAACCGTATGGGCACTTGGTTGATGTCGTATGGCAAAGTAGAAAACCATGGATAAGCATAGGAAATAACGCCCTAATCTTCTTCCTCAAGAACAGCACAGTTCCTCACGGATTTGCTTGCAAGGAAGCAAGGGAAGATAGGGAAGAAGAAGAACTAGCAACTAAAAGCATAGAAAAGATGTATATAACAAAGCATAGGTTTAGAGTTATAAAACCCGCCTAAAGCTTGCTCCTTGAGCTCCAAGATTTCGGGCTCCAAGCCTTCAATGGCGTCCTAGAAGCTCCATAGGTCGTCCAAGGTGAATCCTCCAAGAAAAGTTGAGAAGAGATGGCTAGAAAGATAGAGCTAAGTGAGCTAGCCATGAATTTGACCTTGAATTCGAGTTTCATCCAAGAATTTAAGAAAACGGAAGGATCCAAACCTACCTTGCACTCCCCTGGTCATCCTCCTGAGCTCCAGAGCTCTCCTTAGTCGGTTTGAGCAAGGGGAACAGTGAAGGAAACGAAAGAAACATTCCTTTGCTAAGTGAGGAAAAGGGCTTATATACTTGGGGTGGAATTTCAACATAGGCACATAGGTTTTCCTCACTTTCAACTAAGTCCCTCCTTTCTTCTTTGCTCGTCCCTTATTCTTATTTCTAAGGACAACCTTCTTCTAAGTTCAAGAAATGAAGGCAAAGAAGATTAACCTATTACTAAAGCACACACATAAAAGGCTATAGTACTTACACCTTGATTATTCAATCAGAAAGGTGTTTTTCATTATATGATTATTCAATTGAAGTGACTTCTTCATCATTTCTTCTCTAAATGATGACAAGAGTCTTACAAGATATTTTAGATGGTGTATTTTACAAGTTGCACCCCTCAAATTGGGTAAATTGCACTTTACTCCAATTTAGGGTTTCAAGCACAGGGATTGCTTCCACAGCTGCACCTTGGTGCTCAAGCTTGGGAAATCCCTCAAACTTTACCATAATCATTCTTATGATGTCTCAACATCATAGGAACATCTCAACATGTGCAAATTTAAAGTTAACCCTTCTAACTGGGTAAATTGCACATAGGTCCTTGTATTACAAAACAATCAATTCAACATTGTTTAAAAGGGACAGAAAAGGAAAAGTATGTTCCTCAGGAACTTAATTACATGCAAAAAGATAATCACCAGTATCTTTATTACATAATTAGGCAAAACACCTAGGGTTAACTCATAACCCAGGTCAGGGATGTTACACTCTCCACAAAATACAAGCAACAAGCTCAAACAAGGAACTCAAGCCTCCAACCTGCCCTAATTACATCTTAGATGATTAGAGCAAGGAGCTAAGCAACATACTTAAGCAAAGCAAATAGGGTTATCCCAAAACCCAGGTCAGTGTCCTTACACTAACCTCTCATGCTGATATTTCTGCTTTTTGGCGCACTTATCCATCATCTCTGGATAGTCAACCTTCCTCACTTTTTAGAAGCCATCTATTTCCCTCTGTAGTGTTAGTATTTTTGTAATTTATTGAGGAATGATTGATAAGGATTTGACTTGGAAGGGGACATGCCACAAAGCATAGACAACATTGGATAGATGTATTATCTAAGTGAACATGCCTTGCATTTTGAGTTCAGGTCATCAATATCAATAGTATATTTAAGTGTTACTTTTGGAAGATGATAAAATTCTCTATCGAAGGCAGCACCCACATTATTGTAATGTTTCTCACCACTTGACAGATAAGAAGTTCAATGAGGAGATGATGACTCAATATTAGGATCACATCAAGCACCAGATGGATCTTCTTGATGGTGTTGATGAGGCAAAGTATATGGAATGTCATACTCAGAATGGAAATGTGGGAGTTTTCAAGTACGTGTTGGCTCCTCTGGTATGACTTGTGCTGCTATAGAGGTGGTGGTTGTGGTGAGGGGAACACTCTTAATTGGGTTGAGGCTTTTTCTTCTAGTTCATTTGGGTGTATTACTCTCTGAGAGAAATATACATTCTATCTTGTAGAAGGAGGAGTGTATGGTCAACTAGTATGATGTTAAATCTCTAGGATCTAATATTTAGAATCATCCTCCCCTAGCTTCAACAAAATCCTAGATGTCTCCTTTAGATTCTAAGAACTCCTTAAGGATGTCAAGATATACTAGTGCTTAATCGATAATTTTAATGAGGTATCCCATACAAAAGTCTTTTTGCTGCTCTAGAATTGAAGTGCACCTATGAATCTGTATTCTACCATTATTGATTGACTCTTCCTCCATAATGCACCAAAGAATGTGAAGATATTCATGGTAGATATTGTTAGTCTCTGATTTGGTGAAGAGGACGTTGGTGATAATATTGTGGATGATGTGTTATAGCCCTCAGTGCACATTAGTAACTTTTTAAGACCCAGATCATTATCTCATCTTGCTTGTTAGTTTTTACCAAACTTTATTTGCATCAAATCTGACTCATCTCTATCTAGTCTATCAGTATTTGCAGCCTCTTCCTCCTCCTTGTCAGCATAGAATATCTTATTCAACATCTTCTCAGTGATGATATGATCTTTATTGAATAAACATGCTGAAATTTTGTACCGGCCTCGACATGCTTGTCACTCAACTTCTGCAATTGGGAACTTTTAAATAGAAGACATGAATTCATTTGTTTTCTCCATGTATGACCATGGTGAAGCGAAGTAGATAGAAGCAATATTATCTCCTTCAAAAGGGGATACACTCGATATAGAATACCAACTCATTGAATGTATCCTCATTTATGAAGCATGTTTCCTTGAAGGTCTTATAAGACATGCTTACATAGGTCTCCTTGTGTCTATCATACCTTGGTTCAAAAGTTCCATGTTTCAATTCTTGACTTGGAAATTGTTTTGCGGCTTTATTTTTGTAGATTTGGGCAACAACAACCATTGGCTATTTGCTTCTTTGTCACCTACTCATGTCATTTTCTGAAGGCAAGGGGAGAGATATTTTTGTAGCCTTCTATTGTGCTCCCTCAAGATCACTCCCTAAACAAAGTTTCTTTGTCTCTTATTGACATGGTAGTGTCCCCCCCAACCCCGTTTAATTTCCTTATCCATACCGATGAAGTGTACTATCCTCCTTGTATGTTCCATTTGTTGGTTCTGAAAAGACAAGGAAGATTGATAGTGATTAGTGGTAGATCAAAATTGGGTCAAAAGATACATATATCTTTTGATATCAACTACAAAACATTGAACTCCATCTATCAATTTTGACAAGTTCAAAGGGCAAGGTGAAGAGACAAGATATCGAACCCAAGTTGGTGAGTTAGAAGCAATAGAAAACCCTCAACCAGCAAAGAGGTTGATAGATAAGAGGTATGTATCCCTCATATGGAGAATGTAACCTAGTTGGGATATTGATCAAGGTAGAGATATTGATCTATAAGGTCGATAGACCAAAAGAAAAATGGCTCAAAAAACTATCAAGATCTAAAGTTGATGAGTTTAATAGGTTGTATAAAGAGTGAACTTGATCCAACTCTCTAGTATGATTTAAAAATAAGCTCTAAGAGGTTGAGCATTCTTTTTTTCAAAACCAAAATCAATTGATTCAAGGGAACACAATAGAGATTGATGATTGGGATGAGAGTAAGAACCAGGCTATGAGGGTCCATTGGTTAAAAGACAATCATGGAAAACTATTGAATGATATTTCTTAAGGTGAATGGTCTCTAGAGGTTTATCATTATAATGTTATGACGCCTTAAACAAATCATAAATTTATCTACCTTGATTACTTTGAATTACAATCAAGTTGAACCCAATTGATTTGTACAGTCACTCATAAAAAAGCATGTAGAGTCAATCAATTTAGAAAGCAAGGTCAATTTCTCTAGAGTAAATTTTCCAACTCTTGACAATAAAGATGAGGGCAAGTTAATAGAGCCATTGGTCCCCCTTTTCTTTTATATCTGAGATCGTCAATGAGAAGGATGATTGACAGTATCACTCAACATGTTAGATGGAAGTCAATAAGTTAGATGTTGATATGTCGATGAAAGAGCTCGAGCACATTAAATCAAGAGAGATTGATTGTTAATGGTCAATCAAAAAGAGGTCAATGGGCTCATTCATAAAACACATGATTTGGTCATTGTGGGGAGATCGATTGAGATCAATCAATCTCTAAGGTTGACCAGATGCTAAATAGAAACATATCTGATTAAGCTTCTTACCCTTGATCATGAAAATAGGTCGATCATACAAACATTAATCAAGAAGGAGGTTGATCAAGCTCAGAAAACAAAGCAAATGAAACAAGGAATAAGGGAAAAAAATAGAAGTAAACTAAAATAGAAGACTTGGGTTTCCTCCCAAGAAGTGCTTCTTTAGGGTCAACTGGCTTGGACCTTAGTTCATTCAATCAACATATGGTGGTTCAAAGAGCTCCAAACCAACTCTTCATCTAAAAGCTTCATCTTCATCATACTTATTAAGATGATTTGCATTGACTAAAAACGTTTTGGATTTGTCACTATGGATGTCCATGATCCCAGACAAGTAAATTCTAATTATTTTGAATAGTCTTGACCAACGTGATCTCAACTTTCCAGAAAAAGTCTAATGGATGAATTGAATAGTAGAACTTTGTCTCCTTGAGTAGTATCTTTGTGCTTGATGTGGGAATAATACCAAATTTTAGTTTGTTCCTTGTAGGTTCGTGTGTTCTTGTAATCCTACAATTAGAGTTCTTCCAGTTCTTGAAGATGAAGAAATGTTTTTCTTCATTAAAAGATTAGGATCCATTTTGAGGTTTTTAATTGAACAGTATACCTTGTGTTCTTACTCCAAAGGTAGATGGCATGATTTACGTGAACAAGGAAATAAGGTGGTGTGCTAATGGGTTTCTTATAGGTTGCACGATAGTCCAGAGAACATTGTAAAGCTTTGAAGACTAGTTATTTCTATATTCCCCCACAATTTTCTCTACGATTTACTTGACTTGTCTATTCTAGACCCCACTTGTCTAGATGTTTGCAGATGATATAGGGACAAACTTTATCATATACTCCATATTAATAAGTAGAGCTTCAAACTATTTATCAACAAAGTGAGAATCACCATCACTTACTACGGTCCATGGTCTCTAAATCATTTGAAGATAACTTTGCTAAACAGTCACATAACAATCTTGGAGTCACAAATGGGTGATGCCAAGGCTTCTACCGATTTGGATATGTAGTCTACTACTATGAGGATATACTAGTTTTAGAATGAAGACATGAATGGTCCCATGCACTCTATTCCCCAAAAATAAAATATTTAGACTTTTTTAATCATGTTAGAAAAAGCATTTCAAGTCTATTCCCCAGAAATTAAGATATTTAGACTTCTTTAATCATGTTAGCAAAAAAATTTCACTTCATTTGCTATATTTTGGCAAGCATCGCATGTGTTGGCATAAGTTTGTGAATGTTTGAAGATTGGTGGCCAATAAAGTTTGAAATGTCAGACCTTCATGGCATCTCTTCAGCTCCTACATATCCTCCATATGGATATGTGTGACATTTCTCTAGAATGGTGGAATTTCATCTTCTAGAATACATTGCTGATAGAGGTTTTGGACATATTTTATGAAGACTAGTGGGTCATGTAATGAAAATGCATATTCATCCTAATTGTAGTTGTATTGCTACTTTAGCTTTGCATTCATTTTCCTTGATTTTACTCTAGAACTAACTTACATTTAGGTTTTCTTAATTTCATGCTAAATTGTAGGATTTTGATCCAATTCCTTAATTTTCATGGTTGATTCAGGGTTCATATCATGTGCACCAGCTTAGGAGATGGTGGTCCCGATGATCCATGCCAATAGGCCTCCTCCCCCACTCTGAGTTGGTTGCATAGAATCTTATTGATTTTTCCACTCTAACTTTCCACTGGATCGACAAGAAGTCAAAACATGCAAGCCACCAATGCCCAATATTGCATCAAACATTCATGGACAACCCCCAAAAAGAAGCCATGCATTGAAGATCGACGATCGTTCTACCTTTTTGTTAGTCGACCTATGATGAAAGCCCAGCGAGAGAACCAATGCCCAGTCTACACTCATACATTTATGACTATCCAAACTACTAACGAAAGGACCTCTGATGACTAACCTATGACTGACAACAAACAAGGCATCTGAGGCAACCTACGATGGAAGTTTTGTTTCTATAATGGAAATCCTATGCTCATTGACTAATGAGAGTGCATACTGACGAAGATACTATGTATCCACCAATTGGAATCCTTATCTTGTCAATCAACAAGAAATTTGTGCCACACCCTCCGATGATTGACCTGCATCTGACCCTTTGATGGAATTCCTATAAGGCCTTGGCCTCTGATGAAACTCTTGCCCATTCTACTGATGACTGTTCTACATGCATGTATTGATGGGAATACTAAAGGGTCATGAGACTCTTTGTTTATTTCGCATCTTTGACCCTATATATACATGGTGGCTGAGACTCAAGTGCAATGTGTTTAGGAAGAGTTCTAAACCCTATCCCCTACCTATAAATACAAGGACACTCCCACCATGAAAAGGATCCCCATTCACTATTCTAGGCTACAATTTTCATTCTACAATGTACACCTCTAGCTCCATCAACCCTTCCCATTGGTTCCCTCCATCAGTTGATAGATCAATAGGGTTTCAACCTCTACCAAACTCCCTAGTTATAGTTTTGATGAAAGTCAAAACCAAGGTGTACATCTCCCATTGACCATCATTCACCTACTCCACCTCCTTAGCAGCAGATCCATTCTACAAGGAAGAGAGATTGACAACCCTAGTCCATCCCTAACGAATGTCAAGGAGGTGTTCTTACTATTTGTTTGGCACCCTCATCCCAGAGCCTGCAGAACCACTCATGCACACCACAACTGTGATTCCATCTTCTATTGTCACGAACTTCTCTCTTTTTCCCTGTTGTACTTGTATTTGCTACCATGAGTGATCACTCCTCTTACTAGGGTGTGGGGGTATCCTTCCACCTGATCAAGTTCCTTTTATTGCATATGTTATTGTATGAGCCATCATATGTTTGTAATCAAACATTTTCATGATTGTATTCTTGTCTGATCATCAACTTTACATATTTATTGGATCTTGGGTGTAGAGAACATTGATCCTAGGATTTAGGATATTAAATGGTTCATGTTAAAATCTTGTTGAGAATTTCAAATAGGTGTTTTCTGATGCGATAGATATATGATTTCTAGGTAATGCAATGGCGAGCTTAGAGAGATATCTCTTGATTTTAATCCTAACACCAAAAGGGGGATTCTTCTAGGCTTCAACATATGTATCTTCATGCTTAATATGATGTAGTGAGAGAGTGAAATATAGGTAACAGCTGTTAAACCTATTCCACCCTAGTTCCTCTAATATATGATAGTCTAGACTTTCATTAGCCCTTTCATTATTCACACTCTTAGTGTAATCAACAATCAACAACCTTTTGTGATATGTTCTAGTTCTTCTCAGTTATATTGTTCAAATAATTCTTAAAAATAGTGTCCTTAGAATTTGATCTTGAGTTGTACTACAATAAGAACCACCCTCTAGTGGGTGGTTATTATTGTGTGTACTCTAGCTAAAAACTTAGAGACTTTTCCTGAGGTGAAATTGCCTTGTGACAAAACACACATCATCATCCCATTAATAGTTCTTACAATCAACAAAGAACTTCTTATTTTGATTGTAAGTCATATCTGATAGAAGTTGATGACATGATAAGTAATTACAAAAGTCAGCATACTTGGTGTGGTCTGATCGCATGTCCTAACCACCAACAAAGATTCATCTCCATAAGAGTCTTTGATGGGCATAGAATCATCATTTTCAATATGAATTCATGGGAAATGATCTTCTATGGCATTCTCTGTGCCTTTATTATCAACATTTTCATGATCAAATTCTTATAGTAAGAGGGTCCACCTTAAAAGTTAGGTCTTTGTATTCTTCTTCATCATCAAGTAATTGATTGCCTCATGGTCCATGTAGATAATGACCTTCACATAGAGTAAATATGATTTAAAATTTTTAAATCAAATATGGTAGCGAGTGTTTCTTCTCAATTGTGGTGTTGCTCATTTGAGCATCATCTAATTTTTTACTAACATAATAGATCATGTGATGCTTTTTGTCCATTTTCTACCCAAGAACTGGTCTAATAGAAAATTCATTCATGTTGCACATGAGCTTAAAGGGAGATCCTAATAAGGATCTTGTATTATAGGTGTTTTTGTTAGGGCATTCTTCAAAGTATGAAAAACTTGAAGACAATATTTTTAAAGACAAAAGAGTGTCTTTTACTAGAAGTCTGGACATTGGATTGAAGATCTGAAGAAATCCTTAAATGGATTTGCAATAATCTTTGGCATCGTCAAGAAAACTTCACACTAATGTTACGGAGGAGGGTAGTGGTAACTTGTGAATAGCTTCTATTTATTTTGTCAAACATCTATACCAACTTCATGAACCATGTTTCCTAGTAGGATGCCTTCTTGTACCATGAACTTACACTTCTCCTAGTGAGAACCAATTTTTTTGTCTCACATATTTATAGGACAAGAGATATATTGTCCAAACAGTCATCCAACAAGGATTTATATACTAATAAATCATCCATAAAAACTTCCATAATTTATTCGATGAAATCAGAAAAGATAGATAACATACACCTTCCAAATGTAGTTGGAGCATATCATGACCCAAATGGCATCATTCAAAAAGCATAAGTCTCGTATAAACAAGTAAATGTGGTCCTTTCTTGATATTTGGGATGGATGGGCACTTGTTAGAATCCAGATTAACCATCCAAACAGTAGAAGTTAGAGCAATGTGCAAGCCACTCCAGAACTTGGTCAAAATGGGAGAGGGAAATGATCTTTCTTTATAGCAGCATTAAACATCCGATAGTCAATGCACATACATCATCCAGTCACCGTACATGTTGCTAGGTCTTTACCATTGTGCCCCATAACTAAACTCATCATTTCTTTCTTTAGTACTACATGGGCTAGGCTAACCCAATTTCCATCACTTATGGTGTATGAAATGCCAAGATCATATAGATTAATGACTTCCTTACATACTAATTTACACATCTTCACATTCAGCTTCCTCTATCCTTGAACTCTCAATTTAGAATTTCATCCATATTGATACATTGCATACAAACTGCAAGACTGAGTCCTATGATGTCTTTAATGCAATATCCTAGGGATTTTTTTTGTAGCTTGAGTTCGGTAAGTAATTACTCTTGTTGGCTGTTTGGAAGATCATAATTCATAGTAACCCCAAAGTTCTTCCTTCTTCATTGACAAATTCATACTTCAACCCTTCAGGAAAGGGCTTAGCTCAGTAAGTGGTTTTGGCATTGAATCATACTTATGTATTGTCTATAGAGATGTATATTTTTTGTTGTAATAAATCCACATTGTCTAATTGCTTCTTCTTCAGATGCATCCAAATTGGTGAATATATCATCCACTTTGGTCCAGTTATACATGTGATTGGGTTTTTAAGAACTCTCATAAGAGGATCTAGTATAATTTGTGTTCCTAGATTTCTATAATATTGCAACAATCTAAGAAGTAGCTAGATTCTATCTGAGATGGTCATTTCATGCGATCTAGGCTATTGAAATATATGAGTTCATTACCCACTAGAATGGTAATGAAACCTCCTTATACATTGATCAGAGCAATTCCAGTTGAAAGAAAGGGTCTTCTGAAAATCATCCGACATAGGGGATGTTTGAAAATATAAATGACAATTATTTCACAAGGAATAAAAAATCTTCTTATTTTTATGGGGACATATTCAATAAATCCCACTTGTTCCTTATATTAGTTATCTACCAACTGTATCCACATATCATATTTGATCATGTCAGTTAACCCTAGTCCAATTGCTAAAGGAACAACATAAAGCAAATATTGGCACCTAAATTGGCTAGCCATGTCTCTCCACAAAATATCCAATGTGAAAAGAAATTGTAAATTCTCCTAGGTCCTTTTTCTTGGTTGGCATGGTGGACCGGACCAAGGTAGTATCCATCTTGGCGAACCAAAATGCATCTATTTCGCCAAACTTTTACTTCTTAGTAATGAGGTCCTTGATGAACTTCGTGTAGGTGGGAATCTCATCAATGGCGTCGAGGAGTGGAACATATGGATTAATCTTTTTGATGGTTTCTAGTAATTTGTTGCACCTCTTTTCGAGTTGGGACTTAATGAACTGATGAGGAAAAGGTATTTCAACACAATGATCATCATTCTTTCTTGTTGATATGTTAATTGTGTTTTTCCTTGTACAACCTTTCTCACTTCAAGGTTTCCATTTTTGGGATCTCAGGCTCATCAACAATCACAAATTGCTCCATCTGATGTGATGGAGTGTGTAGAGTGGTGCCATACAACATGATGTACATTTTTGTAGACTCATTCCTAGGGTTTTTCTCAATGTAAGAAGTGACTTGTCCAACTGGATCTTTAATAGAGGCTACTATTGAAGTAAGTTGTTGATCAAGAATTATATTGTGTTGTTGCAGCTCACTAATCTGTGTGTTTACTATCCCATTTAGGCTTGCATAGTGTTCATCAGGTTGTTGTTTTTCAATATTGCTTGCCCAAGCTTCTTCATAAGAGAACTCAACTGGTTGATAGAGTTGTGTAATTGCATGAGAAAACTACCTCTATGTTTCTCCTTGAAGTTACCTTGTTGATTTGGCATTCTATTTTGATGAGAATTATTAGATTACCTAGCCTCTACCCATATTGTTTGATTGTTAATTCAACTGCATAAGTGTTTACATATGAGAAAGTTGGATGATCAAGTCTCTTGAAGTTGACTTAAGAGACATTTGCCTCTACCATATCTTCCTATGTCAGCTTAGCATAGATGCATTGTTAAGTTAGGTGTTTTGGATATCCACAAACATTACTTTAATAACTTATCCTGTCGGTGGAAATTTGAGAGCTAGTGCATCAGTAGAAAATTTTCCAAGCTTTGTGGTAATAATATCTATATCCTTAGATTCGTATACAAGGGAGTTGACATTGGTGGATAGTCCACATTCAAAATCCCATGAAGATTGTACTTGTACTCGGTATGCATTCTTCAACATCCTTTTTCAGTAAATCACTTCCTAAGATAGAGTAGATAGACCTCTTCTCTATTTAAGTGAGTACATTGTAGAATGTAGTGATTAAGAATGTTTCATCAAAATCATGGTATGGACACTCTCTATGGTAGCCTTAAAATATTTACATGCTTCATAAAGATTTTCATCTGGTTTTTGTGAAAACCAGTAATTTTGTTGCGGAAATGGATAGTCCTAAGTGCAGGAAAGAACGTGTTGGTGAAATCTTCAACAAGTTCATACTAATTTTGGATTCTTAACGGCTTTGGGCTAAGATACCATCCCAAACCCTTGTCCCTTATAGAAATGGGAAAACTTTAGTTTATATGCTTCTTGCAAGACTTGTTGGATTTTCAGAGTATCATAGATTGCTTTAAGAGCATCAATACGATGAAAAGGATTTTTTGACAGGAGGGTTTCCTCCAAATGTCCTCTATTGAATAAGAGAAATAGTACTCCCTTTAATGTCAAAAGCAACAACATTTTGAATTGGGTTCACAATCAGATGCCTAACATTGTCTGCCTTAGATTGTGTGTAAGAATAGAGAGATAATTCTTGTTCCATTACTTCCTTGTAGCAAGTACCTAAAAAATTCTATTACTAAAGAGTAAGCACCTTATGTACAATAAATTCTTCATATAATAGTGCTAGTATGAAGTTTTTGAATTTGATCCAAAAGAGAAAACAAACACATGTGACTAAGAGTATGTAGACATTAGGTTCTTAGACAATTTGCCATTTTTCCTTGTCTCTGACAATGGCGCCAAAGTTGATCACTGATAACACCCAAATTAAGTATTTATGCTAAGCATTTATCTATGGTTTTGTGTCACTATAGCCTCAATATGCCCAAAAATCCCATGTTTCTTATCTTTTAATAATTTATATCTTTTCATAGATAAAGTTTCTCAAACTAGCCAATTTTGGACTTGCAAGCACCGAACCTGAAAAGACATCTATTCTATAAGATCTCTCCCCAACACACGATTTTGCAGCAGCAGGGTCTCCATCCATCACAAATGCGACCGCGGTCTGGAGGACCGCGATCTAGGTGATTAGGACTGCGACCGAGGCATCTACCTTGACTAAAACCCGAAGCAATGACGTGATCACAGGACTGACCGTGACCGAGGTCTACACCGCGACCGCGGATCGAGCCTTGACCGCGGTGAATCCCCGACCTCAACGAGCCCCACCTACAACCGTGCACACCCAGACCGCGATTGTGGTAGTGACCGAGTCACCTACCGTGACTGCAGATCAAACTGCGACCACGGTGCATCCTCAACCGTGCAGCTAGTTTCATCTATAAATACCCGCTCCTAGAGACCTGAGATGGGGGTTTATGAACGGGGAGTCCTAGGTCCGATCTAGGAGCCTCCACCTCATAGTTACAACCCCTCTTGGTTCCCAGAGCCCGATGGGAGAGTTCAAAGGACCTATAAAGGCCTAAGAACTCATCCTACACCCGCCTCTCCAGCGAGCCTCCATCCACCATCTCACTTCCATCGTCGTTCACCCACTTCCCACCATTTCCATCCATTTTCCACCTCCGCATATCCACTAAGTTGTTGTTTGGGGCGGAATCAAGGAGAAAGGAGGCCGAAGAGTCCACAAGATCAAGGAGGACGACGCAAAGATGAGATCCAACCCATACAAAGGTTAAGGAGAGTGAGTCACCTCTCCCCCGCGGGCTAAATCTCTTCTTCTCCTTTCTTCTATTGTTCTCCCTTGTTTATGTACAAATGATGTTCTTCCACCTTTGTTCAGTGCCAACTATGCTTGTCCATGGCTAGTTGAGATCCTCCTTGGCAATGTAGTCTGTTTTGGGCATGTCTATGTACTTTTACCTTAAGCAAATAGTTTTAATTCAGATCCAGTGTGTTTTATGTTCTATCTCCTCTTTCTGGTTATGATTGCTAGTTTGGTTGATCTCTTTCTTGCTTGAACTACTATTTCTGCCTATATTGAGAGATTCATTGTAGAAATAGACAAGAGAAAGTAGTCTGGATCAAAATCTGAAAGGAGGTCGGTTCAGGGTCGTTTCCTCTTAACATCTCAGAATATTATAGACCTGAGAAGGTATCTAGAATATTCTAGGATGTTGGTTTGTCATCCTCGAGAGAGGTTTCATACCATTGATGGGTTTTAGTCACGCTGTGTGAGAGCGAGTGGGATGGCCCCACATGAACAGATACCGCAGTACGTGCCATGTTTGGATGTAGGTTACTTGCTTGGGTGTTCGAGGGTCGTCTACGCCCGAGAATGGGTGCATAGAATGCCCAACTTATGGTTACATAGCCAGGAACTCCTCTCTGATTTGTAGAATCCCACATACTCCATTTTGTTTTTATTTTCTTTGTTTTGTTTTAATTCATGACAACCCGCTAGAATAGTTCTAGCCCATGCTTTCTTCAGCTACCGCCTTGGCTCTTCTGACTTAAGAATAAAATCTCAAGCAGCCTACACGTCACCACATCCCTATGTTTGGTCCTGTATATCTGCTCCGACCCCATAATAAAGTTGTGGGGGTCTTCAAAGGTTTCGGGTTATAAATCTAAAAGTTCGATTCCTTCTGAATCTTCCTCCCTTCCGGACGCACGATTCAGGCCGATCAACTTTTTTTGGCGCTGTTGCCGGGGACGTGGTTTTCCACATTTACATGCATATAATATTTTTTTTCTGTCACTTTTAAGCCCGTATATATGTGCATGATTTTTCTTTTATTTTAAACATACTTGTCATATATACTGAATAGCTCTCTTTTTTGATATACCTTTTCAGCCATGGATCTTGCTTCTTCAAGACAAGTCATCTTGTCCACATGTCCTCCTGAATTTTTCCACAGTCACGACTGATGGCCAATAATTGAAAGTCGCGGCTTACAACTCGTCGAGCTATATTCACCTCCACCATCATCATACATAGACGCTTCTACAACGGAGACTACCAGTCATCCCTCGACTTCAGTGCTATCATGGGATCAAGAACTGATTGAGGCAGTGAAGTTGGTTGGGGAAAGTGTTCACGCACTCACCCCTTTAGCCCCTCATCTCCAAGAAAATGTCGATCCACTCCAACAGCTACTAGAGAAGTAAGATCACCAACTCCAAGTAGCCACTGAAATCACAGACCGCAATAGAAGTCTTCTTCGAACTGCTGAGCAAGGATTTATCCAGGCACACCAGTTTGAAATAGTGAATCTACAATAAGAGTGTAAGACAGAATTAATAGGTCTTGAAGGCATTGTTGCCCAAGTCCAACAACTTTGTGAAAAAGGCGTTG
This sequence comes from Alisma plantago-aquatica, assembly GCA_963693085.1. Lineage (NCBI taxonomy): Eukaryota > Viridiplantae > Streptophyta > Magnoliopsida > Alismatales > Alismataceae > Alisma > Alisma plantago-aquatica. The sequence goes on along the minus strand of OY856409.1, from coordinate 1,335,686,503 downwards.
CACAAGGTAGGAAGCTGCAAGAACTCATCAAATTGGTTACCACACAGCTGCAAGCGCCAACGCCTCATAATGAAAACTTTAGTCATCAAGACCATTCCATTGGGTCTGAAGCGAAGTATGCCTCACCATCTGATTCGGACCCTCAACTGGATTCATCGGGATTTTTTTGTGAAGACCAACCCACTTGGGAAATCCCTTCATTATATCCAGATGATTTAGATGATCAACCAATGGAAGATACAAGCCACGCGCATAAATGGTTTTATGATGACAATGATGAAGACACTTGTCCTCATTTTAATACCAAACAACCTTGCAGCCAGAAGGTTGGGTTGAGGAACTTGAGTCAAACATTAATCCAGACCAGAGTGATAACTCTCACATTGAGACTTGTCATATAGCCTTGAGCAGTACGCCCATCATGATTTGGAACAACTTGTTCGAGGAGGAGGAGGAGGAGGAGGACAGTTGTTCGAATTGGAGCAGTGAGTATAATGACGAAGACGAGTTGGAGTAGCATGAGACGTCATTTGCCACCATCCCTTTAAAAGGCTTGGGGGATATTGATGGAGTAGGATGGACAATCCACTTCAACATGGCTGCTGAGCATGAAGACACCCTGGACCCCACAGAAGGCGACAAGCTTGGGGTGGTAGAACCTGGAAAAATGGATCCTTTCGGGGGTACTTGTTTAGAAGATTATTGGATGACCCAGACTATAAATAAGAATTTTTCTAAGTATCCAACCTCAAGTTCATAGGTGGAGAGAGAAGAGAAGAGTCTTCCAGAAGACATCCAACCTCTCCCCTCCTTATCCTGTATCGACATCCTAGGACCTTCCTATTCAGATTCATATTATGGAAGTTACCTTGAAGATGAGTTGCCAAAGAACTCATCCTAGTGTGGTTCAAGTAAATCACAGCACGGGATGACTTCACCGAGCCTCTAGATTTTATTCCTCTCTGCATATTCTGCCACTACAAGGTGAGCCCGAGCAGCGAGATACAGGTAACTCGGACCCCAAAACTACGGATTTAGGATCCAAGTGTAGGAGTTATGGGGAAGCCACCCCCTACTGCCTACATAATTTTTCTTTGATCTTTACTTTTCAAATATTACATAATAAAGTCAATTTAAATTTTATCCCCCCCTAACTACTAGAAATTCAGTTTATTTTGCATCATCTAGTTTTCTTTTAAATTTTCATACACTTCCATATATGCACCCTAACAGCTGTTTTTGGTCCATATATTGTAAGAAGTTAATCATCATCCCTTGTTTCTCTTCCATGGTGTTTGATTCAGATTTTGTCTCCTAAAGGCTTCCCACCCTCATCCTTCCTCACATGGCAGAGTTGGGACTATGACCGCAGTTTGCTAGATAGACCACGATCGCGGTCTGAAGCCAAGGACCGTGACCGCAGCCTGCTAGCTAGACCGTGACCACAGTCCGAAAGCCAAGACCGCAACCACGGTCATGCCTGGGTTAGACTGTGACCGCCAGATAGTGAGACCGTGATCGTGAATACGCAAGACCCGGGTGTGCTTTTTCGTCCTGACTGACCAGCATGTCGGGTTGTCTCCGCCTTTTTGACAGACTGTTGCTCTTTTGACCCAATTTTTCGCCCCTTTTTGATCGGGTCTCTGACACTTTTTTCGGTTTTTCTCCGCTCTGTCTGCAACCTCGCATGATTTGGGAGAGACCGGGGTTGCACGCCCGGCCTATAAATACCACCGGACCGAAGTATCATCTCCTCACCTAACCCCCAGCTTCCCTCCACCGCCACGCTGCTCCCTGCCCATTTTTATCTCTTCCCTTTTTCCCCATCTTTGTATAACAGGGAAAGAGCGAGTGTATCGGCACCAGTAGCAGCAGCCTCAACTAAACTACGACCGCAGTCTTTAAGCAGTGGCACAACTACTCCGCCAACAACACGCTTCAGGCTACACCAAGTCATGTGATCTCGGTCACGGTTCACCTCGATCGCGGTCTCCTAATTCACAATCTCCTCGATCGTGGGTGGATCAGTGCTCAGGACCACCTTGGTGACCACAATCGCGGTCACCTGGTGCACCTCGGTCGCAGTGTCCAGTCCACTCAGGTCGTGGTATCGCGGTCTTCGTCACGGTTGCGGTCGCTATCGTGATCGCGGTCTTTGCCATTGTCACGGTCTATACTGTGGGCGAGTTTGGAGTATCTTGGGACAGCAGCACCAACCTTCACTACAGTCAAGCCAACTGGATCTACATCAGAAGAGGCGACACCATGGACGCAATGAAAAATAGCTTTAAAAAGCTTAAAAAGTCTATTACACGAAAGAAGGGGGAAGGAAGTTCCACATCACCATCAGAATATAGGAGCTTATACCCACACCACGTCACTCGAACCACAAACCCGATATATGAAGATGAGGCTATGCTTTATACCCCAGGGTTCGGGTCATAAGAGACCGGTTCAGACTATCGCTACATATTTGGCACCCCTATGGATACCTATAGTAGTGAGTCAGTCCAAGAAGCCTCCAATGAGAGAACGTGGACAACACGCCGCGACGCTGAGCTCCATACTTTGACAGGACAGTAGGAGAGCCCTTCAGTTTTGCACAGAGCTTCATCCACGGGAGACCAGCATCGATGGTCAGCAGAACAATTTACATCCTTGCGACGGTCGACTTCCTCACGTGATTCTATTCAGGGGAACAGACGCCACATCACTTATGGTGGTGTCAGCCAAAGCCCACTCCACTCTCCTTTATCCAAGAGTATGAAGCAAAAGTAAAACTTTGATACTCTAATCAGAGACAAGCGCAGACTAGTGGGCCCGAGATACGCCGATCCTGGAACATTCCTTAGACTCGAGATCTGAGAGCAGGTCATCAGATATCTTACAGTCATTGGCCTAGATGTCCTTGCGTATGCACTGTACAACGCCTACCATAGACTCACTTGTGAGTTTTATGCTATGCTAGAGACATCTAAGGAGCACCAACACACTGCCTTGCATTTTCGCCTCCTTAACCAGCCTCACAAAGTTACTATGAACCAACTCAATAGCTGGTTGTCATGCTCTACTGAAGATTGCACTGAGATGTCTAGGGGCCAGCTGGAGACATGGGACCACAATTTAAATGTTGTTTGAGCATGGAAAATGCTTACAAGGGAAGAAAAATATGTGACTAAGGGTGCCAAAGCTTCGCTCATCCACAACCCGACAACTCGTTATCTGCATAGGGTGATTGCAAATTATGTCTTGGAAATGCAAGACAGTCAAGGAGCGTTCAGTTCAGCTGACCTCTACATATTGTGGTGTGCGGTAGTAGGAAAGAAAGTGAATGTGGGGAACTTCATTATCTGCCACATCCAAAACTCTTTCAAGAAGAAATTCCAATTCATGCCGACGGCGGGAATTGTCACTCTTATGGCGCACCATCTCAGAATTGGAGATGAAAAATTGGCACTTATTCAAGAAACAGCTGAGTGGTCTAAGTTAGACTTAGACCACTTGATCTGCTCAGGAGTGATCAAACAGTGCAGCGAAGGCTATCTATATATCTTTGGTCACTACAAGCACAAAATACTACTGCCAGCTAATGCAGAGTTCGCATGTCGGACGACATTCATGGACGTCTCTCTAATGGATTCCCATAGTAACGTTCACCATATGGGCAAAGTTGCAAGAGCTTCTACTTTAGCACCACCAGTGCCAGAAGCTCAAGAGGATGGACAACAAATGGGGGCAACCTTCCACGACATACCGTATTAGGGAGGACCCTACACAGAGATGCCTATCGCAAATTACCCGCAACCCCCTCAGTAGGGGCAATTCGCGCTAAATCCTAACGTGGGGAGATTCTATGAGTTCATGATGGACTTTAGAGATGAATCAGGAAGACGGATTGATACGTTAGAGAAGGATGTGCAATACCTCAGACAGAGGTTTGACATAGCCTTTCCTCCACTGCCTCAACTGAATTATCAGCAACCATTCCAGCAACCCCTCGGGCCCTACTATCAGCCGGCCCAAGACTCAAGCAGTCATTTCATTTTTAGCAAGATCTAAACCAGAACTATGAGAACACCTCAGGCGGCTTGAATGATCTGGATCAATTTTTAAACAACGACTACCAATAGAAGCTGCTTTCCTTACCATCCAAGGCTTGAGATTTGCTCGGGGACAAGAAAATTTTTTTAAGCTTGGGGTGGTTGGTGGTAATCGGGTTGTATCTTCCGCCTTTTCATTTTTAACATGCATGCATTATTCCTCTATGTCCCTTACATCTAGCGTAAAATTTAGCGTACATCTAGCATAAATTTTCAAATTTTCAAGCTTTGTAAGACTTTGTTTTGTAATTTGTAGCTTTGCAATTAAGGCTATGCAATGCAAATCTTATAGCTAAATGTTTATCTTTATGCCTAAAAATTTTCTTCTTAAATAGCTCGACCTTTTGCTCGACTTGCTCATTGACTCTTTCCTTAAGTTTGGTAATGAATCTAAGGTTATGTGCCTTTTTCATAGCTTAAAGCTTTATTTCCTTGATCTATGTTGTAAATGATGAATCTAAGGTATATGACCGTTGGAAAGGGATAAAGCATGATCAAAGACTTCTAGCTGTGGTTTCACATGCTTGCCTATATTCTAAGGATCCTTGAATCATAATTGCTTCTTTTCACACTTGCGTCAAACATATCATGATGAGTTTTGAGCTATAATCAAGTTGAAGTGTTTTCCTTGATGGACTACGTGCCCTCTCACCTTAGATTGAGTCAAAAAGATGAAAAATTAAAAGTTTGCAAAAGAGGCTTGGCCGCCCATAATATCCCAAAAACATTAAATTAGTTCTCACTCAAGCCTATAAAAATAGAATGTAGAGAATAAAAGTCCAAGTGTGAATAAATGAGCACTTGTTTCCTCTTTCAGGAGAGTTGAGGATGACGCCCAGCCGACGTATGACTGCGCTCATGAACGCAGGTACATCGTGCCTAGTAGTATCACTCTAGAAGCTCATTAGAGAGTCATAGGGAACCCCTAGGAGACCTATGGGACCATCCCAGTAGCAGGGTTGGTTCGAGTGCAATACAAGGGGTTTATCTCACTACCTAGGGCCAACTGGCTCAGACTGCAGGGACTGTTGCTCGTTACATGGACCAACCTGACGTAGATCGGGATCCTCAGAAGTCATTAGAGTCTTTTTGCTTATGTTGCTTCTTAGGACCTGAATAAGTGAGAGGCGTGTTGCCCCTGATTGGTCTACATGCATACACGATGTTGGCTCATTGCTCATCACCCGCATGATCATCTGTGTGACAGTTCTTTTGTGTTTAATAATTATGATTCCAACCCTGATGAGTATCGACCGGTTGCAGTGAATTTTCTTAATCATGCATGGATGCTCTTTGATCCTACTTTAGCAGGATTGTGCTCGATTGGTGGGGGTTTGCTTTGAAGCAACATAGGTCAAGAGAATTGATGTTTTAAACTATTTTTCTTAACATTTGCATTCATCGCCAAGTTTAATTTGGATGTTATCTTTTTGTTCTTTGAACACATTCTTGCTTGAGGACAACCAAAGGTTTAAGCTTGGGGTGGTTGATAACACCCAAATTTACGTATTAATTCTAAGCATTTATCTATAGTTTTGTGTCACTATAGCCTTAATATGCCCAAAATATCTCATATTTCTTATCTTTTAATAATTTATATCTTTACATAGATAAAGTTGCTCAAACTAGTCACTTTTGGACTTGCAGGCATCGAACTTGAAAAAATATCTATTCTCTAAGATCTCTCCCCAACAGACGATTTTTACATCAGTAGGGTCTCCATCTGTCACAACCACGATCGCGGTCTGGAGGACCGTGATCTAGGGGAGTAGGACCACGACCGAGGCATGGACCTCGACCGCGACCCGAAGTAATTCCGTGACCACAGGACTGACCGTGACTGAGGTCTACACTGTGACCGCAGATCGAGCCTCAACCATGGTGAATCCCCGATCTCAAAGTGGCTGTGCCCACAACTGTGCACACCCAGACCGCGATCACGGTAGAGACCGAGTCACCTACCGCGACCACATATCGAACTGCAACCGCGGTGTGTCCTCAACCGCGGAGCTGGTTTCACCTATAAATACATGCCCCTGGAGACCTGAGAAGGGGGTTCATGAATGAGGAGTCCTAGGTCCGATCTAGGAGCCTCCACCTCATAGTTCCAACCCCTCTTGGTTCCCAGAGCCATGTGAAAGAGTCTGAAGGACCTGGAAAGGCATAAGAATTCATCCTATACCCACCTCTCCAGCAAGCCTCCATCCACCATCTCACTTCCACCGTCGTTCACCCACTTCCCACCATTTCTAGCCATTTTCCACCTCCGCATATCCACTAAGTTGTTGTTTGGGGTGGAATCAAGGAGAAAGGAGGCCGAGGAGTTTATAAGATCAAGGAGGAGGACGCAAAGATGAGATCTGACCCATACGGAGGCTAAGGAGCGAGAGCCACCTCTCCCCCACGGGCTAAATCTCTTCTTCTCCTTTCTTCTACTATTCTCCCTTATTTATGTACAGATGATGTTCTTCCATCTTTGTTCGGTGCCAACTATGCTTGTTCATGGCTAGTTGAGCTCCTTCTTTGCTATGTAGCCCATTTTGGGCATGTTTATGTACTTTTACCTTAAGCAAGTACTTTTAATTCAGATCTAGTACGTTTTATGTTCTATCTCCTCTTTTTGGTTATGATTGTTAGTTTTGTCGATCTCTTTCTTGCTTGAACTGCTATTTCTACCTATATCAAGAGATTCATTATAGAAATAGACAAGAGAAGGTAGTCTGGATCGAAATATGAAAGGAGGTCGGTTTAGGGTCGTTTGCTCCTAACATATCAGAATATTCTAGACCTGAGAAGGTATCTAGACTATTCTAGGATGTTGGTTTGTCATCCTCAAGAGAGGCTTCATACCATTGATGGGTTTTAGTCACGCTGTGTGAGAGCGAGTGGGATGACCCCACATGAACAGATACCACAGTATGTGCCATGTTTGGATGTAGATTTCTTGCTTGGGTGTTCGTGGGTCGTTTACGCCCAAAAATGGGTGCATAGACTGCCCAACTTGTAGTTACATAGCCAGGAACTCCTTCTCTCTGATTTGTAGAATCCCACGGACTCTGTTTTGTTTTTCTTTCCTTTGTTTTGTTTTAATTTGTGACAACCCGCTAGACTAGTTCTAGCCCATGCTTTCCTCAGCTACCGCCTTGGCTCATCTGACTTAAGAACAAAATCTCAAGCGTCCTAAATGTCACCACGTCCCTGTTTTCAATCCTGTATATCTACTATGACCCCGTAATAAAGTTGTGGGGGTCTTCAAAGGTTTCAGGTTATAAATCTAAAAGTTTGATTCCTTCTGAGTCTGCCTCCCTTCCAGACATGCGATTCGGGTCGGTCAATCACTCTAAAAGGTAGGTCAAAAGTCATAACACAATTTCCTAGTTAAAATGGACTAAACTTTGAATATATACCTAATTCCAAGAAATTTTCATAACCAAATACGGAGTCTGTTATAGTAAATGGGCTCAAACATAAGGATAAGGTTAGTAACTACATAAGAAATTGAAAATATTAGCTTAGTGTAGTCAAGAAATTGGAAATAGCTCAGTCAAAGCAAAATTTGAATTGGGTGTTCCAATAAGGAATGAAATAATCTACTTATAACAATAAAGCTAACTTATGAAATTTAAACAAAGATAATGGTTATTATGATAAAGGTAACTTTTATTTGTTTTCATCAATCAAGAAAGCTCTCAACCATACAACACTTCATTTTAATTTATATAATCTAAACATGGTTTTGCAAGTAGTCATAAAAGATATCTAACACATTCCTTCTCTCAAGATCGGGGTAGATTTTTTCAAAAGGTGTCACTCTCTCGAGATGACATCCAAAGGATCAAGAACAAACATATGACTATAGATATAGTGATTCACCACTCCCACAGCTCCTCACTAATTCAAACTCTAGATCTTACTAAACGTGTTCCTTTAAACTTATTTAGATTTATCATCAGAAGATGGTATCCCATCGTATAAGAAAAATAATAAAACATGAGTCAGGAAAACAAACTTGCAAGAATATATGCATTAAATGGAAGAAGAATGATTACATGGTTGGGAGGGCCTGACAGCTACTCCCAACCCAAGTTTATCCACTCATGGTGCAAGACAATGTTAAATTATGAATTGACATGGACATAGCTTTAAGAATAAGAAATAAAATGACAATGTAAGGAAGCAGGTTGATTACAAAGTTTATAGCCTTATATCTACCCACCTTTCATCTTTGGAGTCTGGATCCTAGAGTCAATTGAGCTTCAAGGTCAATTGATATAGTCTATCAAGCTGCCAATAGATCATCATTTCCCTTGGACAAATTCCTTAGTGGTTTCACTCTCAAGTCAGCTACTAATCAACCTACTGGAGGAGTGTGAGTGGCAAAGGGAGGCAAGTCAAATTACTCTCATGATCTATTTTTCTAACTCTAATCTTTGACTTTTGTCTCATTTTTTTGGCTCTTTTGTAAAAGACAATATGACTTAAAAGTGAGGCCATCTGTCCTATTTATAGGTGTCTCCTAAAATGGTGTCTCTCTCTAATTAGTCCATGTGGCATTTGAACATTATCCCTTGGCTAAAGAGCTTAGAGCTCAATCATCTTTTGTCAATGGGTTTTACTCGATCATCAAGTGTGGTACATGTAATTTTTTTTCCTTCAATAGGATATCAATCTCTTATTCTTGAGAGAAGTCATAGTTATTGACCTTCTAGCTCCGTTGGTCAGATAGGTCAATTGCTAGCTTTGATCGAGCTTTTGTAGGCTTTGCTTGGAGCTCATTTGGGTTTGATTAGTTTTGGTTTCCCTAAAGGTCGATTGAATGTCTTGATGTAGTACTCGAATGGGATTGCTCGACCTTTAAGTTTAATATAGCTTGGATATGGATTGGTTTCTTCTTTAGTTGATTGCAGACTTCGCTCGATATTCTTTAATGATCAATCTTGGAGCTTGATCATTTTGTTCAGTAATTGCTCAATAGGTTTGAATGATGAGATTGGTCAACCTGAAGTTCAAAGGGAGTTGATCAAGCTCTATGATTTTGGATTAAATTATCTACATTTTTAAGGGTAACTCAAACATAATAGTAATTTGATATTCAGGCTTTGAAATGAATGGATCTTTAGGTACTATGTGCATATCTAGATTCATTTATAGGGAAAATGAAGTAAAAAATGTTCATAAAGGTTGATGTTATCACAAATACACACATACAAAGAGCACCAATAATGTTCTGAAAAAAGGGAAAAGGGAAAAAGGAAAATAACAAACAAAATTTCAAACTCAGGGTCCTAAGTTCATGTGTCTTGCACTAACATTAGGGGTTCTGGGGCCAAAACATGCATATGGTTGCAAGGGCTGATAAAAATCTAATCAATTGACAATAGCACATGAATATTGATTGATGGAAAAAAATCTCAAACAAAACATTCTGAATACAAACCATATTAATTAGCTAATCGTGGAAAACCCTCAAGGAAAAAATATATCATATAATCTGGGATGGTAATCCGAGATACATATGTGGAAGTAGGACCTAATGCTCAAATCATTGTAAAAAAGACAAATTCCAAATGATTGGATGTAAGGTTAAAAATGGTGTGATCACTATTGGGTAATGATGTTCATAATATTTAAATTAAAAATCATGATAATCAGTGATCAAGTTGGTGAATCTAGGGTCAAGCCTAGGATCAAGAAGAAAAGGCAGGGTGATTTCCTAAAAAATCAACAAGACTAAATATTCAAATGGAAATCAAGTATGTTCAATCTAGGGTTAAATTTAATATTGTCCTAACGGGAAATACCATACCTACCCGAGCCAATATGTCATCTTGCAATCCTAACGCATAACACTCACATATAGGGTAAAAATATCATCCTAAAATGACACACTAATCTCAATATGTTAGCATGGCATGATCAAGTAATTCAAATGGTTTATGTGGCAACTTCTAAATTAATACTAATCACAAACTTGTAAACAATACTTGTACATAGTTGTGGTTCTTTGTACATGTTATCGATGACCATAGATCATCAAGAAGAACATTCAAAGAACCAACCAAGCAACGCATGCAATTCATGCCAAAAAGCAAAAGCAAGACAGTAAAATACAAAATAAACTATCATAGGATAGTAAGTAAATAAAATAAAAGCTATTTTGAACTCATTAAGGATCATCAGACGACAATGCGGTCATCTTCTTCACCTTCACACACAAAAATCTCGACAAGAATGAGGAGTGGGGTTAGGAGGGGCAAAGCAAAAAATGAGAAAGTGTGCCATTGCAAAGCCAAAACACGTGAAGGTTCTCCCCCCAAATATAAATGGCAAATCCAAGTGAATACACAATAGTGCCAAAGATAAGGGCGGAAAGTATTGCAGGCTGGGGTTTGATAAGATAGTTGTGCCTTGACACAACAATGTGGAAGTGGCAGTACAATGGAAAAAGGGAGAATGACCAGAGGGGAATAAATGTACCCCACGATTCGCATAGAGGACAGATGATGAAGGAGGCAACACACTAGCACTGTCAAACCCTAGTCGCCACACAGAATGACGCCTAGAACAAACCCACACATTGATGCAACAACCATAGTTCATGACAAATGTTGTGGGAACAACCAATAGTGATGTGGCAAAGCGGGATGAAAGACGATCGCAATGTCATTGTGCCATGGGAAAGTAGGGGGACACGAGAATGTCTAGGGTGTCGAGACAGAGGGGTCAGGGTGTTGGGATGGAGGGGTGGGGTTGAGCTCAAATAAACCGACTACTTACAAGTATGTCATAGTGCAAGTTGGATTAGGATTGAATCCTAAATCATGCTCAAAAGGGGACTGACTCTCAAAAATGGGATTCTATTGGGACTCACTAGGGTTGTAATACCAATTCAAGCCGATTTTCATCAAATAGGAAGTAGCTTGGACTGGGATTCAACATGGGCTTGTTGGCACAAAATGATAAACCTTAAGGCTATGTTTGACAAAGGACGAGTTTGAATACATGAGACTAACTCAATCTCGTTGATGGGACATTTGTAATCCGAGTTGTTCCTACTCCCCAGAATATTGTGTCAGGTCAATGTCTAAATGGAGGGGAAAATTGGGATTGAAATTCCAATCTTAGAAATAACAAGAGTGGAAAAAGTGGGGTTCAGCCTTAAACGAGAGTTGAAATGATCAGTTCAATTTCAACTCATGTTGTCAAACAAAAACAAAATTGGAAGGTAATCAAATCACTACATTTATTGATAAAAAAACAGATACTCTATAAATTTGAATTAACATTGACAAGCGGGATCTAAGTGGTGGGAATCAGTGTTGTGCCAAACGCATGCTTACTTTTTCTATATGTTTGGACCCTCATCTTCACACCAAAGCCTTCATCGCTACAACTCATTCGCTCTCCCTTTCTGGCCGTAGTCAAGAGACAGTCCAGTGAGAGATCAACCAGCTCCTCACCATCTTCACTGGTTACTCCGGAGACATTTCTCTATGTATGTGTTTTCCCAATTTTTATAGCTCACTTTGGTCCACTCGTTCCGACTCTGCCTTTTTTTGGTTCTGAGACCTTTGCACTTTGATGCACATCTACGGGGATTGGCAGCAGCAAACACGTCCATTGGCAGTTTAGTATTCAGTTTACCTGGATGTCCAGTTGGAAATGGTTCGGCCCGTAATGCCAATATGAGTGGTTGAGCTAATTGTGGGATATTGCCGGGGAAGATGACTTCTACTAGCAGACATTTGCGTTACTGAATTCTTTGAAATCTAGTATGTTTATATCTTGCTTTAGGTTGAGCTCACAGTTCCTATATTAGCTTGGTTTAAAAAGAGTGGCTTATTCAGTGGCGTCTAACTGGCAAAAACTAAACATTTATAAAAAGATAACAAAAAGTCAGTCGAGGTAAGACGAAGGAACAGGTAGAATGCCACATGAACTTGGGTGGAAGAGACAATGATCAAGACGAGAAATATGTGCAAGCTGTGGGAGAACTAGTAAATCTGTAGAAAAGTAGCGAAAACGATTACAAAAGGGAATACTCAATTCTATTGTACAACAGAACAAAACCAAAATTGTGAGACAGGACCTAAGTGTCGGAAACATCTCAACCGTGAAAATGTTGAGGGGCGGGGATCATTAGAGTCATAGAAAAACCATGACAATTAACACATTTTCTTCTAATAGTTTTTTTCTCCCTGTCAAGTCAGTACTCAAGATTTATGAATAATGATGTTTCGCTTTTCATAATCAACCCACTTAACTATAGTAAGATATAAGAAAAAAGAGTGAATTAATCTTGGAGGCTTCCTAGATATTCATTTTTTATTGTATGTGCACATGAACGATACGAGTACGGCTGAAATACCACCTTTCGCAAATAGTTCGGAAGTTGAATGCCTATATCTCATTTCACTCCTAATATTAAATTGCGTCCAAGCCTCAAGTTACAGGGAGTCCCACCTATCGACCTTTGTAGGCAGAGTGACTAGGGTTCTACACTTTTCTCCCAAGTACCACCCTTTTAGTGTATTAAATATTTAAGCCAAATAGTAATACTCTTAGAGGAATGAGAAACCCTATACCTATATGTCATTTTGTTTCCAATGTAGGAACTAGGGTTGTAAATGGGTAGGGTATGTTGCGGTTATGGCCAAATCCATAACCATAACCACTTAGTTAAGAGGGTATGGGTATGGATATATACCTACTTATTCAAAAGCTATATCCACACCATACCCATATCCGTAATGATCAGGTTTATAGATGGATAACTGGGTATACGGTTATGGATAGACTTTCTATGATAACACACCACAAACTTCGACATACAACAAAGTACCACACTAATTGTGTGATATTGGTACTGGTATGGCGTCAAATACATTTCATTTTTTGTGAATGTAGTAGTTGTGAAATGAATAATATGCCACTTTAAAAGGACTATCAAAAGCACCAAAAAGGAATAATAATTATTGACTTTGTTGGTGAACATTACGGAGTTATACTACACTATTAATATAATAGGACACTCATTGTCGACCTAAAAAATTATGTTGGCTTGCCTTCACATTGGGAGGAAACATGCAATCAACAATATGTCAAATATATGTAAACCTTCAATGGAGAAATATCATTCAAGACAATGAGGAAGAGAAGAGGAATAAGAGAATGAATTTATGGCCTTCTCAATTCGGTGAAATATTCACGTGTGGCTACGAGGGTGTGTGAGGTCCATGTGTTTGTTTATTTTACTATTACAAGGTACATATATCTATTATATGTTAGTGCTGCAATATGGACACATGTGAATTTCAATTATTGTAAGGTACTTATACTTGTTAGATGTGAGTGTTAAAATATGCAGCATTACATGGTACTATGAATTATTTATATAAAAATATAATTAAATGGGTAAATAGGTATATAGGGTATGGGTACATTTATAACCATAACCTTACCTAGTGAAAGACGGTTACACGAGTATAAGGGTAAGCGCTTATATGGTTATAAAAATTTATACCCATGACGGGTTTAGAGGGTATGGGTTTAAGGATATGTGGGTATACCCATATCCATTTACAGCCCTAGTAGGAACATGACCTTTTCGCCTTGGCTCTAATTCAAACAGGTAAAATATGCCTTGTAACCCAATCGCAAGCATGTCCTAGTCCCAAATTAGCCCAAGTCCCAAGGTAGCTGAGAATTCCAAACTCTAGGCCCCATAAAAGGGCACACTATGGATTCATCTGAGTAAGTGACAAGACCCCTGGACGAGTTTGATTATCTGGTGTAGGGCACAAGAAAAAACTCACACCCCTTCCCGATGGTGGCCCGCAACCTCGGGCAAGTGAGGGGGACCTTTTCCATAAGTGTGGCAGTCCTTGGAGGGTTTTCCCACTCAATACTAGGGTTAGTTTGGTTGGGTGTAATGGGGTGTAGTTTAGTGAGTTCGCAATGTGAAAATGAACATCAAACATGCACTTTGTCGTCCGACTACACCATACCAAACAGGCCCTTAAAGAGGTTATATTTACCTTATGTGTCATTTGTCTAAATATCATGGATTTTTTATATATTCAATTTATATAACACATGGAATCATGTAAATTATTTTAACCTCATTAGAATGCATCAAGGATTGATTCTTTTTTTTACTAAAATTCTAATTCTTCTCTTCAAGCAACCAAGCCTTACCCATGTAACATTTTCAAATTCAAATCGTGGACCTGCTTTGGCAATAATTCATGCACCATTGAGTAAAGAAATAGTATTAGTTCTCCTTGGTACAAGTTAAATGGATGGACATGATTACATTAGCTTGTAAATCAAGAAGTTAAAGATGTGGCATCATCTGGCTATAAGGTATCTGAAATTAAACTCATATGGCATCACTGTGATCCACTTTGATGAATCTGATTCGTGTTGTCCAATTTTTACTATCTCACTTCTCAAGTTGTTGGGAATGTACATGCAAATCCAGTCAATCAATTGTGTGTCATCCTTTGTAAAATCGAACTGGTACCATTCCAGAAGTTTGGGAACAAAAAGTTTTTTTTTGGGTGAGATACCAAGAGATGCTTGTAAGTAATCCCTTTTAGCAATTTCCAACTCATTTTCAATTTGTGATGCAGTATAAACTCTAACCTGTGGAGAAAAGTCACCCACTTGGTCAGTGCATTTAGCTAATACACATTACAAATCAATTTGAGTTAGTAGAGTGTATGCTTAATATCTCAGTTATACACTTAGAAATATCACATTAGTTTTAAGTATAGTCCTACACATATATGGTATGAATAAATTTCAGGTGATTTCTCCCAAAGAAAAAACAAAATCCAAGTAAATTATATTTCTAAAGTTATTTTTTCAACAACATTTACTTGGTCTCTAGATGAATTTTTACATAAGGTTCTTGATATATGAGAAAATAAGTTTCAATGACCAACTCAGTGATATTGCTTGAGAAAATGGATGTTATTGTTTCACGGGAAGTGTGAACCTTGCTTTCCATCGTAACAAAACTCGATGAATTAATTATGATATGGACATTGGTTCCTTCATGCAACTTTCTACAACTCTATTTTGCATTAAAAAATATTTTACTCAAAGTGACATGTAGCGATGATAAACAAACTATATGCAATGATCTATTTGCAAGTTGTAATAATGTCAATTATCAACATTTGAGCATAATGATTATCACATTCCAAGTATTTTATCATGGTCAATTTGATGATAATAAATGACATGATAACTTATTAGTAGGTCGAGGATATGGTAATTGGAATCATCTTTCACTATAGGCAAATCAAATTTCTGAAAGCAAACATGAAATGCATGTTGCATAGATAAAGAGTCTAAGGACTTGAAGAATTCAATTTTTACAACAAAGTTCTAATAATAAATTTACTAGTGGGAGATATTTATGTGACATTAGTATGCCTATAGCATCAATAAATTTTTTTATCTCGTATTATATGCTAGGAACCAAAAACTCATTTTCAGACATCGACATGTATTCTTATAAGACACCAGATACAACAATTTGGATAGTAAGACACAATACTGGCATCATCCACTAGCATCATCCACTTCCAACTAAGGATTTAAATTTCTACAAAATCATTAAAACTTCCAGACCATTGACATGTGACATGGTTGGTTTATCGACATATCAAGCTTTCCACATAAATGTCCACTTTTCTTTTTACTACAAATTCAAACTTCATTAAGACCATCCAAGTTGAAATATACTACTAGCATAGCCATGTTGGGTTCTATATTCTTTTCATGATAGCCATTTTGGGTTCTATATTCCTTTCATTGTGTAATGCCACATTTTTCATTCAATAGTCACTATATGCCTACATGTAACTAAATGTTTTATTTAGGCTTTAGATAACGGTTAAAATTGTTACCAATTTAATTTAAAAGAAGTTATTCTATCATGTGTTACAGATTTAATGTGTTGTATGTGACTAACACTATCCTAGAATTTCAATTGAAATTATGTAACTTGCATTGAGTTTTTATGCTTATTATTGTTAAAAAATTATCAAAAATTTCTTAGGTAGACCCACATTTCTTGACATTGCTATAGAAATTTCCATTTCCAAGGGTGTCAAAATGGGGTAGAAATTGCCATGCCAAATCTTTGCTTCTATCTTTACACCAATGCATCCATCATCAAATGTTGAAAGATAACATAACAAGTTAGATAAGGTTGCACGGGACCATGTATCCAATCTATAAACTAATATGAAGTGTCACATATTTGCCTTTTTGTTTCATATGAAATAAACTGAGTGGAGATGGTCTACAGAATTAAAGCCAGGGCCGCCAAAGAAGCGACCTAGGTTTCATCCCTAGCACCATCATGAATTACCTTCTACACTCATCTTGGGGTTTGAGTGGTCTAAGGGGTATCATGGGGTCATCCTCATGATGTTTTGATGTTTCTATATATGAAATAGGGAAGATTTAAAATAATAACAAAGAATGTCTAAAATAAAGAAAAAGACATGCAACTTTCAAGTAAAAATGAATGAGAATATAAGGGAATAGGCTGAATAAATGGGAATTCAAAAATAAAAAATAATAATCAAAAAGTGGTAATGCCTGTAGGAGAGGGAAACCCACCTATTTGTGGGTTGCACTTTCCATTGAAGTGCATAACAAGGACACCTATATATAAATGTTTCTCCTTTAAAGTTGTATATCACCTTAAGGCCATTGAAATCTCTTCTTACCAATGGTGCAAAAACTGGAAAGGAGAAAGTGGTGTCAACCATGTGTAGGGAGAGCAACATACATTAATTCCCTAATAGAGGTATGGGGTTTGCATTGGATGTCTTCGACGGTCCCCACTTAGTCCCTCTATGTTTCATGAGTTGAGACCTTGCTAATTTGTCTAATCATCCTCATCATCCAAGCCTCATTCCCAACCATGTTGGGTTGTACTACATGTATCCTTCATTTTGATTCAGCTCTATCATGGGTCATATTTTGATTGAAATGTAAAGATTCAAAATCTCACTTTATAAGCTCTTCTCATGTTAATTTTGGTTTTCCTATTCTTCTTGTGTTTGACTCAATAGCATTGTGTCCATTTTGCGTAAGAGGAAGAAAAATAACTAAATAAGGACCACTCTTACAAAGTGTCTAATACACAATATATTAAAGTGTGTGAGGTGCATTTAGGCATTTTTGTCCGAGTAAGATGAGGTGTAAGCCTCAAGGCGCTTGAGGCATAAGCCTACGATTGTGTGCATATATAAAAAATACAAAAATATTATATTTATATATACACTAAAAGACATATGTACATCAAGGTTTTAAAAAGAGGGAAGTGGGAGGTGTGCGGACAACACCTTGTGGCCGCTTGAGTGCCAAGCAGGTGCTTTTTGAAAAAGTAGGTCCCATAATTTTTATATCTAGCATTGCCAAAACAAGAAGAAGATCATTCTAAATAATGTAAGAGATTTAGATTTAGTACAAAATAAAAATTAATCTATTACTAAGTATTGAGTATCTTTAATAATATTTCCACTAAATAGAAACTGTATTTAAGGACACGAGGCAATATATGAAAATCTAAGAAATGTTTATTAGTAAAAACAATTATAATAAAAGTGATAGTTGGCACACAATCACAACAATGTACCTTTTGAACACCAGCACACACGGAATTAAACTATTAAAGATCATTAGTATACAAAAATGTGTGAAAATAACATACAAAAACAAATTAGGCAAAGCGTGGGGAAAAGCACACCCCCTAGGACACCTTGCTACCTAGGTAGCCGCTTCTACACGCCTAGACGATGGCCTCAACAATCATGGACGAAATTGCAACCTCTTGCACCACTGGAGACCCTTGGGTGTAGAGCAAGCACAATTCTTATGAAGGGTTGTTGTTAGAAGAAACTGGGAGAAGATTAGCGGTTGGGGGAACGATTGTGTTACTGTAATGGGGGGAAATAAGAAGCATCACTTGTATGAATTATGTGTTTATTTAACCCTTGTGGGCAATGACAAACTTATTTCTTTTTTTTTACAAGCGGACTTTCATTAATTTGGGCCCAGCAGATGGGCTAAATCCAACACCCAAAAAACAAGCAGCCAAAAGAGGGCTCCCGAATTAGGAATTTAGGCGGACACATAGGTAGGTCAGGCAGGTCTCAAGAGACCGCTTAATGGGCTGACACCTGCTTCCCGCTCAAATCCTTAACCAAGTGATTGGGCCTTTGGACCGCCTAGGTGGGTGTCGAGCCTGTGTTTTAAAACACTGACATGAATATTACATATATAGGAATATTATACACATATGTGTGTAGTTATACATGTAACCATTTATACCTAAGTTATATATAATTAGACATACATTTATATACATGTACATATATTGTAACTATTATAATCGATACACAAATATATAGATATAATTCTATACTCACAAATATTAAGTACAAAATATAAACACACATAGGTATGTGCACACATGAATATCTACATATGTACATACCTATATGCATACATAAAACATATGTATATAGTTGTAAATACAAGCATATACACATATATTTACAAGTTTAGGTTAGTATAGTACATATCATGCCCAAAATAGGGTGATCTAGGCTATCGTTAGACATGTAGATTGAGGCTTACACCTTGTAAATTCCTCAGCACCTCGAGCGCCTAAATACTCCTTGGACAACTTGAGGTGTGCGCTTCGCCATGACAGACTGAGTTGCACACCTCGCGGCACTCTAGAGGCTTCCTCACCTTGATTTGTATGCCTCTAGATCCTTGAGGCACATTTTTTATGCCAAGACAATACATAGTAACATTCATACAAAATCAGACACAATTAGGAAGTATAGATTATACCCATCAGTGTCCCAGAGGTATTGTTTTCTAGTATGTGTTAGTATATGTAGGAGGACTATTTTGAAGTATTTATGCTTTAAAGATCATATTTTATACACCCACCTAGGACCCACTATTGATATATCATTTTATATGACAAAGAATACAAACTCTCTGATTGCTAAACTTGTTGAACTAGTATAACTTCTCACAATCCGATGTAGCCATAGGCAAGCTGAGAAAAAGCACATAGGCACAACTATTCACCATTACAAGAGGTATGTACCCCTAGATAGGCCAACATGCCAAAGCACTACTAGATCATTGGGAATTTCTGAAAAAGTTAAATCAGTTGTCAATTAGGTTGGCCCCTATAGTCTTAAGGTTAATGTAAGACAAGTTACACAAATTATATTGGGCAAGGCCTTGTCGTCACATGTACACATACAAACCTAGGGTTTTATTTGAGAAGCTCAAGAAGTATTTACTAGAATAAGGCATGTAATAGAATATTCTAGCATGTGCAATTTTTCATTCGATGCATTGTATTTCTTCCAACCCCTCATAGAGTTAGGGCAAGTTACACAAGGCAAGTGAAAGGTGAATTTTTCTATCGTGTGCCTACTAGTGGCTATGTCTAAACACTATAGTCACCCATGGTTGAGGAAGAGTGAGTAGGAGGGTTAAGGAGATGTAAGGAGAAGAAAAAAAACAATTATAAGTCTTTGTGGTATCTGGAAATGACTCTACACATATTACCAATTACTATAAGTTAGGGAACTAATATGTAACCTTTAAAGTAATTTAATTAAAAACAAAATGTTGAGAAAAAATGGAGTTGTATACTATTTGCAACTATAATTCAATCAAAAGTGTTAGATGACACAACTCTCTTACCCTCGAAGATCTCCCTTAGTGAGTACATGTTACCTCACCCACTTATACGTAAATAGTGCTGACTCAAGGTCAATTAGGTCAATGTTGACTCACGTCTAAATTGACTAAACCCGTGTTTTGATGATGACTAACCATTACACATATTGGTGTCTAATGTCTCTACTTGAGTGATTTCAGATTAGGTATAGACACACTCCAAATGCCCCAACTTGCGCATCTCAAATTGGAGAAAAGACAAGTCAAAGTCATACAAGTGCACGTTTTTGTAATATGATGTATATCCATTAGAATCATGTTGTAAATCACTTGTAATGATTATATGACTTGTAGTTAAGCTTATAAAAATATCAGGAGCACTTAGATCGAATATTAGAGCACTTTAGATGCAACTTTGAAAATTGATTACAGGCACTTTGTCGGTCGAGTTTCCCAGCCTGAAAACTCGACTGATCATCCTTGATCAATTTTCTAGAGATTGCATCGGTCGAGTTGTGTTTACATAGAACTCGACCGATGGAGTAACTTACCAAATCGATTTTCATTGGTCGGTCGAGTTTCCTCAGGACAAACTCGACCGATGGTCTGAATATCGGCTTTGTCTTTTACTCTATCGGACGAGTTATCCTTATAGAAACTCGACCGATTGCACTGTACGGAAAAGTGCTGAAAAGTGTTTCTAGCCGTTGCGGAGTTGCAACAAGTAAAAATAGATCTGTTGCAAGCCACAAAATGGCTAGTTTTCGTTCACAAGTGTTCCCAAAGGCTAAGAGGCATCCCCAACTATAAATAGGACCCCTTGGGATTCATTCCAAGGTTGAGCATTCAATGCAAACTCTATGTGAGGCTCCTATTCTATAGTTGAGTGCTTCCTACAGCCTCCTCTCTCTCTAAGCTTAATCACTTGCTACATCCATTAGAGTGAGTAGGAAATATGTAAGAGAGATAGTCCTATATGTATATCTTGTGAGGCTCTCACTTCCACAACCTCCCCATCTCTCTTTTCAATCATGAAGATGAAGGTTCTCTCTCTTGTCCAAGAGAGGTGAAGAAGAATAAGGCTGAAGACTTGGAGCTAGAGTGGGTAAGCCCTTGGAGAAGGCAGAAGACTCAAGCTCAAGTGGGTAAGTCCTTGGTGGAAGCTTCTCCGAGTGAAGGTGAAGTCAAAGGTGGAAGATCCAAGAAGAGTGGGTAATTCCTACAAGGTTGAAGACTTGTACAAGAGTGGGTAAGTCCTTGGAGAAGGTCGAAGACTCTTGCAAAGTGGGTAAGTCCTTGGTAAGGTTGAAGACTCTTTGTATTGGATAGGTAAGTCCTTTGGTTGGTCATGTATTGTATGTCTTATGAATGAATATAAGAGTGTAATAGTTTGGAAGTCCTAGAGGTTGACCTCTCTAGGCAAGTGGACTGACACACTTCTAGTTTGAAGTGTGGAACCACTCTAAATAGCTTGTCTCTTGGTATATGTTCAATCTCTCTCTCCCTTGCTATGCATGTTTTAGCTGCACTCAAATTACCTATTTAGCAACCTTATCTTATCATATATCATGAAGGTTTAATGAATTTTGTTTAAGTGCTTTCAGCTCTATTCACCCCCCCTCTAGAGCATCTAATCACCCATCTAGGATCCAACAATTGGTATCAGAGCGGGTCTTCTCCAAGCATACTTCAACAAGTAGGAGAAGATGGGTGACTACCTAGGAGGGAGATTCTCGACCAACCTTCCAATCTTTGATGGGAGTAATTTCCTCTATTGGAGAAGAAGGCTCCAATTCTACATCCAAGGATCAAGTCTTGAGATGTGGCAAATGGTGAACATCCCATACGAGCTACCAAAGACAAAGATTGAAGAATGGGATGAAGCCACCTTGATGAAAGCAACCTTAAATGCTAGAGCCATGCACATACTCTATGCCTCCATGACCCCCATCGAGTTCAACCGGATTTCTTCATGTGAAACAACCTATGAGGTATGGAGAAAGCTTTGCATCACTTATGAAAGAACAGATCAAGTGAAGGAAAGCAAAGTCTACATGCTCAAAGGGCTTCTTGAGAACTTCAAGATGGGAAAGGAGGAGAGTATAGCCAACATGTACTCAAGTCTCAACACCATTTTGAATGGTCTTTTTGTTCTAGGACATCCTATGTCTAGTGGAGAGATCAACTCAAAGATCCTTAGAACTCTCCCCAAGAGATGGGAACCCAAGGTGACTTCCATTGAAGAAGTGAGGTCTCTTAGGGATATTCCTATTGAAGAGCTCATTGGAAATCTACAAGCACATGAAGCTACACTTGACAAGAGGGAGGAAGTAGAAAGACAAGAGAAGAAAGAGCTAAAGAGAATGAAGAAGGCTGAAATGAAGGCTCAAATTGAAGCTATCATGGAACAAGTCTCTCCATCCTCTCAAGCTAAAGAAGATGCCATGTACTCCAAGGGTAAACTCTACAAAGGCAAGTCCTCCACTCGGTGCTTCACATGTGGAAAGAAGGGTCACTACAAGGAAGATTGCCCACAAGGCAAAAAGACCCATCTTCACAAGAAGAAATGGCAATCAAGCTCAAGTGGTTCCTCCAACTCAAGCTCAAGTGAAGATTCAAGTGAAGGATCAAGCTCAAGCTCTAGTGATGAAGGTGAATGCCATTTTGCTCTTATAGCATCAACAAGTGAATACTCAAGTGAGGTAAATCTAAACTCTCTAGATAAAGAATCTTTGATTGCTATTATTCATGATATTTGTGCCTCTCTTAAGTCTTCTAAAAGGAAAAAGAAAAAGCTAGCTAAAATTGTTGATAATTTGCATGTAGAACTAGATGATCTTGAACATGCTAATTCTTGCTTTCTTGATGATAAAAATGATTGTCTTAGTCAAGTAGATTCTCTTAAACTTGAAAATACTAGTTTACTTGATAAGGTTAGATTTCTAGAAGCTCAACCTCTTGTGCCTAGTTCTAATGAAGAGCATACCATAATTATTGATTCTCTCGTGCATGATATTGATGTTCTTAAATCTGAAAACAAGGACAAAAATTTTGTTTTGCATGAATTAGAAATAGAAAATGCCTCCTTGCTTGCTAAAATCAATGGGCATGAATCTTTTTCTAGTTCTACAAATAGAAAGAATGATGTTGTTGCTCTTCATATTAATAGAGACTCTTATTTAACTAAAACTCTTTGCTTAGAAAATAATCTTTTGCATGCTAGAGATAATATCAAAAATTTGTCTTCTACTATTGCTTCTCTTAAGCATGATAATGATAGTTTGAGATCATCCTTGCAAAGATTCTTAGTGGGTAAAAAGAGTCTTAATGACATCCTACACCATACTACTAAACAAATTTGTAGACATGGTTTAGGGTATGATAGTAGTCAAGGGAACAACAAAGATAAAGGACCTCCAATATTCCATGCAGAATCCTCTAGTTCCAAGACTATGGGCACATGCAACTTTTGCAATGATTTTGGTCATTATTCTACTTGTTGTCCTTTTAGGAAAGCACCCAAGAGCAATAGGATTTGGGTTGCTAAACTAACTCCTCCGGACCCAAAAACATGATTGGGGATCATTTCATCTTTCTTCTTTTAGGTACTTGCAAATGGATTGACTTGAGCTATTAAATTGCAAATTGACTTGTCAATCCACATGAAAGAAGAAAGGTGAGATGTGTAGAGGGTGACAACAAGTGGAAAAAGGAAAAAGGAATGGTAAGCTCAAAGGTAATGTTCTTCTTGCTTATAACCAATCCTAACTTGTTTTGTCAAGATGGTGTGCACTATACATATGGTTTTTGAGTCAAAAGTGGTATTTTGTGATTCTCTTCACACTCTTGCTCAAAAACTGTTTTTAATGCTTCTATAGTGCATTACTAACTTGCTTGCACATGTTTGGATATGGTTTGTATTTTTAGCATGCCTTTAAATATGTTTTTATGAAATATATATATGTCTTTTGACAGCTGCTCTGTCGGTCGAGTTTGCCCTGCTTGAAACTCGACCGATAGGCACCAATGGGTGTTGCCAACAGTTGTCATCGGTCGAGTTGTCCATGCACAGAACTCGACCGATAACACTGTGCATAGAATATACATTTGGCTTATTGAGTGAGAATTTCCCTCTCAACTAGATTTTCTCAACCAATAGCCTTATTCTTTGACACTCTCATTTGGTACCTTTATATATGCATATTGCCATGCTTTAAATTGCCTATCTTTCTTACAACTCTATCTCTCTAATTGCTCTAAATTGGTATATCTATATGTTGCAATTACTTGCTTTGAGTTGTTTTGCAGGTTTTGATGATGATCTCTTTGGATCTCTTGGTTTTGTCTTAAATTGCTTCCGTTGTGCTCTAACTTCCTACATCTATCTAGGTGTATATTTTGTGTTGATACAACCTTGAGGTTCTTAGTGGTGATCATCTTTTGGTAAGGATGCATATTTGTAAGTGAGTTATATCCTTTCATGCTTCTAAAATTGCATATCTCTTTGGTTGGATATATCTCTACATCTACTCATAGCTTGCTTTATCTTGTGTTTCTTTTGGTATCTCTTGCTATGATCTAGATCCTACTAGTAGTCCTAACTTGTGATAACATCTACTAGTAGTTCATACATGTAGTTCTAACTTTGTTTATGATTGGCATCTTTACTCATCTATATGCTATGCTTATACATGCTCAAGCTTGTTCTTTGAATTGCATATCTACTATCTTGAGTTACTTGCATAACATTGTGATGAAGGCTACATAGATCTACATTATATGTAGAAATTGGAGTATTTTTTTGGATTTTATGCAGATTTTACTCCAGTTTTAGTTTTTGGTACAAGACTAGTGTTTTTCATGCAGAAACGACCTTCTGAGCAAGACTCATTACTTTGCAATGAGCTCTAATGTTTTTTCGTCAAATGCCATCATCTTGAGGGTCAAAATTGCAATTTATTGTTTTGTTCTGCAGCTCTTTATCTTGCCCTTTGGGTTGTTCAAGTATATGTTTTAACTTTCTTTTCTTTCTATGCTTGGACAAGCCCCTATCTGTGCTCTTCTACTCTCCTTATATATATTTGTCTTATCTCCTTTCTCTTTAACAAATTATGTTTCTTAATTCTTCATAACCCCACTTTTTGAAATGACAAATGGGGAGAAAGGTATGTCTTCTTTTAAAAAGAGGAAGAAGGCATGTCTTACATGAAGAAGAGAAGTATGTTCATGTAAAGGGAGAAGGTAAAGGAGAGATGACATATATGTGTAGAACATATATGAGTAGAAGACATAGTATTCTATAAATGTTATGAAAGCTAACCATGCAGATGAAATAGCATCAATTGAGGGGGAGTATGAGAACTCTACTAGCATCAATTGAGGGGGAGCATATGAACTCCATTCTATTGAAACCCCTAGGTTTCTCCGAAGGTATGATTTTACTTAAAAGCTTTCAATACATTTATGGAATGGTTTGTCATCTTCAAAAAGGGGGAGATTGTTGACTCAAGGTCAATTAGGTCAATGTTGACTCACGTCTAAATTGACTAAACCCATGTTTTGATGATGACTAACCATTCCACATATTGGTGTCTAATGTCTCTACTTGAGTGATTTCAGATTAGGTATAGACGCACTCCAAATGCCCCAACGTGCGCATCTCAAATTGGAGAAAAGACAAGTCAAAGTCATACAAGTGCACGTTTTTGTAATATGATGTATACCCATTAGAATCATGTTGTAAATCACTTGTAATGATTGTATGACTTGTAATTAAGCTTAGAAAAATATCAGGAGCGCTTAGATCGAATATTAGAGCACTTTAGATGCAATTTTGAAAATTGATTACAGACACTTTGTCGGTCGAGTTTCCCAGCCTGAAAACTCGACCGATCATCCTTGATCAATTTTCTGGAGATTGCATCGGTCGAGTTGTGTTTACACAGAACTCGACTGATGGAGTAACTGACCAAATCGATTTTCATTGGTCGGTCGAGTTTCCTCAGGACAAACTCGACCGATGGTCTGAATATCGGCTTTGTCTTTTACTCTATCGGTCGAGTTACCCTTATAGAAACTCGACCGATTGCACTGTATGGAAAAGTGTAGAAAAGTGTTTCTAGACATTTTGGAGTTGCAACAAGTGAAAATAGATCTGTTGCAAGCCACAAAATGGCTAGTTTTCGTTCACAAGTGTTCCCAAAGACTAAGAGGCATCCCCAACTATAAATAGGACCCCTTGGGATTCATTCCAAGGTTGAGCATTCAATGCAAACTCTATGTGAGGCTCCTATTCTATAGTTGAGTGCTTCCTACAGCCTCCTCTCTCTCTAAGCTTAATCACTTGCTACATCCATTAGAGTGAGTAGGAAATATGTAAGAGAGCTAGTCCTATATGTATATCTTGTGAGGCTCTCACTTCCACAACCTCCCCATCTCTCTTTTCAATCATGAAGATGAAGGTTCTCTCTCTTGTCCAAGAGAGGTGAAGAAGAACAAGGTTGAAGACTTGGAGCTAGAGTGGGTAAGCCCTTGGAGAAGGCAGAAGACTCAAGCTCAAGTGGGTAAGTACTTGGTGGAAGCTTCTCTGAGTGAAGGTGAAGTCAAAGGCGGAAGATCCAAGAAGAGTGGGTAATTCCTGCAAGGTTGAAGACTTGTGTAAGAGTGGGTAAGTCCTTGGAGAAGGCCGAAGACTCTTGCAAAGTGGGTAAGTCCTTGCTAAGGTTGAAGACTCTTTGTATTGGATAGGTAAGTCCTTTGGTTGGTCATGTATTGTATGTCTTATGAATGAATATAAGAGTGCAATAGTTTGGAAGTCCTAGAGGTTGACCTCTCTAGGCAAGTGGACTGACACACTTCTAGTTTGAAGTGTGGAACCACTCTAAATAGCTTGTGTCTTGGTATATGTTCAATCTCTCTCTCCCTTGCTATGCATGTTTTAGCTGCACTCAAATTACCTATTTAGCAACCTTATCTTATCATATATCATGAAGGTTTAATGAATTTTGTTTAAGTGCTTTCAGCTCTATTCACCCCCCCTCTAGAGCATCTAATCACCCATCTAGGATCCAACAATTGGTATCAGAGCGGGTCTTCTCCAAGCATACTTCAACAAGTAGGAGAAGATGGGTGACTACCTAGGAGGGAGATTCTCGACCAGCCTTCCAATCTTTAATGGGAGTAATTTCCTCTATTGGAGAAGAAGGCTCCAATTCTACATCCAAGGATCAAGTCTTGAGATGTGGCAAATGGTGAACAGTCCATACGAGCTACCAAAGACAAAGATTGAAGAATGGGATGAAGCCTCCTTGATGAAAGCAACCTTGAATGCTAGATCCATGCACATACTCTATGCCTCCATGACCCCCACCGAGTTCAACTGGATTTCTTCATGTGAAACAGCCTATGAGGTATGGAGAAAGCTTTGCATCACTTATGAAGGAACAGATCAAGTGAAGGAAAGCAAAGTCTACATGCTCAAAGGGCTGCTTGAGAACTTCAAGATGGGAAAGGAGGAGAGTATAGACAACATGTACTCAAGGCTCAACACCATTTTGAATGGTCTTGCTGTTCTAGGACATCCTATGTCTAGTGGAGAGATCAACTCAAAGATCCTTAGAACTCTCCCCAAGAGATGGGAACCCAAGGTGACTTCCATTGAAGAAGCGAGGTCTCTTAGGGATATTCCTATTCAAGAGCTCATTGGAAATCTACAAGCACATGAAGCTACACTTGACAAGAGGGAGGAAGTAGAAAGACAAGAGAAGAAAGAGCTAAAGAGAATGAAGAAGGCTGAAATAAAGGCTCAAATTGAAGCTATCATGGAACAAGTCTCTCCATCCTCTCAAGCTAAAGAAGATGCCATGTACTCCAAGGGTAAACTCTATAAAGACAAGTCCTCCTCCACCCGGTGCTTCACATGTGGAAAGAAGGGTCACTACAAGGAAGATTTCCCACAAGGCAAAAAGACCCATCTTCACAAGAAGAAATGGCAATCAAGCTCGAGTGGATCCTCCAACCCAAGCTCAAGTGAGATTCAAGTGAAGGATCAAGCTCAAGCTCTAGTGATGAAGGAGAATGCAATTTTGTTGTTATAGCATCAACAAGTGAAGACTCAAGTGAGGTAAATCTAAACTCTCTAGATAAAGAATCTTTGATTGCTATTATTCATGATATTTGTGCCTCTCTTAAGTCTTCTAAAAGGAAAAAAGAAAAAGCTTGCTAAAATTGTTGATAATTTTCATGTAGAACTAGATGATCTTGAACATGCTAATTCTTGCTTGTTTGATGATAAAAACGATTGTCTTAGTCAAGTAGATTCTCTTAAACTTGAAAATACTAGTTTACTTGATAAGGTTAGATTTCTAGAAGCTCAACCTCTTGTGCCTAGTTCTAATGAAGAGCATACCTTAATTATTGATTCTCTCATGCATGATATTGATGTTCTTAAATTTGAAAACAAGGACAAAAATTTTGTTTTGCATGAATTAGAAATAGAAAATGCCTCCTTGATTGCTAAAATCAATGGGCATGAATCTTGTTCTAGTTCTACAAATAGAGAGAATGATGTTGCTGCTCTTCATATTAATAGAGACTCTTATTTAACTAAAACTCTTTGCTTAGAAAATGATCTTTTGCATGCTAGAGATAATATCAAAATTTTGTCTTCTACTATTGCTTCTCTTAAGCATGATAATGATAGTTTGAGATCATCCTTGCAAAGATTCTTAGTGGGTAAAAAGAGTCTTAATGATATCCTACACCATACTACTAAACAAATTGGTAGACATGGTTTAGGGTATGATAGTAGTCAAGGGAACAACAAAGATAAAGGACCTCCAATATTCCATGCAGAATCCTCTAGTTCCAAGACTATGGGCACATGTAACTATTGCAATGATTTTGGTCATTATTCTACTTGTTGTCCTTTTAGGAAAGCACCCAAGAGTAATAGGATTTGGGTTGCTAAACTAACTCCTCTGGAACCAAAAACATGATTGGGGATCATTTCATCTTTCTTCTTTTAGGTACTTGCAAATGGATTGACTTGAGCTATTGAATTGCAAATTGACTTGTCAATCCACATGAAAGAAGAAAGGTGAGATGTGTAGAGGGTGACAACAAGTGGAAAAAGGAAAAAGGAATGGTAAGCTCAAAGGTAATGTTCTTCTTGCTTATAACCAATCCTAACTTGTTTTGTCAAGATGGTGTGCACTATACATATGGTTTTTGAGTCAAAAGTGGTATTTTGTGATTCTCTTCACACTCTTGCTCAAAAACTGTTTTTAATGCTTCTATAGTGCATTACTAGCTTGCTTGCACATGTTCGGATATGGTTTGTATTTTTAGCATGCCTTTAAATATGTTTTTATGAAATATATATATATGCCTTTTGACAGCTGCTCTGTCGGTCGAGTTTGCCCTGCTTGAAACTCGATCGATAGGCACCAATGGGTGTTGCCAACAGATGTCATCGGTCGAGTTGTCAATGCACAGAACTCGACCGATAACACTGTGCACAGAATATACATTTGGCTTATTGAGTGAGAATTTCCCTCTCAACTAGATTTTCTCAACCAATAGCCTTATTCTTTGGCACTCTCATTTGGTACCTTTATATATGCATATTGCCATGCTTTGAATTGCCTATCTTGCTTACAACTCTATCTCTCTAATTGCTCTAAATTGGTATATCTATATGTTGCAATTACTTGTTTTGAGTTGTTTTGCAGGTTTTGATGATGATCTCTTTGGATCTCTTGGTTGTATCTTAAATTGCTTCTGTTGTGCTCTAACTTGCTACATATATCTAGGTGTATATTTTATGTTGATACAACCTTGAGTTTCTTAGCGGTGATCATCTTTTGGTAAGGATGCATATTTGTAAGTGAGTTATATCCTTTCATGCTTCTAAAATTGCATATCTCTTTGGTTGGATATATCTCTACATCTACTCATAGCTTGCTTTATCTTGTGTATCTTTTGGTATCTCTTGCTATGATCTAGATCCTACTAGTAGTCCTAACTTGTGGTAACATCTACTAGTAGTTCATATACATGTAGTTCTAACCTTGTTTATGATTGGCATCTTTACTCATCTATATGCTATGCTGATACATGCTCAAGCTTGTTCTTTGAATTGCATATCTACTATCTTGAGTTACTTGCATAACATTGTGATGCAGGGTACATAGATCTACATTATATGTAGAAATTGGAGTATTTTTTTGGATTTTATATAGATTTTGCTCCAGTTTCAGCTTTTGGTGCAAGGCTAGTGTTTTTCATGCAGAAACGACCTTCTGAGAAAGACTCATTACTTTGTAATGAGCTCTGATGGTTTTTGGTCAAATGCCATCATCTTGAGGGTCAAAATTGCAATTTATTGTTTTGTTCTACAGCTCTTTATCTTGCCCTTTGGGTTGTTCAAGTATATGCTTTAACTTTCTTTTCTTTCTATGCTTGGACAAGCCCCTATCTGTGCTCTTCTACTCTCCTTATATATATTTGTGTTATCTCCTTTCTCTTTAACAAGTGATGTTTCGTAATTCTTCATAACCCCACTTTTTGAAATGACCAAGGGGGAGAAAGGTATGTCTTCTTTTAAAAAGAGGAAGAAGGCATGTCTTACATGAAGAAGAGAAGTATGTTCATGTAAAGGGAGAAGGTAAAGGGGAGAAGACATATATGTGTAGAACATATATGAGTAGAAGACATAGTATTCTATAAATGTTATGAAAGCTAACCATGCAGGAGAAATAGCATCAATTGAGGGGGAGTATGAGAACTCCACTAGCATCAATTGAGGGGGAGCATATGAACTCCATTCTATTGAAACCCCTAGGTTTCTCCGAAGGTATGATTTTACTTGAAAGCTTTCAATACATTTATGGAATGGTTTGTCATCTTCAAAAAGGGGGAGATTGTTGACTCAAGGTCAATTAGGTCAATGTTGACTCACGTCTAAATTGACTAAACCTGTGTTTTGATGATGACTAACCATTTCACATATTGGTGTCTAATGTCTCTACTTGGGTGATTTCAGATTAGGTATAGACACACTCCAAATGCCCCAACTTACGCATCTCAAATTGGAGAAAAGACAAGTCAAAGTCATACAAGTGCACATTTTTGTAATATGATGTATATCCATTAGAATCATGTTGTAAATCACTTGTAATGATTGTATGAGTTATAATTAAGCTTAGAATAATATCACGAGCACTTAGATCGAATATTAGAGTACTTTAGATG
Source organism: Alisma plantago-aquatica (assembly GCA_963693085.1). Lineage (NCBI taxonomy): Eukaryota > Viridiplantae > Streptophyta > Magnoliopsida > Alismatales > Alismataceae > Alisma > Alisma plantago-aquatica. The sequence continues at coordinate 1,335,655,406 of OY856409.1, read as the reverse complement.
CAAATTTGAAAATTGATTACAGACACTTTGTCGGTCGAGTTTCCCAGCCTGAAAACTCGACCGATCATCCTTGATCAATTTTCTGGAGATTGCGTTGGTCCAGTTGTGTTTACACAGAACTTGACCGATGGAGTAACTGACCAAATCGATTTTCATTGGTCGGTCGAGTTTCCTCAGGACAAACTCGACCGATGGTCTGAATATCGGCTTTGTCTTTTACTCTATCGGTCGAGTTACCCTTATAGAAACTCGACTGATTGCACTGTACGGAAAAGTGCAGAAAAGTGTTTCTAGCCGTTGTGGAGTTGCAACAAGTGAAAATAGATCTGTTGCAAGCTACAAAATGGCTAGTTTTCATTCACAAGCGTTCCCAAAGGCTAAGAGGCATCCCCAACTATAAATAGGACCCCTTGGGATTCATTCCAAGGTTGAGCATTCAATGCAAACTCTATGTGAGGCTCCTATTCTATAGTTGAGTACTTCCTACAGCCTCCTCTCTCTCTAAGCTTAATCACTTGCTACATCCATTAGAGTGAGTAGGAAATATGTAAGAGAGCTAGTCCTATATGTATATCTTGTGAGGCTCTCACTTCCACAACCTCCCCATCTCTCTTTTCAATCATGAAGATGAAGGTTCTCTCTCTTGTCTAAAAGAGGTGAAGAAGAACAAGGCTGAAGACTTGGAGCTAGAGTGGGTAAGCCCTTGGAGAAGGCAGAAGACTCAAGCTCAAGTGGGTAAGTCCTTGGTGGAAGCTTCTCTGAGTGAAGGTGAAGTCAAAGGCAGAAGATCCAAGAAGAGTGGGTAATTCCTGCAAGGCTGAAGACTTGTGCAAGAGTGGGTAAGTCCTTGGAGAAGGCCGAAGACTCTTGCAAAGTGGGTAAGTCCTTGGTAAGGTTGAAGACTCTTTGTATTGGATAGGTAAGTCCTTTGGTTGGTCATGTATTGTATGTCTTATGAATGAATATAAGAGTGCAATAGTTTGGAAGTCCTAGAGGTTGACCTCTCTAGGCAAGTGGACTGACACACTTCTAGTTTGAAGTGTGGAACCACTCTAAATAGCATGTCTCTTGGTATATGTTCAATCTCTCTCTCCCTTTCTATGCATGTTTTAGCTGCACTCAAATTACCTATTTATCAACCTTACCTTATCATATATATTGAAGGTTTAATGAATTTTGTTTAAGTGCTTTCAGCTCTATTCACCCCCCCTCTAGAGCATCTAATCACCCATCTAGGATCCAACAAATAGGACTTACAAATGCATTAAGTTCAACATGAAATTATTTGAACATGAATGCTATCATAATATTGTAAAAAAGTGTAAAATAATTAAAAAAATATCAAATAGAAAATTATGTTTGTCAGCAAGTTGAATTCCACCTTGTAGGACCAATCAAGGAATGAGACAACCTAAAAATATGAATATAAGGGTATGCTCATAGAAATTTTGGAAGATGCAATCCTAGATCTTACAACACTGATATCGACAAATCAAGTCATAAAATTTTACATGTGCGATCTATAATTAAACATGAAGTGGGAGGCGAGCGGGCACGAACTTGTACTTTCTAAGCTCTAGATAGGCATTGAAGCGTACACTTTTTGAAAAAGTGGAAGTTTACTTATATATATATATATATATATATATATATATATATATATATATATATATATATATATATATATATATTCATGTATTTTGAACTCCAATACATCTGAAAATGCTAGAACATGCTTATTAACATATACATAACAATGTACTAGTTCATTATTCAGTTCATATAAATATAGACATCTTAAATACCTAACATAAGAATACATACTACAAATAGTTACATATATAAATATGAACTTCAAATCTTACAACATCATATGGTTTGCACTATACAATGCATCTGATTACTTAAAACCTTTTACTGGTTTAATACATATTAAAAGTTGTTAAGAATGATAATGTAATATGTTATTGTGTAATTTATATATAATAATAATCATTTAGGTACTACATTATACATATCTAGTATTGTGCCACAAGATTTTAGATAAATGTTGTTTCCCAAGAAGTGGTCTAAGCAGTCATTTAGGTGAAAATTAAGTGGATTAGGCAGAAAAAAGTAGATGCTTGATTCAACCTCCTAGTAGGGTGACCAAAGACTTAACCAAGTTCCCATGTGACTTGGGTGCTTAAGCAGCCTCCTCGAGGGCTTTTAAACTAGCACTACAAAATAATATCATTCATTAGATATATGTGCAAGGGTCCTTCATGTTTGATCGTAATAAATCAAGAATTTTTTGAAGTTTTTGATAAATATTTGGATGATAAAATTATATAATAAAGTTATCTATATTTTTCAAGCACAGTTTACACATATATACACACTTGTTTGTGGAATATTATCATATATTAGAATTGATATATAAGGGGAGATCCTTCATGTCTTATGTGTGAGCAGATATTGTTGAGCATGTGAAGGAAGGCATAGTGAAAATATTACTAATATCACATAGTTATATACATTATATAATTGGTATTCATTTATTTTAATGAAAGAAAAGCTTGATTATCACGGTGAATGTAATGGATTGTCTCCCTGGCCTAGCAGTGGTTTCCATATGTGAGCTAGTTATAACTGACATATTGTTATAAGCTCATGTCATTTTTATAAACTCGGGCAATTCTCTATATGCTCTTCATATCTGATATTTTTGACAAATTGCATCATATCAAATTTTGGAAAGACTCCTCTAGAGCATTCTTTTTCTCTTCCATAAAGTCTATTTGTGATTTTGGCACTTTTCTTCTCAAATGTGAAGGAACTTGTGTGACTGATCTAATTCAATGTCGTGTTTTACCATCATTACAAATAATGATATGATTCCGACATGCAGTAGTCAACCTCCCATGGGTCATTCACATGAGTAGTGGCGTAGACATAACAAACATTCTTATCATGCCCACAATATTCATGTTGTTGTACACATTGTGTTGTAGGTGAACCGGAGGTGGTAAAATTGAATGATGGATTAGCAAATTACATAGAATATATTTTACAAAATGTATTGATTATTTTTTATTTATTAGTACAACTTTCCTCTATAAGTTACATAATATTGCCCATCATAATATATCTAGTTATTAGTTTACTTCTACAAGTAATTTCAAATAACTTGTTGATACCAATAATTAGTTGAGAATTAGGACCTTGTGATTGTCATATACATGTAAGATATCTTTTGTTGAGAGCATTAAGCATATTGATGTAGAAGTAAATCTAAGGTTTTGGGGGTTTTCATTTAAACTCGTATTTTGAGTGAAATGAGTTTAATTAGGATGTAGAAGATGCCATCAGATAGAATGGTAGAGAGATAAAAGCATACCATAGATTAGGCATATCTAAGCTTATATTTTCTAAATCTCCCTTTATTCCAGCTTTTCTCCTATCAAACAATAGTCTTACAGTCACCCTTTGAATAAATTACTACAGATTGACAATAGCCCAATAATCCCATAAACATTTGGTAGTATGCTCACCAATATATCAATATTTTCTCACCTATCAGTATGCATGCCTAAACATATACGCAATCTGATTGGTATTGGCATTTTGGTCAAAACTACATTCTTTGTAACCAATGGGCTTCCAATTTTAAACAAATTTTGAGATATATTTGGTAATATTTGTGCTTCTATTTTATGGGTTGAAGTATTGCATTTCATGAATAGAACGATACACCACTTTCCTATGAGACAGAATCGAGATCCTGGTGTGATAATCCTAGAGTTAGGTTATGCATCTTCCTAGAGAAACATTTATTTAATCAATTATTGCATAGACTCATGTTTTATGGGTAGGTATGGGCATTGAGTTGAACTTTGTTAGGTGTTATTGGATCCAAATATGACCTATCAGTATTAAGCCGTCACAAGATTTATACTCCAAAATTTGACAGCATATAGTCTTAGCACTGTGAATTATTGAATCTCCAGTCATGGGTGTAACTCGTAAGCCATGTTTGGGCCATAGTCAGTCCACCATTAGCTTTACTCCATATCCAATGATCCTCCTCAAGACAGGCGCCATTAACAAATCAATGCCATTTAATTTATAAAATTAACATGCAGAAGTTATATCTCAAAAAGTATCAAAAGCCACACACCACATAAGAAAGTATTAGATATAAATAGTAGAAAACACAATTACTACTATAATGTGATTGTTTTCATGAATATTTCTAAAAACACTACAATGTCTTTGTTTCGTAGAAGATATCATCAAAGGAAAAGTAGAATGGGTACGATAAGTACTTAGGTAGGAATAGTTTTGACTACATATTGAATTTGGGATGGGTGGGAAGTTATTCCACCCCTAGCTTTAAAGGATATATATATTATAACTACATAGTAACTTACACCTTTATTTGATAAGACGCTCCCCATTACATATTTTCTTATCCTGTCAAACCATGATTTGGATTAATCCTCAAGTGGACTTTGCCACTATAGCTAGATTAAATGGTATAGCATGTTCACAGTCACTCGCCAGCAATGCAGAAGGAACCCTCTGGACTGTATGTGGGGTACTTTTTTGTTTCAAAATAAGACATGGATGATTATCCCTCCCTGAGAGTTGATTATTTATTTCAATGCCAAGCATTGGCATGACTATTTTTTTTGTATATCAATAGATGGAAAGTTAGAGATTCTACCTTTTAAGGCCGATCTAAATCTAATATTGAGAGTATTTGTGGGCTTGAGGAAGTTCATCTATAATTGTGGGTTTAAATACAGGCGTGGACCAAGCATACACCAAACCAACAATAGGGTTGATGGGCCAAGCCTATAGGCTTGTGCCATAACCCATTAGCTATTTGTTTAGTTGAGTGTTTTATGTCTATAATCCATTATTCTTTTATCTAATATAATGTCCATTTTAATTGTGTTTTGACTAGAGCAGTGATACACATATCCGAAGTCACACACTAAAACAAAACCCTTTATCGGTCAGATAAAGTCTCCAACAATCAGTATTTTTTGGTGTACTTTTTTGCTATATTTTGTTTACTAAATTGTACATTCTTTAGTACTTCTTGTCACATTTTGATGTACTTTTTGTCAATTTTTTATATTTTTACAAATTTATTATGAGCTAACGATTCAATTAAAAAAACAATCACCAACGGTCACCTTTTTGTTGTATTTTTTACCATATTTTTTGTAATAAATTTTACATTCTTACATACTTTTTGCTATATTTCTTGTACTTTTTCTAATTTTATGTACTTTATATATTCTACCGTTATGAGCTAATGACTCAATTACAACACAACAACAATCTCCAATTTTAATTTCCTGGTGTAAGCTTTTTTGCATATTTTATGTACTAAATTGTACATTCGGTGTGTACTTTCGGCATATTTAGGGGATTTTTGCTAGTTTTGTATACTTTCAATGTGTATATTTTTGGGTGTAAAAATTGGGGTACGATGGATGTTTTATAAGGTTTTCCCTTTTTCTCTCTATGATGTTGTTGTACTATGGGTGAGCATTCAATCAATTCGGTCAGTTATAGTTAATTCGTTTCGGTTATATGGTTAATTTGTGATATGAGATTTTAACCATTAACCTAACCGAATTAGTATCGGTTAATATCTTTAGGTTAATTAATACTTTGATAGGTTAATTTGATTAACCAAATAATACTCTTGTAATAATATTATTGTGTGTCGATAGTGTTGATCCCATATTAAGATGATATTTGGCATGTGATTTGAACATTCGGACAACTGAAGAGAACATTAGAACACAATACGCAGGACCCACAGAAGTAATTCAAGGCTGAAAATTAGGCAAGGCCTAGGGCAAGGTTCACAGGTGTGCCTGCCACCTAGATAGCCACCTGGGCATGCGCCTAAACAAGTATAGATAGATAACATCAGAGAACCAGCTTTCAAAAAAAAAAAAAAAAGATAACATGAGAGAACCATATTTAATAAAAAAAATCAGATCATTATGTCACCTTACCAATCTAAGCTTCATGCATCTATTTCTAACCTTTTATAAATTAATGGGAGTAAAATTGTAATATCTCAATCCAGTATCATTACTGGTTTATACTAACCAAATTGGTACTGGAAATCGTAAAGTTAACTCTTGTATAATAATTACCCTTTAAATTAGCTAAGGTATGTACCTTTAACAATCAGTGGAACTTAATTTGCTGTTGTCTTATATTCTAGAAAAAAGAACGTGGCAAATGAAAGCAGAATATATTATCTTTTAACTTACTGCAGGGGATGACCAACTTCCACATGAGAGGGCAAATGTGACTAATGGTTCATTCTTCTCCAAGGTACACAGATTTCTTCTTAGTGTATCTTTCTTTCCACGGGTTTTCGATAGGGCCTTTCACAAATAGGAATAGCAAGGTTTATATATGTTACATAAATTTGTGGCAGCATGGTGTAAAATGCAGATAACTTACATATCTTGAATGACTTTGAGATCGCAATATAGAATGTTCAATAGACATTGCGTTCAGTAGATTACCGCTGACATTGATATGTGCCTAAACAACCAGCGCAATCTTTCAGTTCGACTGTTGCTTTTACTTCTTTCATGTGAAAATATATATGGCCTACCTTTTGCATCATTTCCATGACCATCTCTGGGCTATCTGGGGCACCATGCTCCAAAAATGCCTGTCAATGTTAAGTAAATTTGAACATAATCACATGCTGAATAAATGCTGATGGCATTTCGGTCTCCGTATACAGGGCACAAGTTTTAACATGAACATTGATTTACACAAATTGACCAAACATTCAGGTCCCAACTCAACAAAAGTGGTGTTCCAAAAGTTACATGGATTAACATGCAGTTTATATTTTTTCAATTTCTGTTTGTAACCATCTACGAAGAAGAAGTTAATAGACGATGAGATAATGTATTATATTGATCATTATAACGTGCTAACTTAGTACATTTCTTGTCATGTTATGTTGGTACTACATCTACTACTCTGCTGCAAAAGTAGACCCAATGTTTGTTTTATATAATCCCAATTTTCTCAACAAGTGTATCATCAAATTTACAAAAAAAAAGGTTTTGATATTTCTGACAGATAAATACAAATTCAGGTCTATATTTTGCAGTTGAAATACTGCATGCTTGACCAACGAATGCATGACACATCAACACATTATTTCAGCATGCCACTTCAGAAAAAGCACCATGTCTACAAGCTGTTCCGTTTAAGGTCTGTTCAAAGATGGTTAATGGATGATTTTTATTATTACTATTACATATAACTATAATCCAACTAGGCATTTTGCAACGTGGAGCTACCTATGAGGCAGGGTCCAAATGCCAAATCTTTTTGTATAATACTCCAATATAAATGGTCTGGGAGGAAATGTCAGTTCCAATTCAAAAGAATCCTACTATTGTCTGAGAAGTTAACTGCTAACACAAGATTTTGTTTTGGTGTTGGATCTTGATATGATCTAAATTTCAGCTAATATCTTATCAGAAAGCCTTCTTGAAAGGGGGTCCCATCATGAATTTAAAGCATCAATGTGTCAGAATCAAACTGTCACCTCCACATATTTAGCCAATTTCATTTATAACTGCCTATGGGATTGAAGATTTTCTTAATTTGAAGTGGGAATTATATTCATCACATCCTCAAGGGCAGCAACTAACAATGTGTTTGGCAGGATCTGAACTTGTAATCCTATATTAACCAACCACGATGCCAACCAGCTGGGTCAGACCATGTTGGTACATTTACGATTTAACTAGCATTGATGACCAGTAGTGGTGAATAGAAAGTTATTGCTCACTAATCTTTGGTAGACTGATCATGAAAGTTATTTTACGACTCTCTCCTTACTCTATACCAAGTCGTTATATATCAGAGGCCATCTAGTATAAGTGTGTGTGTGTCTCTCTCTCTCTCTCTCTCTCTCTCTCTCTCTCTCTCTATATATATATATATATATATATATATATATAGAGTGTGAGTATGTACTTACGTTCATCATGCAGGAGTTGTAAATGTTGATCCAAAAAGCAACCTTCATCTGGTGTGTGAGATCCCGTAGATCAGCAAATGCAAGCTTCCTGAGCAAGATTCTGAATCCCCAAATAAAACTTGATCATGTGACAATAAATTTGTTAGTCGAGAACTATATTTCGGTGAGAGGAGTTTACTTGAGTTTATGTGATAAGGATGTGGGAGATGGATCTCGGTCTAGATCGAATGAGTGATTGTCAACAGAAAGAAAATGACCATATGGACCTATTGAACTTCTTCTACAATCAACAGAAACACCATATGGATCATCCCCCACATCAGGACCAGTATTTGGTGTCATCAACTGATTGAGATTTGCATTAATTCTAGTCTTGGATGAGGTAGCCCTTGTACTGAATATATTAAGTAGGCACTTCAATATGTTCTCTGAAATCTCATTCGGGCCGCTCCCAGTCTCGTCTATTGTGTCATTTGAAATGAGACTGATATGCTTAGATAGAGGTTTGTTCCCTGCTGCCTTATGAGTTCTTTTAGTCGAATGTGTTGCGTCTGACATTGTAGAGCTTCTTCGGTTCCACAAGTTCTTATGCAGCTGTGATCGAGCTAATGGTGAACCCACCATCTTGGAGGAAGTAGGTATCAATGGTTGTCGCAAGTCTGATGTATCATGTATGCTATCACTTTGTGGATCATTTTGCAACGTGTTTTCCTGCTCCAGTTCCTGATCCCAATAACATTTTTCTGATGATTGGCTGAAGTCCATCAACTGGGCCAATGAGTGCTGGTTGCTTGTGCTTTCGGGTGTCTCACTGAAGTCCATCAGCTGGGCCAATGAATGCTGGTTGCTAATGGTTTCAGGTGTGTTGCTGAGGTCCATCAGCCGAGCCAATGAATTCAGGTTGCTAGTGCTTCCGAGTGTCTCACTCTTGTTGTCTCGAGTTTTCTCTGTATTCAGCCCTTTATCGTCTCCAACATCAGTGGCTCGACCAGCTGCAGAGCATCCAACTTTTTTGGTTATAGCCGAGGTTAGGATTGCTTCTTGATACATGTCTTGCCTGAGTTGGAGCAGTATGCTTCCCAGTTGCACCACCTCCTCTTCCAGTGAGGCAACTTCAGCCACGAGATCTGATATCTATGTTTTTCAAACACAGAGATTATAAGAAGTGGCACAAGAAACAAAGGAAGGTCTGACTAAAGCAATCAATGCCATTGAGAAAAACAAAGGGACCTGGGGAGGAATATCTGGAGGTGGAAGGGCAGTGGGAGACTCGTTGCCGTCGAGAGCTCCCTCCAAAACTCTGTGGACATTTTCTTCAATACAGAGTTTTCGCTTCAGAAAATCAACCTACATCAACAGCAAAAGGACGGAGTGCACTTCAGCTAGAAATTCGGTATTCAGCAAACAAAACAGATATGTGACGGACGTACTTCTTGTTCCAACACAGTTATCTTCGC